>CADCXT010004254.1:0-421356 GCA_902806775.1 Microtus agrestis
GCACCTGGGCCTGAGCCTGAGCCCGGTCCGCCCCTGCCCCCTGGGCCTGAGCCTGAGCCTGAGCCCGGTCCGGCTGCTGCCTGGGCCTGGGCTTGAGCCCGGTCCGCGCTGCCTGGGCCTGGGCTTGAGCCCGGTCCGCCGCTGCTGCCTGGGCCTGGGCTTGAGCCTGGTCCGCTGCTGGTTACACCATTTTTTAAAGTTTGTGTTAATCCTTTACTTTTCTCTATAACTATAAACACATTAAATCTTTATATTTAATATATGTTTACATATTTAGCTATCATTAATATATAAATTTTTAGAACCTGATGACGGTTTCAAGTGGGTTCAATAGAAGATCTGTGCATGTCCTCTGTAGTCTTTATGGCAGTTTATTGGGTAAATGGCATGTGCAGTGGTGAGTAAATACCTGTAGCACAGAGACACTCTGGACTTTATTTTTCATATCAATCGTAAAGCTTTTAATGAAAGTCACATGAGTAGATTTGCTGCACTGAATGAAGACATAGACAGGAGATGCAACATGAAAAAAGAGGCAGAAATTGAAGTTATCTATTCTTCCATCAAATACATATAGAGAAGAAAATCTAAAAATTAAGGCAGGGATTGGAATGATATAGTCACAAGCCAAGAGACACAGTAAATGCCAATAAGTGCCAAATCAAGAAACCACATGGAGAATAGTATGTACTTTTAGTCAGAAGACAGCCCTACAAAAGTTAGATTTCAGAATTTTGGCATACAGAATGTATTTCTATTTGAGACTACAAGGAATTTATTCTTTGTTACAGCAGCCTCAGGAAAGTAATATGTTAGAAATGATCTCCATTTCCACATTTTGGTTTGTCTTAGCATTATCTATCCACAGAATAGGCACTTGAAAAGTATTTTCTAAAGGAATGAAGAGTCAGAGGTGCAGTTGTTTTTTTTCATAGATTGAAAATTAAGTTGTATACATTTATAACCAAGGTATAACTAAAAATGTGTTTAAATACATGTGGGTACTACTAAACAAATAACAATACAATACAAACTATTGTCACTGCCTTCTCATAGATTAATGTTCCATGATTTTCATTTTCTGTCAACCCTATCCAATTTAATTTTATTCTTTTAGGACAAGATAATGATTGATATTAAAATTGAAACTCACAGTAAGATTTACTCCACCATATACACTTTTGGGTGTGCTGTAGAAGACATTAATGATTCCAATAACATCAAAGTTTATAGTCACATTTAAATAAGTTACTCACATGTTGCCACAATATAATCACTGAATGAATGGACACTTTTTCAAATTATGACATCAGTTATATAATGAAATGTGTAGTCAATAGTATACATTTTAGTAGAAATAATGTAATTTAGAAAAGGCTTATTTACTATTAAACTTTAATAGTTACAAAAAGAGCTTGTAGTTGAGTTCATTAAAACCACCTACATGGGAACACTAAGAAGCCTACATCATTTACAAAAGGTGTTATTTTGTAAGGTATACTGATATATTTCAAGGGATTTATTTGAATTTGAGTACTGTCAGACATTAAGTACATTATTAGTTTGAGTCTCCAGTGTATGTAAGTCCTCCTTGGAGGAGCTCCTTTCTTTTTGAAAAAGTCTCCCCTGGCTTCTCTGGGTTCATTGTAATTAATGGTGATATAGCATAAACGTGGAGGCAGGGGAAAGGAAGAAATTCAAGGGTAAAACTTATGAAAGGGATTAAGGAAGAAATTACAGGCACTAGAACAGATACACCGAGCTTTATTCGGGAGAGGCATATTAAAGGCAGGGTCTCCAGGGGATGTGTCTTACTGTTCCGGTAATTAAATAGTATTGTGTTTGATGTGGTGGCTCCACATAAAGAGAAATTCATAATGTGGAATTACTCCAAGCACATTAATTATGTCTCCGGTTTGAGAAGTATCTGGGCCAACTTGGAAATTTTGAGCTCTTTATTTTGACATTTCTAACTCTCAGAGACCTAACTTTGAACCTTCAGTTCCACTCAACGGCGCTTCACCTCGATGGTGTATTCAAAAGTCTGATGTTTATCATCTGTGTTCCACTTTTAAAGCTGTGTGAAGGGGAAGAAATTTGTTTACGTCAGCTCTTTCCTTTATATTATTGGTAAAATAGCAAAGAAATTATTTGTAAGTATTCTTATAGTTAGAAAAAAATGTTCCATGACATGACTCCATATCATAGGTATATATATATATATATATATATATATATGCATGTAACAAACATGAAATGGCCAAACTATGTCAGTCACTATGTACAAACATTATAAGTCACTTCTCTTACTCAATTATTACAGACGTATCTGTCTTAATTACAATACTTTATACTTTTATGTCTGTTGTTGCTCTGTATACCATTATTTCCTATTTCTATGTTTTGAGACTCATTCTCCCTGGAAATGTTTTAAAAATAATATACTGAATCAGAATGATGGTTGACTGACTCTGAGTGATTGACTAATGCATTTGTATTCATGTATACAAATGTTAATTTACTTTCTAATAGAAACTACACTCATTTAGAAATGTCTTATTAACACCTATTAGTTATATGTGTTAATGAGTTGTAGTGTGGTATAAGTACATCCTTACCCTTACCCTTACTGTCACACTCTTTTGTAATCAGTTGGATATTTTCAGTTCTGCTTCTTTTAGCTTCCACATATGAGAGAGGAAATATGGTACCTGTCTCTCTGTGCCTGGCTTGTTTACCTAACATAATGTCTTCCAATTACATCTATTTCTCTGTAAATGACAGCTTTTCCATCTTCTTTATAGCTAAAATTTCCCTCTCTTGATGAAAATCTGAGCCAATTCACTTTGACTTTACAAATAAAAGCTGTATATTCTATTGAAAAAAAATTAAGAGTATATTCTAAATATTTGACTCTATGTAGAAATATATATATATATTGGTTTATTATTTTTTTCTGTTTTATTGTTTTTATAGCAGAATTTTGAATTCATTAATATATTCTTATTTATTTAAACACATTTATCTCATAAGTCAACCTATTTCATATTTTTTTTGATGTTTACTTTTATTGCTTACTATGGTAGGATTGTTTGCTTTATGTTTGAGTACAGGCTTGGCCTCCTTATGTTATCTAGCTGACCTCAAACTGATTGATCTTCAATATTAACTTTTTAATTGCTAGCATTACAGCAAGTGTCACCTAGATTTTAAGCAGCATTTTGTGTCCAGAAAGACATTAAAAAAACTATAGTTAGATCTATTCCATGTGTATAGTTTTTCCTTTCTTTGTTTTGCTTTTGTTTTAGTTTGTTTGTTTAGAGACAAAGTTTTTCTGGATAACAGCCCTAGCTGTCCTGGAACTTGCTCTGTGCACCAGGCTGGCCTGGAACTCATAGAGATCCACCTGTCTCTGTCTCCCAAGTGCTGGGATTAAAGCTGTGTGCCATCACTTGGCATGTATATATATATATATATATATATATATATATATATATATATATATATATATATATATATATTCTAAAGCCAGCCTTGAGAGACAGGTAAACGTAATACTAAGAGCAGTGAATTGATGGGGAAGCTCAGCCAATCATTTGGCTAGGGTGTGGCCGCCTGGGGCCAGGGAAGAAGGACCTGGGAATCCAGGTGCCCTCCCCTTGTTTTGCCTCTCTTGGCTGTACATGGTATTCACTGGACTCTGGTTGTGTGAGTTTTCCCCGTTTTCAAATTATTAAACTAGATCTGCTGTACTGAGCTTGTCTGGTTAATTCTAGCTTACGGGTCGACTACACCCATCAGTGAATAAAATGTTTTTTTTTTTTAATACAGTGAAATGTCACTTCAAGTTTTTTGTCCAGTAATTATTAAGAAAAATAAACGTTAGCTTACCAATTGTAAATAAGAATATTTTTATTTATTTTTAGACATAAGTCTGTAAACCCATGAAAAACGCAATACGGGGTTAAAGGATAAAAGATAAGTAGCTGTTCCTGCTGCTGATGGTGAATATTAGCAGCTAATGTATGTGCATTCCTAGACAAACAGAAGCGTATGATAAGCCTCTGAGCCCTCCCATCTTCAAAGTAAAGTGTCTGAAGCCCTCATCCTCATTCAGCCCACCAGTTACAGATTAGGGAATTACTTTGTTTTTCCTTAAGCTGCCGCTAAACGCTCACTTTAATTAATACAAAGAGGCATTCGATGGTCCAAAACTGATTTAGATGGTCCTGCCCTAAGGCCAGTTCCATATATAGACAGGCACATTTTTTGTAAAGAAGCACTAAGAATAGGTAGGTCCAGGAAAACAGTATGTGAAATCTAGGCTCTAATGTTAAAGGTAACTCGCATTTTTTTTCAGAAAAAAAATAATAATGTGAGGTATAATATAAATTGGTTGTCCCATTGTGTGTGGACATCACATGTATATGCTAGTACATATACACATGTGTATATATTTACCTGGAGACCAGAAGTCAACAACTGCTTCTTTATTTTTATTTCTACCTTTATATTGATATGCAGGAAAAGGAATGCTACAATTTCTGTATCTATTCCTTTAGCCTGTCTCCTTTTGTAGGTGAGTTTAGTCCACTGATTTTAAGGGATATTAATGAACAGGGATTGTTAGTTCTTTTTAATTTTGTTTTTGGTTTTATTATTGTTAGTAGTAGTATGTGTGTGTTTCCCTTCTTTGAGATTTGTTGGTATGAAATTAACTAGTGCCTGTGTTTTCATGGGTACAACTTAATTCCTTTGGTTGGAGTATTTCTTCTAGTACTTTCTATAGGGCTATATTTGTTGATAGGTATTGTTTAAATTTGTTTTTATATATATATATATAGTGATTGAAAGTTTTCCTGGATATAGTAGTCTAGGGTGTCTTCCATGGTCTCTTAGTGTCCAGGACCTTCTGATTTTCAGGTCTCCATTGAGAACACGGTGTTATTCTCATAGGTCTGACTTTATATGTTACGTAGCCTTTTTTCTTTGCAGCTCTTAATAGTCTTCATTTTGTAAGTTTAATATTTATTATAATGTGGCATGAGAACATATTTTTGTTCCAACCCATTTGATGTTCTGTAATCTTCTTGTAGCTTCATAGCCATGCCATTCTTTAGGTTGGGAAAGTTTTCTTGGATGATTTTGTTGAATATATTTCTTGTGCCTTGGAGCTGGAATTCTTCTCCTTCTATCCATATTATTCTTGAATTTAGTCTTTTCATGGGTGTCCCAGATTTCCTGGATGTTCTGTGTTACAAATTTCTTGGATTTAGCATTTTCCTGAATGCTTCCTGGATGAATCTATTTCCACTATTGAATCTTCAAAGCTGGAGATCCTCTTTTCCATTTCTTTCATTCTGTTGGTGAGTAGTTCCTCGTTGTTCACCCAGATTTTTTACATTTCTAGATTTTCCTCAGTTTGTGTTTTCTTTTTGCCTCTACTTCATTTTTTAAGTCTTAGATTGTCTTCCTTTACCTGTTTGTTTTTTTCTTAGCTTTCTTTAATGGGTTTATGAATTTCTTCTCATTTTTTTGCTTGTCTTTTCCATCTTTTCTTTAAGGGAATCTTTCATTTCCTCTTTAAATGCTTCTATCATCTTCACGAAGGTATTTTCTTCTGCTTCATCTGCTTTGGGATTTTGTTAGGTCTTGTTGCAGAATCACAAGGTTATGATGGTCTCATATTGCTCTGGCTGAATCTATTCTTACATAGATATTTACTCATCTGGGTTTTTTGATAATTATAGATACTGGTGTTGATTCTTGTGATGTGTTTGTTGGATGGTATTTTATTCCTTTATTGTCTTTTGGTGTGAATGGCCAAGGAATCTAGTATTGGTTAGTTGTCAGGTCAGATAAAGTAGGATTATCACAGCTGAGGTTTTTAGGGGTTTGGGTACCTAGATCCTGTATATTGTCCAGTTCTTCTGGTTGTTGAGGGCTTTTCCTGAGCCTTATTATGTCTGTTCTTCCAGCTGGTGTAGATTGTATCTGTACCTATAGAGTCTGTTCTTCCAACTATTGTAGACTTTGCCTATGTCTGTTATCCCAGTTTATGTGGGTGATACTTGTGCCTATAGGTCTGCTGATGTTGCTGGAGAGGGTTGTATGCTGGGAGGCTGCTCTTCTACCAGTTGGTGCAGGTGGTGCTTGTCCCTCTAAGGTCTGCTGATCTTTCAAGGGACAGTTGAACCAGGGGTTGTTGATGGGTTTGGTGGGTTTGGGCAGCAGAGTGAATCTTGTAGATTTTAGTGTCCAGTGGGTGGCTGCAGGGGTCAAGAAACCTGTCCATAGGACTTTTACCTGCTGACTGACCGCTGGGGCTGAGAATGGAGGGTGTGTACAGAGGCTTAGGACCTAGCGATTGGAGCTGTTTATCTGGAAGACTACTCACTCTCCTCTTCTAATTAATACAGGTCTGGCTTCAAGTTATTTTAACATTATTTGCGTATATTTCAAGGTCTGAGTATCAAAGTTGGTTTGCTAGACCAATCTATACTTATAACGAAGTACTTGCAGAACAGACACATATCTTTGTTCATTAGGTCTGAACAGCAGATCTTCAGTTTTATCAATGAGTAGTAATGAACTTTCTAAGCCCAAACACCATATAATTGGTGAACCATGATTATATGAAATTAGAAAAATAAGAATATGTTTTTCTGTATAAGTTCAAATAGTGGGTAGGGAGAAGTAGATACGAGGATGTGACGAGATATATTTAACAAAGGCACAACACCAACAGCAGCAACATTATAACAGCGAATGAGGGAGGTAAGGACCATCTCTCTGTACCTCACATTTCTCGTTCTTTAAAAGTATCCTTAATTGAATTTATATCTTATATAAATACATTTTAAAACCTGTGCAAATTTTCTTCTATTACTCCATAATCTTTGATTTCTTTTTAATTTACCTAACTAATGAGTCAAAAATGTATCTGGAAGGAAGGATTCTATAAATTATTTGGGGCATCTATTTAATGATAAATAAGTTTTTATGACTAAAGCTATAAGGTTATATTTCATAAATCCATATACTCAGCTTTCTGCCCAGATTTTTTATTTCTGCATGTTTCTTCTAAATTTTGATCTTGGAAGCCTTGCTTGTAGGCACCTATTCTATTCACGAGTGTCCACACAATCACATGCATTGGTGTTACTGACTTATGTGTAGCTTGGAATTTACATGATCACATTTAAGCAGCATAAATGATTAGAGTAAGAAAATAATATTTAAACATGAACAGGAAACTTTTGGGTCCACAGGGTTAAAAGCAAATGAATAAAAAGCACAAGCAGAAAGGTAGAATTCAACATTCATGTTTCTCATCTTTCTGGAGCCTGTGGAAATGGATCCACCATATCCTGCAGGTTCTTCAACACACCTCTGAGTTTTATAATAATTTATTCATGAGTCTTAGAGACCTTTTTTTGCATCGTTTAAATGTGGCGTATCTTGACAGTTTTTTTCTTTCTTCAGGCTCATCTTGCTCCTTTGTAATTTATTTAAGTATTTTAGTGTTTTAGACGATTGTGGATTAATGGTGCATTTAAACTGCTTTACAATGACCTTAGGCTAGGTAAATTACTGAAGTATTGCCAGTCAGGGATATTTATTTTCATGGCAGTAAGCATTTACTCTCTTGTTTAACCACATGGCACACAAAGTAACTGATGGTCTTAAAATATATTTCATAAGAGTTACAAACAAATTGTATTAAGGAGGAAATAGCTGTTTATAATCTTGGCCTTACTGTAGGCAATATTTAATTATGTTTTTCACTATGATTGAGTGACTTTTTCTGGGCTATTAACATTATAGGTTTGAAGGAAAGTTATATAGTTCTGTCCTTAGCTCTGGGCTCTGTAGATATCATCTCTGCATCTTAGCATTATACATGCAGAACTCAGTAAATGTACTGAAGAAAGTCTGGACACTGTCTCCTGCCATCCTGCATTTGACATGGTCAGAGCACTTCTCTGATGATAAATAAGTTTTACTTTGTGCTTCTGTTTCATCATTGACACTTTAGGAATGTTACTGCCTGTTTTGATCTTCAGGTGGACATATTTTGTGGAATGGGTTACAGGATACCATAGTAAGCATTCCTTTGTGGTGACAAAGTCATTAGGTCAGAAAAGTAGATAAATTCATTGGCATGACACTTGATTTCTCTACTAGATGGCAGAAATGCAGTGAATTTTTAAGAAGCAAAGAGAATGCCCTGGGAACACCCAACTATAAATTGTCCTTTTGTGGCTTGTTTTATATTCATGTTCTAAAAGGGAAAATACGTTTTTGAAACGTCCTATGTTCATGGATAATGTCTGTTTACGACCCCATGAATTCACACAACCAGAATAATATATTTATTTAGAAACATTGTAACACTAAATGGCAGAGAAATTCCTACTGGACCCTTCTCATAGAAATAATAAAGACCACCCTTTCTCATAATCAAAACAATCCATAGGATTTAGTCAAATATTGTGTGCTGAAACTTTAAAACAATGTGTATTCTCATTCAGTAGTCACTGTTGACATGTAGCTGTTTTAGTTTTTTTGTAGAGCCATTACCTAGTGTGCTTGAGTCTTTGAATTCAAATAGCATAATTGCAAAGGACATAATGAAAAGAAGAAGAATGTTTCTTACTCATGCATGAGCAGTTTAAAACACTCACTCTCTGAAGATACCAGTTCTGATGAATATGGGAATCAAAACACTTCCTTTTGTTGTTGTTATTTTGGTTTTTTGTTTGTTAGTTTGATTTATTTGAGACAGGGTTTCTCCATGTATCTTTGATACCTGTCCTGGAACTCATTCTGTAGACCAGATTGGTCTCAAACTCACAAAAATCTAATTGCCTTTGCCTTCTAAGTGCTGGGATTAAAGGCATAAACCACTACAATCCAGCCAAAGTCGTTTCTCTGCTATCAGCCTTAATATATGGCTATAAGTACAAATCTTGCCTTTACATTTTGCTTTTTTCCATGAGCTGAAACCATAAGAAAATCTCAACACAATGGAACAATCATTATCAGTGTGAAAAACTGAAATACAGATTAAAAATCAATTCCAATAAATGGATAAAAGACAATACAAAAAAGTGAAAATATTTAGTGAATGTAGATTGTTCCAGTAACAAAAGATACATGAAACAACTAATATTTAATTTACATATAAAATGTAAAATTTCAGACCTAAAAACAAAGTCTCAATTAATAAATATTTGAATTGTTTTAAAATGTATAGCTAGGTTATCTGAGCTATTATAATCAAGCAAAGTCTTCTTACTTTTATCCATTGGATTATCTAAGTGGCAAAAATGCCATTAAGATTGAGCTAGTGAGATTGCTTAGTGGTTAAAGTATTTACACACAACCAGAAAGTTGGAGTGAGGGTGCCTGGAACTCATATAAATGTAAATGCAGCTAGAGAGGTGGCTATGCCAACCTTCCTGTAATCGCAGGGGTCAGAGGACAGATCCTCAGAGTAAGCTAGCTGAGGAGACTGGCAACATCAAGACTCTCTAGAAGTGACACAGAGGCTCAGCATCTAACAACAATGTGGAAGCCTGAGCTAGGTTGATTCCTAACAGTAATTTTAGGCCTTCACACACAGGTACACGATCATTCATGTATACACACATGCCTTCATACCACACAAACATGCATATACATATGTATTCATCGTGCATAAACAAAATTGGAAATGAAGAAATCATATCAATAGCAGGTGTTTGTGAGAAAATAAACAAAACTGCCTGTAGACAGAAATTTCTGTTCTGCCCAGACACACAGCCATTCAGTACCAAAAAGCACACAGACGGTTATATTAATTATAAACTGTTAGGCCTATTTGCTCAGGCTTATAATTACCTAGCTCTTACAACTTAAATTAACCCATAATTCTTGCCTATGTTGAGCCTAGTGGTTTGATTAAGGCATTCTCATCTTGTTTCCTCTGCAACTGACTTGTAATTAACTCTCTGCCTTTCCTCTTCCCAGAATTTTCTTAGTATGGTTGCCCCACTAATACTTCCTTATTGGCTACAGGACAATCACTATTTTGTTAAACCAATACGAGTGACAAATATTTACAATGAACATGAGCATTATCCCACAGCATATGCCAGATTTTTATCCTAAAAGCAAATAAGGGATTTAAATTTTATTGTTTTATTTCATTTTATTTCTGGTATGTGTGTTTGTGTTTGTGTGCCCACTGTGATACACAGTTTAATTTATTACGTGAATTATTTATTCTCTCAGCAATGCCAGTGGCAGTAGTATTTGAACTTATGCCCTTCATGCTTGCATATACTACAAAATAGAAATTTATATCAACTATATATTAAACATGATTTTACAACCATCTTTTATACATGATGAGAATATTAACAATAATAAAGAATGAATATATTTTTTTATCAAAAACTGGTTTAAATTTGAATCTGTGATATGAAATTCTCACTACTAATAATAACATTTGCAAACATTTACATGAAATCTCAAAGTAATCTAAGATTAGCTCATTCATTTTTTGATGACTAAGATGTTTTAAAGTTATAGCTCTCAATAGAGGAAAAATGTAAATATACTATAAAATGTTTATATATATATGCACACACTATATATATATATATATATATATATACATATATATACACACACACACACACACACACACACACACACACACACACACACAGATGGTTACAAAGAGCTCATGTACCCAAAATTCCAGAAGCATTGCTGAAGAGTGGACAAAAATATTTCAGGAGTCAGAACATCAGGAGTTTGCAATGTCTCCTAGTAATATTGATTGATATACCTATAAAGTCTTATCAACATGAACAGGAGAAGGACATGGAGGCTTGAAACGTATACAAAGAACTAGAGGAACTAAGGAGTGTTGGAAGGGGCAGAACTGTGTCCTAAGGGAAGAGCACAACACCTGGGTATCCAATGTCAAAAATGTCCTGAAAACATACACATATATAATATTTAACAAACTGAATTACCTATATGCATGTATATATATTCATAAACAACAATTATGAAAAATTAGGCCACAAATTTGAAAGACAGCAAGGTAGAGTATATGGGGGTATAGAGGGAAGGAAAGGAGGGGAAAATCAAATTATAACAACAAAAGTAAATAATTATTAAAATGAAACTTTAATCGAACACTTGGGACTTATTTGCTTGACATAATTTTATTGAACTTAATGCATTATTTTTCATTTACTTGGTTTATCAATACATGATTTGTGGTATTTATGCCTGTGGTCAGAGAGTAGACTTCTATGTAAAACAGTGAGTATCAGTATAAAAATCTGTCAACTGATTTTGTTTACATAGATGAATAAAAATAACACACACCAAATCTAAAGAAAAGATATAAAACTACTTGAAATATGGAAAATTAGATTCACAGATAATTCATGAATTAACTTTAGGCCAAGTTATAGATTAAAGTTTAAGGGTTTCAATTATAATTTTATGTTTAGCTAATATAATACCTTTACATATTAATGATGTGTAATATGTTATCTCAAAACATGCATTCTGTATGCATTCAAATCAAGGTAATTAAAATTTTCATCTCTCATCATTTTGCACCTTTTATTATTTTTCTTTCACTTCAAAATAATTTATCTAATTATATTTGTGCAATTGTACTACATTCACTAGACATTTTCATTCTATTAAAGACTACTTTAATGTATATTACCCAAAGCCCCTTACTTTAGCTTCCTCCAATACACTTCCTTTAGCACTCAGTATTCAAGACTTGTGTAAAGATTATTTTTTTGGCTCTACATGCTAGAGAAAATCTGTTATATTTGTGTTCGTATGTCTGGAGTATTTCACTTAATGATAGACATTTCTCAAAAGAAGTAATACAGATGACTAAGAAATACATCACATAATTCTGACATTAGCCCTCAGGAAAATGCAAATCAAAAGTCATGAGATATCATGCCATATGTGTTAGAAAGGCTACTAGGAATAGGGAATTGATAAAACAAAGTTGTGGAGAATGGGGAATCTCTTAGCCTAATATTGGAAATGTAAACCAGTACAGAGTTCCAAAAAAGAACAGCATGGAGATTCTTCAGAGGTTGGAGTTAATTTAGCTGTCTTATTTTCTTGTATGCATTCCAAAGGAATAAAATCAGCATTTAAAGTGATTCCTGTAGTCCACGGTTTTTGTGACTTTATTCACAATAAGTTACATCTGGACTTACCTAGGTAGCCTTCAACAGGAGAGTGGATAAAGAAATTTATTTATAATCACAATAGAATATTATGCAACCATGAAAAAATTAGATCCTCTCATTTTGACAAAAATAAACAGAACTCGATGACATCATACTAACTGAAGTAAGCCAGGCACAGGGAATTGTGACTAAAGAGAGAGTTAGATCAACTGTGCAGGCCAATACAACTTCTGCTTTTCTTCATTAAAATCACAGCATTGACTTTTTTTAAGAGAAAGAGAAACCACAAGTTACTCTAAGAATTTATATGTCTTGAGATAATATGTAGAATACATTAGTCTTCTGTGATTAGGTTAAGAAAGTAATATTTAAGTTAGATTATTTATGTGGATCAAAAGAACTAAATAATAAGTTAAATAATAATAGTTAAATAGTAAATAACTAAAGATGTTAAATAATATTTAAATAATAACAGTTAATAATGGATCTATGGCAGAAAAAATACTTTGAAGATTTTGTTAGTACTGATAGACACATTAGTAGTCAATCTTTCAACTGAAAAAAAAAGGAAAGTAACTTGAAAATACAAAAAAAAAACAAACCCTCTCTTTAAAACTTAGCTTCCAACCACTACTGTCCATGATGTTAAAGTTTATTTTTCAGAATCTTCTTTATAAGAAGATTTTAAGTAGATATTTAAGTAGCAATTATCATGGGAAAATTTATCACAATATAAGTTTATTCATTTATTATGTATCCATTATAAATGTAGATATCACTAGCACATGACTAGGATGCATAGATATTTGTCATAGTAATTAATTATTATCCTAACTTATTAATTTCTCTAAAGACAAATAGCCTATGTATATATATTTTGTTGTTGTTTTAGTGGATTTACATGCCCCAAGTATGGGGAATAGGACATATTTTACTTGAAATAGTTCCTGGGAAAGTGGACATCTAAGTGCATCAACTGAGGCAAGCTGAGCATATTTTATTTGTGTTTATGTATGTGCATGTGTCCTGATTTGCATGCATTTGCAGAGGACATTTTTTCAGGGCTGCCTCTCAACTGTAGTGAGAGCAACACTCACTGGAATCTGATACTCACCTATTAAACCAGGTTTTCTGGCCAGTGAGCCTCAGAGATTCTTCTGCCTCTGCCTGCCCATCATTTTGAATACAAGCATGACATAGCATAGTTGACAATTTAAGTAGGTGTGAGGATTAAACCTGAGCCCTCATGAGTATTTTGTCTTTTTGTTTTGTTTTAATTCAATGTGAGGATTTTATGAACATTTTGCAAAAATGTTTGTGGCATTTTATTCATAATTTATTTTACAGCCTGACTGCAGTTTGCCCTCCCTCCAATTCTCCCAGTCCCCCACATCTCTTCTGTTCCCTCTCCATACTCTATCCCTCCATTTCTGTTCAGAAAAGTGCAGGCCTCCCACGGATATCAACAAAACATGTCATATCAAGTTTTAGTAAGACTAAGTACCTCCTAGTTCAGACTCTTAACAATAGCTGATATATTGCCTGAACTGGCCATTTCCTGTGACAAGGCAAGACTTCTAGTGAATAGATTGGAACACCAATCTAATCAAATATCCATTGACCTACAGTGTGTTCTGACTATGAAAAGTGCTGGGATAAGGGTGACCCAAAGATCAAAGGAGTGGACAACTGAAGATGGGTCTGCATGTTAGAGAGACACCCACCACAAATTAGCTATCTCTCTAGTTCTTATTTGCATTTTTGACTAAGGCTCCAGAGATATCAAAAACCGACTTTCAAAAATTTAGTTATCACCATATTTCTTCTACTTGTGTAACCTTTATTCGCTAAAGTCAATCCCCAAATAGATAATCTTCTATTAAATAGCTTTGTCCGTTAGAGTATACACAGTGAAAGCTACTTTTGTCCATCCTACTACAAGCTTCTTTGCATTGTTTTCCATTTGACTTTGCTTTCCACTCATATGGTCCACAAGTTCCTTGAAAAACACTAGAGACTACCAGTTCAATAAAATCCATTCAATATGTCTCCAATTATTCTTCAGTACTCTTACCATTCATTAACAAGAATGTTTTGATCTGGTCATGCCCTCTTTAGAATGTTTTCCACCCTCTTTTGAAATTCGCTTTATTAAAATAGAGCACAGCAATGAGGTGGCCCCCAAAAACATTGAAATAATAAAGATTTTTCCATTAACTGGATATCAAATTGTAAACGCCACACAAGAGTTCAACCACTGAGATACATCATCAGACCAATTAGCTTAGATTTTAATGTTTTTATACCAATGATCCCCTGAGGCTCCTATGTCAGCACTATAGCAGGATGCCGTTTGTAGGCTTTAAAATGGAATATTCTGTTTGAAAGATCACCGATGTGCCGTGTTATACATTTCTGTACAAATAAGCAATTTTATAAAATACAAGTAAATTAGCCAATAAAAACGTTAACATGACAAAGAAAATTAACATGCAAATAATATAAAAACTAAGTTGACCAAGAAGGAAAAAGGACTTTTTCTTTTTTTGGTCATATTGTAATAGACATTCTTGTTGATTATCTAATTAGTGCAACAATAGAAAGGCTGGGAACAAACAATTATCACAACAATAAATGTTGCTGGGTATTGTGGCATATACCTTATATCCTAGGACTTAGGAAGCAGAGGCTTGTGCATCTGTGTAATGTTCAAGGACATTGGGGTCTACAAAGTGAGTATGAGGCCAGCTAAGTATATGTATTGAGACACTGTACTACTTACTGGTAGTAGTAGTAGCAGCAGTAGTAGTAATAATAATAATATCAACAACAATAATTTTTTTATAACTTTTAACATAGTTTGCAAAATATTTTTGCTTAGGTGGATCCTATCTACATTCATGGCTCTTTCCATTTCTGGCTGGTCTTAGCCTTATGCTGCTATAACTTACATGGGTTAGTGCTTTAGTAACTATAATTTTCAGGTATTTAGAAGGTATGTCCTACTCATGATGTGAAACCATTGTGTTTTATATGAACATAGGCTTGTGTTTGTACAGTACCATTGGTGTTAGGAGAAGGTAAATATACCACATGAAAAGGATAAACTCATAATCAAATACTCTACATATTCGTAGAAATCATGGAACATATTGCAAATAAAAATACATGGAGGCTACCTGAATTCTTTCATCCTTTGACAAGCAACAGTAGAATATGTTCTGAGTTGGCATGTAAATGATGAAAGCAACAGTAGTAAATAGTGATGGAAATTTATTGCATGTGCAAAAAGTAGAAACCCCTCTTTCTTTAAATCTCTTTTCTGCTAAGGTTTAGTATTGAAATTAACTGCAAATATGTATGGTGTGACACAAACTTTTCTTGTGGATAAATTTCCTTCTATTATACCTGGGACAACAAAACACTGAACTTGCAAGGGGTAATCGATGGGATTTTACCCATTGATAATAATCTTAATTTTTAAATTCTATAACTAAGCGGTCACTCTTATTCTGTCTAGATAGCTTGCAGCATGCATGGACTAGGGGCAATTCTTGCCTTAAGAAATGATAAGATTATTGTTCTTTAAAAAAAATTAAGTACTTGTTTAGTGTATCCTCATCTTCACCATTTGGTTAATTAAGTTTGATAACAATTTGTTATTTGTATCAGATGAGTTATTTTTTTCTTATGCAGGGGATATTACCTTACAGGGAAACCTGGACTCTTTTAGATCCCTGCCAAGTTTCTGTGTGGATAATAGAAATCTGCAACGTTTGGTTTCATCTTCTATTTCAAACTGCTAGCATTGATTGGGACTGTTGTTTTTAGATGTGAGGTTCAGAATAGCATTATGCTAATGCCCCAGGGCAGTTCACTGATGTGATTGGTTATAACCTGAAGCAAAAGCTACTGGCCAGAGCTTGCTGCACCTGTGAGTGGTGTATGTGAGGCTGTGGAAACAGGAGAGCGGAAGGAGCAGTGATTTCAGTTTAGCAAAAACGATTCCCCCAAGAACTGATAGAACAACAAGAAGTGCTCTCAGGATAATGTGAAACACATAAAGAAATGGCACCGAGGGGGTTGCACTGTGAAGATAACAAGCAATTTAGTAGAAATGGTTACTCTAGCAGATATGCTTTCGTGGAGGCGCCTGTTTGCAGCTGATTGAGATCTCTGCGGCCCTCTGTTTTCTTGCTCCATTACAATCAGCATGAAATAGTGTAACCAGCATATTTGCAAGCTTGCTTGTCGCCAAACCTGTAGACATTAATCTTCTGTTCTCCGTTGTATGAATAACATTTAATAACCTTGAATATCCAAATGTTAAAATTGTTTACTCATCTACTTAACTGATCTCTAACTCAAGTATTAATAAATCCATATACCAGGTAATAGCTACCAACCGCAACAAGGTACGATAATATCATTCCAATGGAGTAGAAAATGGAGCTTCTTAATTGTATTCTTTTTTCCATTCAAACTTTTCCTATTTAGAGGGGAAATTTGCAACATGAAAATTCGATACTGGCTAGTCTCTCTATTTTCAGAAAGAGTTTGAGAGAGACATATTAATGATTTCTAGATTAAAAATAATATAAGGGTGTAAGTATGTGATGACAATGTAAAATATTAAAGGAGATTCTGGCTGGGTGGTGGTGGCACAGGCATTGAATCCCAGCACCGGGGAAACAAAGGTAGGCAGGTCTCTGTGAGTTCGAGGCCAGCCTTGTCTACAAGAACTAGTTCCAGGACAGGCTTCAAAGCTGCAGAGAAATGCTGTCTTGAAAAAAATAAAAGAGAGAGAAAAAAGGAGATTCTGGACAGACTAAACATAAAATATAAAGAAGACTACTTAAACATTGACTTATACTAGGCAATTTCTCATGACAATGTTAATATCAATGCTGTATTTAAAAACGTTTGCTTCCTGAGTTGTTTAGGTTGCTCAGTGGCTAAGAGCATTGTTCATGCTGAGAATCTGAGTTTAGTTCCCAGGACCCATACTGACAAATGACAGATGCCTGTTACTCAAGCTTTAGGGTATCCAATACCTTCTGGCCCCTGCAGACGTCTGTATTGATGTTCACTTGCCAATACAAAGGCATACATGAATAAATATATGTGAAATAAAATTAAGTATTTAAAAAATGTGTTTCCTTTCCCATAACACTACATAGGGAATTGAGATACTGACTGCAATTTTATTTGTCAGTTCCTTTGAATGTGGTTGTCATCATGAGGTTTGTTCTTGTTAACAGTATGTAAACATAAGATGCACATATCACATCTAGCCAAGGCTTTTAGAAAGTGGATATGATGTCAAGAATCTTTCCTCAATCTTTAGCCAATGGGATAGAGGGAAACCAAAAGTCTCAAGGGATGAAAAAGACCAAGCTTGTGAATTTTTTAAAGTAGAAACTCATTAAATGGAAACATTGTCTTTGAATTGTCATGTTAATGAGACAAAGCACACTTCTGCATTAAGCAGCAGCATATGGAGTTTCTTTGTGAGAACACTTGATAATAATGGAATTAATGTAGGCAACGAGTGCATTCCGTAATTCATTATCCAATAAATGTGGACACACTTATCACAACAGATGCAAAACATTGTAATATTCTCTGCAGGAGCCAACAGAGTGATTGACTGCATAACTTTACAGAGTATGTGCAGAATTCTTACCTAACATGATATTGAGTTGATAAAGATGATATTATTCTGAAATGTTTTCATTATTTGTTATTCATCTTGGGGTTGTTTTCTGATTTTTGCCTTTCTGTCAATGTACCTCAAATGGTATTACAGTCCTTTCTATTTATTTACGCGTTCTGCAGGTTTGCAGATGTGCTTTATTCACTTTGATGTACTTGCAATCTTGAAATGATTACCAAGGGTTCTCATGCCCTTTGTATGATTTTTGCAAAATGAAGAAATGTGCAAGTCTCCTGATACAGTGTTCTAGCTGAAGAGAGACAAGAGATTGTCTTTCCCATTCAACTCTCAAAGAACTGGCTAGAGAAGGCAGACAGACGGGGCAGTGTAGAGCAGGAAGTACTGGCTCTGGGGTCAGTACTTTTGACTACTATATCACTTCTGACTGCGTGAGCCTCGGGATAGTCACTTAATACTTCAGAATGTATTCTTAAAATATAAAGATAATAGAATGTAATGATTGAGATTTTTCTCAGTTTTAAGACCATGACCTGTCTATTTTCTAACTCGGAGGGGCTGTGAGGTAGCCAGGGTTGCTAAGTCAGCAATCACAGAAACTTCACAGAATGACAGTGTTCTCGCTACACACAGACTGTATTAAAGCTTTGCTAAAATATACTCTAAGTTTTAAGGCAAAAACTAGGAAGAAATGAGTATTATTTTACTATTTTTAATCATACTTTCCTTGGATTATGAGAATAGACAATCGCCACTGGAAATGAGAAAATTCATTCTTGTGCTTTAACCGTTCCTTAAGATTCAATTATCTTAGAACTTCACTACTTGTTCAGAGAGGTGCAGGTGGCTCACATTTATTATCAGGTACTTTATTTTTGCCCGAGAAGCATGCCAGTATTAATATAGTCTGTTACTATTATAATGATGTTGTCTTCCAAAGTTTTTTTGCATCCTCATTCTATAAGTATGCTTATAGTTATAAATATAATCATTTCTTGGCTAGAAAACAATTATTTAAGATTTAAACATTTTCCTGTGAACAATGTTACATAAACAATTAAAACCTATTTCATATGTGTGCAACGCTGCGTGGGGAATTAAAACAAATAAAGCTTACAATGAAATTACTTTTCCTAAGAAACTGTCTTTAATTTAAAAGTATTAAATAAAAGCACAAAAATCTTTATAAATATAAATGTTTTGTGATATTGAAAAGTGCATTGATTTACATTTTCATCAATTAATGCCAAGTTGATAAAATTCTTCTCATCATTATTATTTTGTCAATACATGGTATTAAAAGAGCATCACACTCTTTATATATGGATGTAAGAACATTTTTCTCAGTTTGTAAATATAAACTAAAGGCCATAGCATGTGTAGTTTTTGAAAACCTAACAGGCATAAGGGACTAGGAACAAAGGTAGGGTCCAAGATTCAAATCCCCTTTGCATCCAAAGCTCCTCAGCTTTTGGTGGAATGAAAAGACACAGCATACGTCTGGTGTTTAAACAGAGACCACTTAAAATCCTTGACATGCACTATTTTCATGTTCTATCAACACAGTTTTTGTATAGGAAATGTCCTTCCCTCACCTCCTTGGAATTAATTCTTCTCATTTGCTCTGAGAAACCAAAGAGAGCAGAAATACACAGCAGAGTGGATCTCGGACCACTACATTTCTGCAACTGTCCGTAATGTGATAAATTCGACAGTTCTTCTTTCTATTCCTTTTTGTTATTTTTTTCACTTTGGTTATTTTTTGGAGGAGTCAGATTTTACGGGTGTAGCTTTTGGCATTGCTAGTAGAAAGAGTTTCTCAGTCATTTCCCTGGCCCTCTGGCTCTTACAATCTTCCTGCCCCATCTTCATCAGTATTCCCTCAGAATTTGGTACAGAGATTTTGCTGTAGATACAGAATAGGGCCCCGCAACTATGTATTTTGATTGGTTTGGAGTTTCTGTATGTTACAAAGAAAAGTGTCCTTGATGAGCGGTGAGGACTACACTAATCTGCAGATATAAGAACAAATACTTAGAATGTAGTTAGGTGTTATGCTGCTTGAGTGAAGTGGTGACTGTAGGTTCTTCTCCAAGACCCAACACTCAAGTAGTTGAGTAGGAATCTAGTACCATGCATGGTTTCCCTGTTGTTGAGCATGCCATAAGTCCTGATGGCTGCAAAAGTATGTGTTAATACTATAAAAGGCAATCTTCAGGGAAAAACATTCAGGTCACTTTCAGCTCAGCGGTGTCTGAAGGACTTGATATCTTTAGTAATAGTGACCTACATTTCCCTTCTGTGAGACAAAGAAGGGCACTATCAATAGGCTGTGTGTTGATAACCTTGAGCAACAGCTTTACTTTTCAGTATACAATGTGTGTATGTATGATTTTAAGTACGTGTACATGAGTGCCAGCACCTGTGGAAGTTGGGCAGCAGATTCCCAGTAGCGGGCATACAAATATTTGTGAGCCTCTGGTCATAGGTGCCATGAACAGAATTCTTGTGCAAGAATGGTGTACACTCTTGACCCCTGAACCATCTCTCTAAGACCTTGACCACTGTTTAGAAGGGACGTTAACTCACAACACCTCTAGGAATAATAAGTTTTATGTAACCTAATATATCTAAGCTATTGTTGCTTTCAAAATATATTTCTTCACATAATGAAGTCTGTCCCCAATATACATGACCATATTGTATGCATATATATACATACATACATACAGATATATATTGTATTATATTAACAATGGAAATATGGTGTCATAAAGTGTAAGCCTGAAGACATGTAATTCCCAAGTATTATCTCTTGAGTAATGTCACCTCTATACTAAAAATCAATTTCATTTTGGGATTCTTACATTCATGTTTATAGAATTATACTGGTACTATATTGGCACACTCAATATTTGTCACAGTATAATATTAATGCAAAATGGAAAATGTGTTAATTTAGTCAGAAATTAGTAATTTAAATATGATGACTACCTATAATGCTGGTCTGATAAAAGCAAAAATTCTTTGAGAGTAAGAGCTTAACCATGTGAACTAGAATCATTTCCTAATTTATCTATAGCAATCAAATTATTTAAGATTGTGTGGGTAGTAATTTCTTTGATTCTCAGCAAACAAATTAAAGTTTACTAATGGCCACTCTAATCTCAAAGATATAAACAGAGATGGTATTTCTAGACACCTGAAAAACTACAAGACATGAGGATGTATTTTCTCTTTCTGTCTCCTCTCTCTCTCTGTCTCTCTCTCTCTGTGTCTCTCTCTCCTTTTTTCATGCTACAGCTGTGAAAAGACTAAACCATGTTTTTTTTCTGCATTTGTAATTGTAGAATGCTAATGCTTTTAAAACCATGTAAAATAAAATCTAGGCCTTGTTTTCCAAACAGAGTCATTAGGTTTTAGCTCTTCTGATTTAATTGTATTGGCTCTTTATGTTAAATCTTCTATTGTTGAAAAGAAGTTATTTTCAATTCTACATTTAATACCTATATTTCTTAATTCCTATCTTTCCATTTCTGTGTCTGCTTTGCCTTGTTTTCAATTTGCTCTGTTAGTTCTGTTTTCTTTGTTCTTTTTTGTTTGAGATAGGGTCTCAGTATGCAGTCTGAAACATTCTGTTGTCTTGTCTTTGGGTTCTTAGGGGTCAAACTCTAATGTTTATTACTATACCCAGAACTTTTTCTAATGTAATGAGCTATGCAACCTGCTACTGTGTGTTGGAAAGAGATGAGATAACTATTTGTAGCATCAGAAAATGATCAGGTTTCGTGAAGGACGAAATAAGAATAAAACAAAGCTATCCTTTTTTTTTAGTTTTTTTTTTATATTGGAAAAAAAGAAATTTCTGCCTCCTCCCCGCCTCCCATTTCCCTCCCCCTCCTCCCACTCCTCCCCGCCTCCCCCCTCCTCCCCCTCCTTATCCAGACCTAAGTGCAGTCAGGGTTCCCTGCCCTGTGGGAAGTACAAAGTCCTCCCCCCTCAATCCTGGTCTAGGAAGGTGAACATCCAAACTGACTAGGCTCCCACCCAGCCAGAACATGAAGTAGGATCAAAACCCTGTGCCATTGTCCTTGGCTTCTCAGCAGCCCTCATTGGGTTCACCTTCTTATTTAGCTTCTTTAGTATCATAGAATATAGACTCAATGACCACAATTTGTGACTAGAAACCAATTATGAGTGAGTACATCCCATGTTCCTCTTTTTGGGTCTGGGATACCTCACTCAGGATAGTGTTTTCTATTTCCATCCATTTGCATGCAAAATTCGAGAAGTCATTGTTTTTTACTGCTGAGTAGTACTCTAATATGTAAATATTCCACACTTTCTTCATCCATTCTTCCACTGAGGGACATCTAGGTTGTTTCCAGGTTCTGGCTATAACAAACAATGCTGCTATGAACATAGTTGAACAAATGCTTTTGTCATGTGATAGGGTATCTCTTGGGTATATTCCCAAGAGTGGGAACCCTAGGAAGGGTAAGGGAAAAAAAAAAAGGCCTGGTCCCCACTCGACCTAGGAGTCATCGGGCACCCCTCTGTTCCCAGGAGAGAGGGATTGCTTCACCACTTGAGAGGAGGGTCTCTCCTTGTCTCAGTCCCTTCTCCTTTGCTCTGACACCATGGTTGACTCTGACTGGTGCTCTCCACTTGATAGCTGCCTGCCTTTGTATGGGAGGGGGGAGGGGATCTGTTGGGAGCTGTTTCCCCCTAGAGATCATTGCAGGGACCATCGCCCTGGGGAGACTATGGGGAACCCCACACCCATGGTTGTACTGGGATTGGTTCTGTTGCCCCACACCCAGTTGAAGCTGTTAATGGAGAAAAATAAAATAAAAAAAAAGAATAAAACAAAAATGCAACTGTACTAGTTGTACTTTTTCTCATATAAAAGTAGAGGAAATAGTTTAATAATTAATAGTTTAATATTGTGTGTGGCTTTGGAACCCTCTGAACATAGAGACACTTGTTAATGAGTCCTTTCAGTAAGAGTAGGTTTTCTGATCCGAAGGCACTGAGCTTCATTTTTAATCTAGTTTAAGCCATGGACATCAAAAAAAAAAAAGCAAAAATCATGTGAAAGCAATTTTTGCTAACACATAAACATAATAGTCTGTCACTTTTCACATATATATGTGTAAAGTGTATATTCAGATAGTAAATATAAATGTATTTATTTATTTTTATTATTTATAAATATAAGTATTACTATAAATATATAGAAATAATAAACAAAGTAATAAAGAGGTATAAGTGTCTATTCTGTATTTTAAACTATGTGAGTTAGTATCTCAGTAATACAGAAAGTTAGTAGGTGTGATATTTGAACAATGAAATACAGAAAAAAACATTTGCATCTAATAGCTTTTATTTATTTTAAAGTATGCTGATTGTCTGTATTGACATTTTAATAAAGGTCCAGAGTGTGTCTGGTGAGGTGTAATGCACAAAGCAAGTATTGACATAAATAATGGAAACAAACTTGAATGTGAAATTATGAGCATTCTTATTTATTCATTATTTGTGTCCCAAAGCTATGCATCTATCCTCCTATTCAATCACACATATACTGTGTACAAATTTAGCCTGCTTCTAGGTTTCAGACTGGAATTTTCGTCATTCTCTATTGTTTTATATTTTGGCAGAATCAGGGAAAGATTGCCATCCCTCCCGAAAAATAAGAACAATAGGTTTTACAACAAACATCTGTAGGGCTGACTCTAGAGAAGGTGCAACAAAGCCCTATAGAAGAGTCCTCATCCGCTTTCCTATGTTGCTCTTGACAATAGTTGAGAGAGAGTTGTGTATTATGCTTATTTCTATAGACAACTAAATTTTCCTGAGGCTTTGAAATGAAAATAAAATACTGTCACTCTCTCACGTCTTTCAAGTTAGCAGGGGGCTACCGTAACTGTGTGAATTGGAAACTGTTGCCTTATTTTCTTGGCTCCAAAAGATTTCTTCAGAATGACTCCAAGAAAACAATACTGTTTACTCTGAGTGTATTGATAAACTTAATCACTTAATTAATGATTTGTGAGAACTAAAGCCATAATAAAGTGGAGTGACTGAGTTTAATCTCCCTTAAGTGAAAGAAAGAACACAACGGTTTCATTTGTCTAAGCAAACTAACTAAGAGAGTCATTTTACTACCTTTTAAAGGGGTTTACAAAGAGCTTAAAGAAAAAGCACCACTTCAGAATCAAAATCACCTCCTATTTATGCTGCTTCAAGTAGTAGATTTGGAGATATTCCAGGAATCAAAAAGTGTCACTCAAAAATTTATTATCAAAACTAAGCACACATGGAATTCATATGTAGTTATGTTACATTTGAGTGCATTGTTATCATAATCATTGCCAATTGTTCATAGTGCACAGCTTCCTTTCTTATAATTTTATTATTAAGTTCTGCTTTTTATTTGGAACCTCTTGACTCTTAAAAACAAGCACTGTTCATCATTAGCCATTGAGTGTTAGCTATTCTGGAGATATTTGAGTCTTGGAGATATGGAGTCTTTGGTTTACCTTGTTGTTAAATTTAAACTTAATGGAATGAAGCTACATTTTGCACTTAAGTGCCTGCATCAGCCTCACGTGTCTTCATCTAAACATAAGCTTTTGCAAAAGTAAGCTTATGCTAAAATCTCTTAGGGATTCTTGCCACCACTGACTTGGTTCCTAGATACCTGGTAGACACTTGTAACTACAGATGTAAGTGATCCATTTAGATGGCATGTTCAGGCAATCAAGCTTATGTAGCAGATAAAATAGACTGGGTGAATTATTAACAATGGATATTTATTTTTTATAGTGACTGGCTGGAAGGTCTAGATCAACATGGTGACACTTTGGTTTCCAGTGTTTCTTCTACCATAGGCCCATTTGCAAGCATGCCAGTTTCTTCACTAGCACTGAGGCATGGACAAACAGATGTAGATTATGACAGAAAGAGGAGGCTGTAAAGAAGGTTACTTGTCCCCAGTTCTAGGATGTTTGACAAGCCCCTTTATCCTTTCCTTCATATATTAAAATTTTGTTAAAAAACAAATTCCAAATATACATTTTATCTATTTAAAATATAACAGATTTTTATTGGGGGACAGTATGGTAACAGAAAGATCAGAAAAGATGCTAGGACTTTTGGTGCATGTGAGGATCTAAGTTTGATCCTCAGTCCCACAATAAAAGATACTCAATAAAATGCATCATCCTTAACTCAGCAAGTTTCCCTTATACTTAGAACATTGTATCACTGCTATATATTTGCATAATCAAAAAGTCAATATTAATTTTTTTAATATAAAACAAGTTTCAAGTCTCAGTTTAGAGCTCACACATGTGTTTTCTGGATTT
Organism: Microtus agrestis; assembly: GCA_902806775.1. Taxonomy (NCBI): domain Eukaryota; kingdom Metazoa; phylum Chordata; class Mammalia; order Rodentia; family Cricetidae; genus Microtus; species Microtus agrestis. The sequence continues at coordinate 25,281 of CADCXT010004254.1, forward strand.
TGGCATCTACATGAGAATCAGTCTCTACAGAATCACACAGATGGTTCAACCACTCCTAACATACCCTGTAAGTCACTAGTGAGCCCTTCATTTCTTCCCTCAGCACCAGGGAAACATGAGTTATTTTCTCATGTTCTCCATACTTTTGCCTCTTTGAATATGTTTATATATTTGCAAATGTTCATAATAAGTCAGTTCATTAATATTCTGTCTCTTTTCCTGTAAATATATGGATTAAATTTCCACCATATATTCCATTTTTTTCAAAATGCTGAATATGATTTCTTTGTGTGATATACTATTTACTTTTTTTCTTTTTCCCCACTCAGAGATATTCTTGCAGTTAAGCATTTTCAATAATCATATATCAATTTTATATTTATGTGAATTTTAACCTATTGAAGAAGACATCAAGAAAAAGAATAAAGTTATAGTAACAGTTAGGAGAAGTTGCCAGGTGATCTTCTAATCTCTATGTGTTTAAAATACCCACAGCAATGTGTTGGAATCCCTACTGCTTACTATCCTTACAAATATTTCCCATTGCCAGTGTTTTTAATTTAGTTATTCTCATCAATTTATAGCAATATATCAATTATATTTTCATTTGAAATCATCTAATCACAGAATTTTGTGTCTCTTTAACTGAATTTTATTGTATGGAAAAGTTCTCTGCCTCATTGGCTACATTTTTTATTTACTTTATTGTGTTTTTGTTGTTTTGTTTCAAGACACAGTTTCTCTGTATAGCGCTGGCTCTCCTGGATCTAGCTCTGTAGACAAGGCTGGCTTCAATCATAGTTCATATATATTTTCTTTGAGTGTGTAGATTATTTTTAATCTATTTAGAGTATACATTAAAGACCTGAAGTTTATTATTTTAAATGTTTAGTGTTTTAATATTATGGGGAGCCTCTACATTTGACGTCATATCTAAAATTTTATCACCAAATCCAGGATTTTCTTGATCTCTTAAGTGCATCTTATTGTAGGTTTATGGGTTTTTAATTTATACATAGGTCTACAAATTATTTTAATTGTAGGAATTAAAAGACAGATAGCCTTTTAAAGGTCCATGACCATGTCAAATTAATTGCTCCATATCATATCAAAATGATAAATGTCCAGTTTGTGCAGTGATGTTATCTATTTACTTGCTTGCTTTTGCATGTAAACATCTAGTTATACTACCACATTTCCTGAGAAGATTATCATTTTCCATGTAAACCATGAAAGACCTGTGATTATAAAATTCATTATGTAAGGAATATGTTACAGATTCATAGATGTGTAAAAAGATATAATTAAATAACAAATTCAGATATGAAGATAAGTAGTGGTCTGGAATCTTTTATACAGCTTCTGATAGAAAGTTGCTAACTAATACAGATACATATAAATTTGGGCATACATCTAAGTGACTTTTTTTAATTGAAATCTAGTAATAATCTTTTTATATAGAGGGAATATATAGTAGAACTTAATATATTATTTATATATAACATAGTACACATTCTTATTATATTTTATATATTAATATTATACTATACATAATGTAGTATAACATATACACATATATATGTTATAGTAGGTTCGTTTTCCTTAGTTCTTTATTCAAGAAAAATGTTGAATCTCATTCCAGTGTGGAAAATTACTTAGGAAGGCATGAATTATTGCAAAGAAATTTTATAAAGCAACACTGCAAAAGGTTGGACTCAAGAATTCAGGATATAAAAAAAAAATTGCCTGGGATGTTGTGTTGATGGATTAAACCCAGAGAATCTTGGCTTTGAGTCCCTGGGAATCCATAAGGAATGAACTGATAAAATTCAACAACAGAGAACCTTTCAGCAAATTGAAGATTTAACCAAAGAAAGCTCGTGTTGGGTACAATTAATTCACTGAAGAGTTTGGAACAGAGTTGATATCATCAAAATGAGAAGGGAAAAACTGAAAGGATTAATGACATAATTTTGAGGACAAAACTAAAATGGCCAGTTTTGTAAGGTACAAGTTGAAGAAAAGATTGGATGACTTTTCTTTTAGTAACTGATGATAAGGCAGATCTATTTCTATAATTTTCTGATTACAATTAGAAAAGAGCTGCTTATAGGGCTACATTTAATTTGAGATAAATCAGGGAATATTTTCCAATGTCTATGACTTTTGAAGGGAAAGAAACATAGATAAATTGACTTCAGATGTTAGTAAAACATATCCATGCCTTATGCACTTCAGAGCTCTTGCCTCTGGCTTAACCTACTAAATAACAGCCACTCAAAGACACGTTGAGCAAGTCAGCAATGTGAGCAGAGAAAGACCGGCTGCACGATACTGTCTGCTGTCTTCTCATTTCTTGGTTTGATTAATTAATTAAAGGTACCCAGGGGGTGCTTTGCTTGTGAATGTTTTGTTTTGAATGTTCACTTGTAGGCACGAGAATGCAGTATGTAGTATAAGCATGAGATATTCTTCATTCTATTCAAATCCTGCCTCTCAAATTTTTATGTAAATTCATGATTAAACAAAGTTTGGGCCATTTTAATCTGCAGACCGCTATTTTCACAGCAATAGCAAAATACATTATTGAGCTCTCAGTCAGTCATCTGCCCTACAAATCCAAGAACCGCTAATAGAGGGGACGAATATTCCTATTAACAGTTGAATTTAATGTTAAGGCCCAAGAATCCAGAGTTGTTAGGATCACTCATGAAGTAAGAGGCAGAGAAACATGTATTAGGTTTTTGTCGCATCAACCACGTCATAGCAATCTTGTAAGATATGTATTTGTACCCATATTTATAATACGTTGATATGAAAGCCATTGAATTTTTGTGAAATTTTGGAAACACAGTACTTAACAGAAACATCTCTATGCACTAAAATTTGATAGGAAAAAAACCCACTCATTTGTTAGCTCACAATAAAATGTTTTTCCTATACTTTCTATATCCCCCAAAACACTCACAGGCATAAAGCAAAAATAAATAAATCTAAAACAATAGAGTAAACAAAAATTCTTACAGATTCAAAATACTTAATGAAACTAGTTTTATAAAATTAGTTACAGATATACACCATAAAATAGAGCAAACAGCTCTCATTTATAGAAACATAAGAACAATAAAATAAGTATGTTAACACCAAAATGTATGTGAGGAGTATCTGACATTTTATATGAAATAGTTCACTTAGAATGTGTTTTATTCTGCCTGCTCTCAGATATTTATTCATATCTATTTCCATGAAAACAATTACATCTCTTTTGACAATTTAATCCTATTCAAGCACTTCCTTGTTCGAGTGTATCAGTAAGACAGGAACATCTATTTTTTCTGATTGTGTTTTCCTTTCTATAGGCTTGAAGGAGTCAATTTCAACAGGTTGACACATAAAGGCAAACTCAGAGATGAACATCTGGGCAATATTTAACTATATATCCAGGTAGTTCAAAATATGTTTTTTTCTAATTTAAATGAAAATAACATTATGTACATTTTATAAATTACTCATGAACTATCATTATTATATCTTTGGGATCTCTGAATTCTGAAGAACAGCATTCATTTGTACAAAATCAACCCTTTTATTTAGAAATAATCATGAAAGCTAGAGAAAGAGAGAGAGAGAGAGAGAGAGAGAGAGAGAGAGAGAGAGAGAGAGAGAGAGAGAGAGAGAGAGAGAGAGAACTCTACAATAATACCCAACCACTCAGTGACAGGAATTGGATGTCTACTTAGTATCAGAAAGACAGCCCACTCATGTATATGGTTTGTCATGCCACAGGATACAAATTAAAGTGACCAAGAAAAGGGGAAACATTAGAATATAAAGACTGAGAAAAAAAACAGGTAAAAACCCTGTGTCACTCCTAGTCAGGCTCCTCAGACACATCTAACTCACAGAGCTGATGCACTACTGACTTGTGGTGTGTGTGAAATCTTGTTAGCCTGCAGCCAGTCTTACTGGTACCTTGATCTTCACCATTATACTTCGGGTCAGTTCTGTGAGTGTGCATGACACATGACTGGCCGTGACACACTCACACTCTAACACCTGTCCTTTATTCCCCTTCTGGCCCGCTGAACTAAGCCAAAGTAGGATGGGTGTCTTGGGGAAACTAGTAAACTACCGTCTTGAAGACAGGCATTTCGTTAGAGTGAATGAGATAAAGCACTCACGGCGGCTTTTCAGTTAACTCTTTTGTGCAGACATACAATTATTTGATTAAATATTTTCTAGTAGCAATTATCACTATTTCTTGTTCATTGCTTTACAATTATACCTTACAAGATATCCTGTTAAATGGAAAGTTTCTATCAGAGGGCGAATCCTCTGACTCACTCTCTAATTACAGAGGTCATGCCTGTTGTGGAAGTCAGATCAAACAGTTTTAGAGACGTTTCAAATCCTTTTCAATTTAAGGTAACTTTCCTGAAAACCATCTACCCCATGTAAGGAATTTAAATGTTTTGCATCCTCAAGCACATTTGTACATCACTGCGTTTCCTTTTGTAATGAAATTGCTTTATTTCTGCATCAATTGAATGATGTTCACTATTTAAAACTCAGATAAAGTGCTACTTCACTGTCAGGCTTCCTCTAGCCACCTTCATTAAGTCTGTAATCCAGCCTTTCCTTTTCATTTTATATTACATTTTCTATAAATTTTCAAGTTTAAAGGTTTCACTGTGCTAAATTAACTTCCAAAATAATGAGAGACCTTTATAGGGATAAACATCATGTGCTTCAGCATAGGAGTAACTCGGAAGTATTTAGAGCACATCAAATGTATTGACAATAGGTATTACAGAATTACCATATCACATCTCCACAGAGTGCTGTAAGTAGTGACTTGCTAGTTACAGTTAAGTGTTCAGTGTGAAATATATTGACTAACTTTTTGTTTTAAATATTTGCATCCATTTATACCAATGGTTTCATGAGGTAGGCTTGAAAAATATTAGATTGGCCCTTTTGTAAAGCAATACATTAGCAATCATCAAGCCAGTGTGGATTGATTCGGGATCTTTTCTAGATAATACCACAGCAATTGCCAAACAGTGTCAACAGGTTGCTTATAAAGCAGGGGAGGTCATCATAAATATATGAGCATTTATAGAAGTGCCGATGCTTGAACTGCAACATTTCACCATTAGCATGTCTATATGTGGAGCTATTGAACAAGAGAATAGGAAGGAATGCAATTTCCATTAGGCTTAGTTTTCTACTTTCAGAGAAAATCATTAAAAAGTCATGAATTTGGTGAGAGACTTTAAACACCCCAAGAAAGAAAAATGTAAATATGAATAAATGTTTGATTAACGATTCATTAATAAAATATAACGACTGACAAATTCTAAATACATTTTAATTTATTTAAATTCAATATGTATAAAACATAGCTTTTGAGAATATATTTTAATTGTGTTTGAGAATACAATCAAGCATAAATTAACATTTACTTAAGAAATAATACATAGTTCGCTAAATGTTTCTGAATGTCAACTACTTATTATATGGAAACCATAGTTTAATAAAGGTAACTGAATTTTGAGAAGAAGGTCAGTTTCTATATAGTAATAGATGCTTGACTTAGTAGTATTAATTTTTTAAATATTTTTATTTAATTGTAAATTTCCTTAATGATATAAAGTGATTCAGCTAATGATTTGGGTCACATTCATGTCCTAAATATGTGAATATCATTTAGTTTTAATAATTGAGAAGTTATCTAATTTATTTTATAGACTTATTATTATGTTTAGAATTAGAACTCATTATAGGTGAAAAATAAAATCTGTTATTTTGTAAAAGTAATAAAGATGAGCAAAAGCACAGTTTGAAATGGAGAGTGAAGTAGTGATTGATACATCTGAAAGAACAGACAATTTAATGTATAGATTTTGTTAGAAATATTTTCTAACACGAGCTCTTTGGCCACACAAAAACCCCAGTCATGCCAAGTCTAAACAAGTTGAATTACAGGATATCCAGGTTTAATAGGAGTCCTGCCCCCTAGGGGAACCAGGAGGGAAGACCACGTGGGAGCAGTTTAAATAGACTGGTAGAGTGATCCTGACCTCCTCTGTGGAGCAGTCAAGGTTTGGTGGGCTACCTTGACCCTCCTCAGGGAAGTGTCAAGTAGTAAGGGGCAGAGGGATGGGGCCTCCAAAGATGGAAGCCAGAGAGGGGGATTTGCAGATTTAATTTTAAATTATTTTGTAGGTAGAAGATAATCTCATTCTGTTTCAACTAGCATCAAGTAACAAAGTTGAATTTAGCATAGACTTGCCATTCCAAAAAAACCCTACTCATATAAAACTTGAGTAAAAAAGCAAACAAAAAAAAATCCTTGACAGGATTATGAAGCAAGGAAATGACAAGCAAGATAAACATAGGGTTTTGGAAGTTCACTGAAAATATATGAAAACAGCCATTAAGTAAAACTTTCTCAGCAATATTTTATTGATGTGTTGAGTGTGATTGTTTTTGCTTTTTCACTTTTTCTTCCTCCCTCCTTCTGTCTTCCTTTATTTTTTTTCCATCTACTCTTGTTTTTGTTGCTTAGCTAGTTTGGGGGGGAGTTTTTACAGGATTGTAGTCAGTCTACCAGAGATCACATCATTAAAGATTAGGATCAATGTCAATTGCTTTCTTTAAACTTCTGAGTTTATCATCAAGTTAAGATATTTAAACACGTAATATTCTCTTATTTCACAGATACTAGAGGAGTGTCATTTATTTTAAAAATACTTTAAGTTTCCAAAAGCAGATAAATGTAAGCCCAGACTTCTTGGTACCTGCCTCCTTATTTTCTTTAAACATCACTAATGTACACTGCTTCTGTTCTACTTTTGATCTATCTGTGATCTGCTCTGAATACACCCTTGATAACCTGTTTCATCTTTCTGAAAATATAAGCAATGGAACATATTAAGCACCTTGTTTTGAAATTGCCATAAAAGAATTAATAGAATATTAAATGTAACAAAGAACATGGTTAGAGTCATTAATTAATTCATCAATCAAAAATAGCAAATTTACATATATTACTAGGACTTGCAAAATGAAAATTTCATGTAGATTAGAGTGCATTCTGTAAGTTAATTACTCCCTATGAAAAGAATAGTTTATTCCTAGGGTAAAATTCCTTAAAGATAGTTATATAAAAATGGTATTGATTATTTAAAAAAATATAAAAATGTTTACAATATAATTGTGCTAATGAAATAATTTTAACATTTTACTTTAAAACAATTACTGCCAAATAAATGTTGTTTAACTACAAATTTAGCTTCTTATACCACCAATGTTGGGAAATAGTTTTTTTTATGACACATGAATATTATTTTTATAAAGTAAGAAAATAAAAAGTAAGAAAATAAAATATGGCTTTGTGTGTGTATAAATGTGTGTGTGTGTGTGTGTGTGTGTGTTTGGGTGTAGTTCAGCTGATAGAGTGCTTGACTAGCAGACACAAACCACTATTTTACATATCCAACATCTCATAAAATACACTTGGAACCACATTTATAATGCTAGAACTCACAACTCACAGATGGAATCAGAGTGAGGAGTGATATTATGAGCAAAGGGACCAAGACCATGATGGGGAAACCCACAGAAACAGCTGACCTGAGCTAGTAGGGTCTCACTGACCATGGACTGACACCTGGGAAACCTGCACAAGACTGAACTAGCCCCTCTGAACATGAGTGACAGTTGTGTGGCATGGGCAATTTGTGGGACCACTAGCTGTGGAACCAGTCTTTAGAGACCATTCCTTATAGAGCAATACCTTACTCACCCTAGATACAGTGGGGAGGGGCTATGGTCCTACCTCAAGTGATGTGACAGACTTTGTTGAGTCCCCATGGGAGGCCTCACACCTCACACTCTCTGAGGAGTAGATGGGGGTAGGGTGGGGTCTAAGGAGGTGGAGGGCATGGGAGGAGGGTAGGGAGTGGGCACAGAAATTGGTATGTACAGTAAAAAAAAAGTTAGTTTTTTCTTTTTAAAAAACAAAAAAATTAAAATAAATAAATAAAAACAATTAAGCTCATTACCATGAATTTTTTTTTGCAGGTTCTTCAGCATATTCCCCAGGAGGTTAAGTATGATATTGTTGTTTGGTTGGAAGCATCACTCCAGCCCCTGACATTCATTTTGGAATGTTGGGTGGAAAGTTCCATTTCAAGCCCCCTCCCTGGGAGTTGTCTCAGTCCAGATTCCATCTCTGAAAAGGCCTGCCAAACAGTTACTCCTCCCCAAGGAGGGCTCAAGACCACTCCCACAGACTATTTAAACTGGCCCTCCAGAGACAGAACACATGATCTCGTTGGTTTTCCTTCCTTCTCTCTCTGTTTTTTTTTTTTTTCCGGAGGGCCTCCCCAGGAGTGCTGGCATCCATTACACTTGGTCCTTTTTCTAATTCTGTTTGATTTGTTCTGATTTTGATCATTACATAGGCGGAGAGGCTTATCAGAAAAAGGCCAGGTTTAATGAATGCCAGGAATCCTGGAAGGCCCTCCGGAAAAACACAGAGAAGGGGAGGAAAACTGGAAAAGACCACATGTTCATAAAGGTTAATTTATTTATAAGAAAAGTTCAAGATCCTCAGCATCAGAGTTTAAGCCTAGTCTGGGCTAGATGAGCACCTACATCAAGAAAACAGAAATGGAAATCAAAATAATACTATACGTGCTAAATATATTTAAATATAAATTTATAATGCTCAAATCATTTGAAAATAATATTTGAAGACAATTTAACATAGAAATTTCACTTCATGCTGATTGACTTTAAAAATAAAAGTATGTCTGTACTGGAATAAAATTACTGAAAATTATATTTTGTTGAGCAACTCTTTCCTATCTTATAATGGAAAACACCAAGTCATATTAGCCCTAGTTTTTTTTTTTTTTTTTTTTAAATACATAGTCTCAATAATGATGGGCCTATCTTGCTCTTTAAGATAGGATACTTAAAAATGTTTTTTTTCCCCTCAGCCCATAGTTTATGTTTCTTGAAGGACACCAAAAGAATTTTTGTAGTTTTCTGTATCTCAAGCAAAATCATAGAGGAAAAAAAAGAGAGTTTTTCAAATTTCTTTTATTTTATTTTTAAGACAATCTTTTTTACTTTACATACAAATGCCCATTCCCGCTCCTCCCTCCCTCCTCTCTCTCACCTTCCCCCATTCCTCATGCCCAATCCATTCCTCAGAGAGGGTGAGGCCTCCCTGAGATTTCAGGATGCACACACTATGCCTTACCAAGAGTAACCAAGTTTAACAACACAAAATAAAAATTAAAACAACTATAAATATATATATTTAAAGGTAAATAATTTAATAGTCACTGGTGAAATTTTATATCAAAAAATAATGCTTTAGGAAAAGTAATTTAATTTCAAACACTCAAAATAAATATTGGATATCTTGATATCTTGCAAGATACAGTTTCTTTAAGAAATAAACTATGAAATGAGACAAGAAGCAGATACATAGTTTAGTACTGTCTTTAAGATAGACATAAAGACATGGCTATGGTGATAATATGAGACTTGCTAGAAGTAGACAAGATGGTTTAAGAATGGTACAAAGAAAAAACAATTGATGAGAAAACTTTTCTTCAAAGCTCTACAATGCCAGTTATATCCATCGACAATTTATTTTATTTATTTATTTTTTTAAAGATTTATTTATTTATTTATTGTGTATACATCATTCTGCCTCCATGTATGCCCACATGCCAGAAAAGGGTGCAAGATCTCATTACAGATGGTTGTGAGCCACCATATGGTTGCTGGGAATTGAACTCAGAACCTCTGAAGGCGCCTGTCTTACCTCTGGCCTTCGACAATTTATTTTATTAGTCAGAATAACTATTGTATGAATTATATCAGATTAGAAATATAAGATATTTTTAAGTATGAACAAAATCTTTTGTTCAATAACTTTTTTTCAGATTTCATATTTATGTCTCCAAAACACTTTAGAGAATTCTTTGTATTTCAAAAGAACTAAAGGATTTTTTTTATGAATCAATCAAGAAAAGAAGAGTTCAAATTTTAAAACCAAGAGTTGTGTTGTGTCTAACTTATTTCTTTAAGCTCCCATAATAAAATAAGAGCAGTATGTTCAAGTTTCTATAGTGATACTTAAGAAAACAAAAATTCAATAGGAAGAATTAAATTGAAAAGCTAGTCTAAGAAATAATGTCTGTGCTGAAACTAGCCATTTCTTGAATTATGTTCTGATGAGCCTCCAATTAAGATATGTTTCTAAATTATTTTGAAATTTTAGTACCTACAAGTAGAAACTAAATAAATGTTCTCTCAATTATGGCAGGAGTCAGGTCAGTCTAATATTAAATTTAACAAATGCTATATTTGCAATCTTTCTTTTCATCCATAAAGGCCAGTCAACTGAGTTTTTCCTCACTGGCAAGCCTAAATGTTGAAATACTCACAGATTTTCTCCACTTTGACATGATACCACCAGTCACATGTTTAAGTGAGGCTCTGTGTTCCATTAGGAATCTAAGTTCAATAAAGTATTGTATAAATTGCATAAATTAAACATAAATGAGTTCTACATTTAGACTTTGATCCCATTCTCAAGATATCCCTGTATATGTGCATAATCCAAATTATGAAAAACAACCAGATCTGAAGTTCTTCTGTCTGAACATTATCATAAGGGGTTCTCAATCATTAGTCACTTTTATAAACTAGAAACAAACTATCCTAGTTGAAACATTCACTAATGGAATAGAGTACTGAATTATAAAGAATATCACAATATACTATTTGAAATTATAAAATTGGATAAGATACTTTTAGTGAATAATTATTTTAATAATTCCCTAAAGTAATTCAATATCAATTAATAATCTTACTTTTGACTTTTTAAAGATGATACATTTCAATCTCTCAATATTATGATGATATAAAGTCATTAACTCAGTAAAGAGAATGAAATGTAGTTGCTGTCAACAATATTTGGCATTGATTGTGAAGCACAAGAATGACATAATTTGAGACAAAAAGAAAATGTAAAGATCTTAGAGATGTTTTCTATTTTTACCTTTTCATGCTTTCTCTTTTAAGAAAATCAGGCTGATTTAATTGAAATGGTTTTACATAATAGGATTATAATTGTCTTAATTAGTTTGGACTGCTGTAAGGAAGGAAGTGCTGTAGACTAAATTACTTCCAAAACCAGAACTGTATTAGGTTTGGTAGGCTGGAAATCACATCAGGTGTCAACATGCTCTGGTCCTGGGGAGGTTCAGGCTTAAGGATTGTTGACTGCATGGTGAATCCTCTCATGGAGGAAAGAGGGCATAAGAGTTCTTAGGTTCCTTTCATGTGAACAACGATCTAACTTGTGAAGTCGAACTCATAACAAATTTTCTGTCTAAAATCCTCCTTCCTAATACCAGCGGAAGTTGAAGGTTTCAACATGCAAGAAACCGACAGTTCATTGCACATACCATCACTGTTTACAAAGTAAATATGACAATAGCTTTAATATAATCCCGTTATCATTATCAGAAAAACTTAAGAAAGCAGCTGATACATTTTAGTAAAATAGTAAAATAGGTGAGTTATGATAAGCTTAGGAACTTCAGGGAGGTTTTCTGTGATAAGTATGGAAAAATCAGGAGGAAATGGGGAAAAAAATGATGAGAGGTGAACATAAATCCTCACATTCAGAGAAGCAGCTTCTTCCTGTTTAAGTAGATACATACTGTTATGTCAAACAATGGTTCTACCTTTATTAATTGTTCCATTTTCTCCCAGATCTGCTAACCCACCATTGCCCTACAAATCCCCAAAAGCAAAAGTCTAACCCAGTTTCTGCTGGCCATATACTAATTGAAGCCTGGACAAACTCCCACTGGGCTGCCCCTTAAAGAGAAATTACTTCTTCCCCAGCCCTCTTGTGAAGCCAATTTTAAGAACTCTCTTCAATACTTCATGTCTGGACTTTTTTTTTGTGGGGGGTGGGGTTGGAGGGGAGAGGTTGGCTCAGCAGCCTTCCTTACTCCTCATTCTCAGTTATGAGTCTGCAGTCACCTATACTACTGCAAAGATGCCTCCCTATACGTAGCAATCAGCAACTATACAGACCATAGACTTCTTCATGGTTTCCAATGGGACAAGGATCACAGACATCAACCTCCTCAGCAGCAACATGGATCATGGACATTAATTAGGATTTTAGCAGTAGCTTGGATCACAGAAAGCTTTTGAGGAGACTTAACTCAGAAAATGAACCATTGTTCATGTTAGTTATCTTTTCGCTGCTCAGGTATGGTGATCCTGTTACTGAGCAGCATGCCAGAGGCAGGACCTGTAAGAGCTCCAGGCTACTGAATACCAAGGCCAGCCCTTTGCATCCTCTTGGCCAGCAGCATGGAACTGATGCTCTGGCTGCCCTGCTGGGGGAAAGAACACAGTGCCTGGCCTTTTGATAGGTATGTAAAGCAGTTAGGCAGATGGGCAGAAATGCATGGAAATAGCAAACAGGGAAGAAAGATAAAGAAGGAATAAACAAATGAACTCAATAAGATCGAGGACATAAGCAGTTGAAATAATTACCATTAATTATAGAAAAAGATCATTTCTTTTAAATGTCTTTAAAGGAAATTCTACATCTTTTCTTAGTTTTCATTGTTCAATATTAAAGTTACTTTCATTATTATTGATTGTTCTCCAGATTTTTTGGACGTTTTACTCACATGTCATAGATTTCCTATTTCATTTACCTTGTACTATAATTTCAACATGTTAACATGTTTTGTTTCTTAAACTGTTTTTGTTTGGGTTTGATTTTGAAATGTTCCCACAGGCTCATGTGTTTGAGGGTTTGATCCTCAGTAGGTGATAGTTATAGCAGACGTTGTAGAAATTTCAGACTTAGTTTAGTTGGCAGAATATGTCCCTTGCCATAGAACATGGAGGTTACACTCACTTCTGGTTCAGCCTATGCTTTCTGTCTACTGGTCCACTAACAAGTTCACAAACAGAATCTGCGGAGTCTTCCACCCTAGAAACGAATACCAGCATTCCCTCCTTGCCATGAAGAAAATCCCTCAGAAACTATGAGACAAAATACATCTTATATCCTTTATAATGCTTATTCCAGGAATTTTTGTTAAAGTTGTGCAATAGTAACTAATAGAGACTCTATACTTCTAGACGAGCTTTGTGTTATCTCAAAATTTAATACTTAATGACAATTTTATTAATATTTTTATTTTGTTATTCCCTGTGATTAATTTTCATAAAAAAAGAAAGAGAAGCTCCCAAGCTTGCCTCAAGTTTTCAATATTCTAGATCAGCCTGACAAGTGTTAGGATTACATGATTATGATCACGTGATATGATCATATGACTAGAGTTCTTTTTATTCCATTTTAAGATAATATAAAATAAATTAACAGATCTCAAATAATATAAACCTGTTATTCCATTTTCCCTCTTGCACACACACTTCAGAGTTAGTCTGTGGCCAGTTAAAGTAAAAATTGGTTTTTTCACTTTGTCCTACCAGTATGGTTATGTGATTCAGATCAATAGTATAGTTGTCTAAGTTTCATGAGTGACTTCAGAAACTGTATTGTACTTAAGAGAGTTATTGGATCTATTTTCATATTCATTATTCCTATGGACTTGAATGAAGATATGATAGATCACAAAGAGACATTTTTCAAATGCTAATGTAGATAAATATATCCATTTCCTTGATAGAGTCTATATCCATTTATAAGAAGAAACATAAGTTTCTACCTATTCTATCCATGGTTATTTCACATGCTTAATACTCATAGCTCATAGCCCAAAGTATATCCTAAATATTGATATAAATATCAAAATGATTTGTATAAATATATTTCCTTTCTCTACTTTATGATTTTAGTTGTATCCTTAAAAAATTAGAAACTTTAGGAGATAGTGTCACAAGACTGTAATCCCAGGTCTTGGGAGGTTGAGTAGGAGGATTGCTGAAAATTTTGACCAACTTTGGTTACATATTGGTTAGGAAAGTAGCTAAAACTACCAAGGAAGACCCCATCTCAGCATAAAGAAAGAAAAAACAAACAAATACCCCAAAATTTCAAAGGAAAAAAAACATCATGTTAAAACCCTTGACCTCCAGTTTTTCATAAAATGGCCATTCAGTTCTGATGAATTGAGAAAATCCCTACTCCAACATGCCTAGAGTCTTTGTAAAAAATGGAGATGTAGGAACAAACATGATGTCAGAGAAAACATACAAAGTTGGAACTAAATTCCCATTGACCACTGGCCTATCAGAAACTGGCAGGGTAGCCCTGGACAGATAGCACATTACAGGTTCAAAGGAAATACAGCTCTCTTTACACTTTGATTTCAAACTTCCAACCTCCAGACCTGTGACACAACACGTTTCTATTGTTCAGTTTCCCATATTGAGGTGCTTTATGACTGGAGACCTAGAAAAACCATATAGTCATTTTTCTTCCTCTTGTAATTTAGCATGAAAATGGCTTGTTACAGACTAAAAATAAAACCAATTTATTTCATCATTATTATGTAAATGTGCATGAATAAAGTAGTGAACAATTACATTAAAATATTTAAAGCTAAATTATTGTGCAGCTGTGGATAAATTAAATTCAAAATTAATATTTTCTGCTTCCTTTTAACTATTTCTTCCCCTAAGAAGAAAATACCACTCATCCTCAGTATGATGTCAGTTATAATATTTGCATTCTTATACAAAATGGATACAATTACATTATAATGCAAAAGAAATTAAAGAGTTATGTTCATATGCATTCTACATGCAAAATAACATCATCATAACTGGTGATATTTGGGCCTGGAGTTTCCAGAACTCCCTCTCAGATAACTGACATACCACATTTCAGTGAATAAATTTATGTAGTAAGAATCATAACATCAGTAAAATACAACACTATCAACATGAGCTGCCAAAGAAGACCTACAGGATATCTCTGTTCTTATTGGTCTAAAAGTTGAGTCACCAATGTAGCAGCAAGCATTAACTGCTTTGTAAATATTCCAGAGTTTAATCCTCCACAGTGCAGTTGTTCTTAATCTCTGAATGTAAATTTTAAATTGCACTAAAATTACTATGCAACTAAGAAAAGATTTAGTTCTTAGGTGTCATCCTAGGTATGCTTAGATTCATTTTTGTGACTTTGTTAAATATGTTTTGCTCAATATATTCAAATACATCTTTATGTCTTTGAACAGAGAAAATTCAGTATATTACTTTATAGTATATCCCAGAAAGTATTTGCATTCTGTTCCATAGAGATAATTTATGCTACACCTGACAAATCTTTTTCTTGCCTTGTGCTTGAAGCCATAGCTGAACTTTGGTTTATGGCAAAAAGAGATATTTAACATCGTTATGTCTTGCCATGTATTATTGATGAATCTTTTAGGCTAAATTGTATGTCATATGCAGAAGATCATAAAATCTTACTTTTAATTTAATTTCTATTAAATTATTCTTGAGAAAAATAATATTTGCTTAAGATGCTTTAGGTCGGAAGCTCAATGAATCTATGATTCAATTAAGGAAGGAAGGGGCTTCTTTTTACATTAATTGAAAGTGGATGGAAGAAGGAAAAGGAAGGGAGAAATGTAATTATATTTTAATCTCAATTTGTTTTTAAAAATGAGACTTAATTTTTAACCATTTTGCTCTTAGAATTAGTTTATTATGGTTGTCATATCATAGTATCTAGAACTCAGTAGCCTTAAAAACAAGCATTTATTACTTACAACTTTAGAAATCTGAAACCAAAATGTTAGCATGGCCGTGTTTCTCTTACCATCCACATTTTCTACAGTTGCTTAACAATTCTTTGAATCTGTGTAATGATTTCGTTTCATGCAACTTTATGCCAACCCACAGATACTTTTCATGAGGACACCAGCCATGTTGTGTGAAATCCTACCTACCTACCTCACCATAATTAGATTATTCTGTAAAGATATCATCTATAAATATGGCCTCATTGCAAGGCAGTAGGTGTTAGGACTTTATATTTTTCCTTTAGGGACATAATTCAAGCTATTCTACTCCCCAAATCTAGTGTGGTTAAAATGCATATTTATAGTTGTATAAGTGAACTATGGGTAGTAATATTAGTCCATATCAAAGTCATTTATCTTAATGCAAGTGTTACTAATGTAACAAAAACTGTGTGTACAAAGGTAGCATTGGATGTTGATATACAAGATGGGAAAATTCTTACGTTTAATCATTTCCTTCGGTCCTATATTTTTCTTTTATTGAAAATAGATATTTTTTCACAAAATAGATTCTGAACATGGTTTCCCCTTCACCAATTTTTTTCCAGATCCTTCCCACTCACTCAAATCTACATCATTCTTTCAGAATTTTAAGAGGACAATCAGATTCCTCCTTGATCATCACAAAACTGTCCTAATCCTCAGTAGATTCAATCAACTCAGAAAAATCCAATGCATGTATTGGCATCAGGACATTATTTTTTGTTCCATATGACATTTGCATAAAATTGAATTCTCTGAAAATTTTTGGGGTGGGTTTACATAACATGGTGAATCAAGTAGAAGCCTAGACAAATTTGTATCTCAAGTTTCAGTATAAAATAACTTGTTTTATTTTAAAAGGATATCTACAAGCAAAATTAAAAGAGAATATTTCTCTTAGTATTCATTACTCTACAAATCCAGCAGAAATTTCTGGCATCTGTTGTTTTCTTAGGCTTTCTGATAAGTTCTGAGAAAGAAAAAAAGGCATTTATTTTTATATTCCTTAATCTTAAAACAACAGACAATCTTGTTGGAGTGAAGAGAGCAAATCATCAAAATGTATAGGGTAGGTCATGAATTTCCTTTGTATTTCTTAAAATAGACTTGGAGAAAGACATTCATTGACTATCTTATGGCCAAAGACAAACACACACACACACACACACGGTATTAGGTAGGTTAAGAGAGAGAAGTCTTGCATGATTTATGAGAAGTTGGGATTTAAATAATCCTATTACTATACATCATTGTTATATAATTTGGTAAAGATGATAAAGTCATGAACAAAAACTCAAGGGTCGAGGCTCCTGAAAAGTTTGGACAAAATGAAATTAAAAAAATGTCATTGAAACACTTAAAAAAATAAACTTATGTTTCAATAATTTTATTTTAAATGTATATATTATTTCACCTGTGTATACTAGTACGTATGTGTGTGATTGTGTGTATGAATGTGATTGTGTGCATGTGGAGTCCAGATGGCAATCCTGAGTAGGATTACTCAGAAACTGCAGGTGTCTTATTTTGACACAGTCTCTCATTGACTGAGACAGAGCACATTGTGTTGGCTGGGTAGTCAGCAAGCCCAGAGTCTACCTGTCTCCACCCCTCCAGCACTGTAATTGCAAGTTTATACCACAGCAACTGTTTTTTTTAAACATGAATTATGAGGATTTTACTCCAGTCTTATGCATTGCAGAGAAAAGATTACAAAAAGAGCTGTCTTCTCAGATTAGTTTTAGTTATTTAAGTATGAAAAGAACTCTACTTTTTTAATGATTAAAGGAGAGAGAAAAGTATTGATCATATGTGTAATTAAAAAAGAAGAGTCTAGAATTCCTTTGATTTTCTAAATACTTTAAGACTGTTTGGCAAGGCTTCTCAGTAGCCTATAAAGAAAACATACTTGGCTTTGAAACTTGCTAATGATTCATATGCTATGGAACAGATTTTGATATTCTAATTAATAATTCCAGCCAACTTAATGATATAAAAACTGTGTCAAAACAAATTTGGAACAAATTCTTAGTGAAAGATAATATAATATTTTTACATAACTGTGCTGAAGTATTAGATAAGGAATGAAATATAGAGCAATGCAAATCTACTAAAATTATACAGCATAAATATTCTACATTGAAAACAATGCATTATTTATCATCTACATTAGTCTATTAACTTGATTACTTACAATATAATTTTGGTATTATTTGAAGTTTTTTTGTATTAATGCAATATTGAGTAGTTTTAAGAGTCACAATGCAGCATTAAATAAAGTTTGTAAAATTCAGAAACGAAGCACTGAAACTTTAGAAAAATGACAGGATCCATGGAATTATAACTTAAAATAATTGGAAGACACATTTACTAGTAGAAAAGTAATTGAACTTGAAGTACAACTAGATAAATATATTTATAAGTATATTTTTGATATCATGAAAACAACCTTCATCAACTAAGCTGTAAATAAGAATTCTGATAGCTTTTGTTAAATATTTTACTTTTCCTTAACAAAGAGAATATTAGTTTCATGAAATGCAAGACTTCAGGCTTTTAGATGCAACCACAAGGGAGTGTACAGTGTTTACTGTTTCTATGAAAAAATACTGTGACAAAGTATTTGAGATAGTGTGTCCTAGTTTACAATTTGGGATTATAGTCCATCAACTACAATGGCAGTAGTTGTCATATTACATTCCAAATCAAGCAGGGAACTATGAATACTTCTTCTGAGCTCACTTTTTCCTTTTATACAACTTCAAATTCTAGTCGAAGGAATGGTGCCCCCACAGGCACATCCAGGCCATCCAAGCCCATCTCCTGGGTATTTCTAGAGCTTCTTGAGTTAACAACTGAAATTCACCTTTTTTAAAGGTAATTGAAATTTTGTTCCATTGAAAAATTTAACCAATTTCTGTATAAACTTCCAAACATCCACACTATCTCCATTTCATCTCACGTCTCTCCAACTAAAATTGGCTTGATTCTTTTTCTTCTCGCTCTGCCTACATGGTTCCCTTAGCATAGCAAGTTCTCAGTTGCTATTAGGAGGATGAGACCTGACTTTCTTTCTACTTACTAAACTCAGTGTGGATAACCAACTGGTTTGCTCTTCTCTACGGAAGACTATTTCTCCTACTCTCAGCATTCTTCAGTTGCCTATAATTCTTTGACTAGAGTTGAGGCATCTTGAACTTGTCCTAAAAAACATACACATACACACAACATTAAGTAGACTGTGATGGTTATATTTATTTCTTTAGGAAAAAATATACATATGAACACACACAATAACACCAACAATTAAAGAAAAAGAGGCCATGAATTTTAAAGAGAGCAGTGAGGAGCGATATGAAAGAGGGTTGAGGGAGAGGAAGGGAGTAAAAGGAAAAAAATATGTAATTATTATAATATCAGAAAGTATTTTTTTCAACGTAGAATTTTCTCAGAGGTTACATTCATTCATTCCAATTTTCCTTGGCCAATTCTGCAACAGGCCCATGGGACTCTTTATTCTCTTGAAACTACCTAAATCATGGCTACAAATTATACCCTGTGTTGGGGTTCAAAATGAAAATAACATGTGTATTTTTAGCCTCTCTTCTAACAGAGAAGCAGCCTTGTCAAAAAGCCATTGACTGAAATGAACTGCTGCAGAATATTGACTTGGAACATGTTTCATTTTAACCCATAAATCAACTACCTACCAATAGTAAGCAAGGTCACAGTATGTCAAGCATGAATTGGAGATAGCAACAGAACAAAACACCTCTCCCCTCATGACAGGCAGCCCTTGCATTACTGCTTTCTTAAGTCTCTGATTTTGGCACAGTTAAAAGAGAAAAACAAAGTGAAAAGGTTTTACCTCCTTTGATAATGAAGAAAAAACACTTTTAAAATTACTCAGTATAACACTACAATGAAGAAAAGTTGAAGTAATGCAAGAAGTCTTAGCTGGGCTTCGCACCCTGTAAAGTGCCCTGCCAATCGCCACGATGCTTTTGTACAAAGAGAACAACTTGACCTCTTTCTTTTATTTTCATAATTACCAAAGATAATGAATCAGGCAGAACTAATTTTAGATTGGAAAAATAATGATTAAAAGGTACATTAATTTCACATACAACTTTTGATGTTGGAAAAGCACTAATAAAACTCCTGCCAATTAGGCATTGTGAGAAAAGGCAGGCCAACAGAATGACGTATCTTTTTCCCAGTTGTAAAAGTTCCAATTTTAGCATCTTTATCTTTGTGCATTCATAAAATTCCAGCCACTTGCAGCATTAATCTGTAGACAATTTTCTATGTGTATCAAGGAAATACAATCAAATTGTATATGTCTTTTCTCTCCATGTTACACAGCTGACCTCAAAGCATATATAACTCCAATAACCTTGACTTCTGTTCCTTCTGACACATCTTCCAAGTGCCAGGTGGACAGGTTTTTTGTTGTCAGACCTGGCTTCTGTTCTACTCACTATTATGTACTGAGTGTACTATAGGAAACATTTACAATGTCAAGTTACATGCACTTTTGCTTCCTGGTTGTAAGTTGGAAATATACTATGCATAGAATTAAATTTTGTAATTCACCTGTTAAATCAGGCACTTGATATATGCACATTTATATTGGCACACCACCATGGATTCTCAGCTTGTTTGGGTAATTATCACTGCATTTAACTTGACTTCATTGTCTTTAGCTACCTTTGTTTCAAGTGCTTTGTTATATTTTGTTGATCATATGGGGAGGTGCTGACAATTAGAGCCATATGGACTGTCGAGTTTCAGCCTCTTTTTTTAGATGCTTCACTTTTTACTCCCTTTTATTATCAGCAAATTTCAGAATCTAGAGTTCTTTGAGTACAAAAATAATGTTGTAAATTACATAGTGTTTTATCTTTATATTATACATATTATGCATTTTGATAGATTTTGTATAGTATGATGAATCTGTCATTACTGAGTAATCATGTCAGTTTTTGCTTGCCACCACACCTGATGTTCTATTTCTTCCCTACAACCAACATAGTAAATGGAAGGACAGAGCTGTAAATTATACTCTGACCTCCACACACATATCATGACTCATACATAACACTCTCAATAAATTAATAAATAAATGTAAAAAAGTACATCATAGTTTATGTCTCTGATTTTATAACACTTATTTTGAGTTTAGTTTAGATAGATATTTTGGTAAATATTATGATATTGGCACATATCATTTTTCTAGAAGAAATATCAAA
The DNA here is from genome assembly GCA_902806775.1 of Microtus agrestis. Taxonomy (NCBI): domain Eukaryota; kingdom Metazoa; phylum Chordata; class Mammalia; order Rodentia; family Cricetidae; genus Microtus; species Microtus agrestis. The sequence continues at coordinate 46,360 of CADCXT010004254.1, forward strand.
TAACTTTATTCTGTATTTATCTCATCAAATTAGCGAATATCACTGAAGTCCCTCCATATGTTGGGCCATTTGCTAAGGACGTGCTGTTACAGAAAGAGTCATTGAAAGTAGGGAATTTTCCAAACCGCCTCCCAACTATGGGTGCTACATATCCACAGCAACAATTCATAGGAAAGCAAACTTTCAGTGTCTCATCTGCATCAGATCTAGGGAGTTCTAATTAACACTTTGGTTAATCACTTCTGCCTCCGAGAGTCCTTGTTCAGCCTGCTCTTCAAATCTAGATGCTGAATTGTGCTTCTCACTATACTAAAACAAGGTAACTTTGTGAAAATAAGCAACCGTTTCCTCTAAGTCTATCTCTTAGGAGTGCCACTAATGTGACCTGAACTGTTCACTATTTGGCTTTTCCTTTAAGCAGTCATGCACTGTGTGTTTGGGGATTGAGATTGATTATTGGATGGATATCTTCACACCCTAGGGATTGCATGTTTGTTCTTTCTTACTCTGACCCCTTTGCAGTGTTCTACATTGAGGGGTGGTGGGGAGGAAGGGGAGTTAATTAACACAGAAGCCTGGAGAATAGGTCACCTAAAGGGTAGGTAAGCCAATTAATTGTAACTGTGAGGACTACTGTGTGTTCGAATTCTGAGCTTTGCTGAAGCAGGCACAAAATAATAAGATGTAAAAATGATAAACTATGAGGTGGAAAGAAAGTCAGATAAAAGCAGAATTGGAAAGGGCAAGGCAGGAATGAAAGGCCAGTCTCCTATGAGAGGATTATTTACAGAACTCAGTAAAGAGTAAGGTAGAGTTACAATAAGAAATGACTAGCAAAATGTGTTTTTAAAACAGCCTCATGCTTCCCCAGTGACAAAGGAAAACTAACAGTCAAGCTTGCTGCTTGAGTGTAGAAAAGCTGCCAATACTTCAAAAGCTTCTGTCAAAATTACCATCATTTTTACAATAAACTTCTAAATGCAAGTGGATTCTTTAAGAACAACACTTAACATGTGTTTCTGCTTAACATTTTATAATCTCAAACAGTTTTTAATATCCATTAACAATCGATAGGTCATCAAATTAGTCCTCTTAACAGATGCAGTCAGTCCTGTTAGTCCTCTTAACAAATGCAGTCTGTCCTGAAAACCAAAGCCTACAGTTTTCTCCATTGGTAGACTTGTGTTACCGAGAACCTGACCCCGAGTAGACAAAATGAAATGTGCTGCCCTCATTAGCACTGTTGGTCAACAGCTTTCTAGGGGGCTAATTATGATGAACACAAGGAAGATGCTTTATTATTCCAGGCTCTTGTTGTCATTGTTGATTTCTGCTCTGGAGATGGGTTCCTGACATATAATCCAGATGGCTTCAAGTTCGCAAAGCGGCTCAAGGGATCCTAATATTTTGCTTGCTGTTTTTGTATTGTTTTGTTTTTCTCTTGGTCTCCTAAGTGCTAGGATTACTGTCATAGGCCTGAAAATTTGAATTCTGGTCGGTGTTTGAAAAAAATCCAAATTTGTTAAATAGAAAATAAAAAGAAATGTATGTCATTGTGGATATTCACTTTTTAAAAAAGTATATTGATTTGTGTGTGTGTGTGTGGTGTATGTGTGTGTGTGCGATGTATCTGTGTATACATATTCCACTATCGATGAGTATATGCAGGTGAATGCATGTGTATGCACATGGAAGTCAGAGCCTTATGCTTCATGTCTTCATCGATTGCTCTCCAATTTTTTATTTATTATTATTATTATTTTATTAATTATGCAAATTTTCACAGAGTCAGCGTGCTGATTGTTAAACTCTCGGATACTGTTGTTAATGCCTCCCAGTGTTGGTTGAACAAATATATCCCCAGTCACATCTGACATTAAACATGAGTGTTAGTGATCAGAATTCAGTTCTCCAGGCCTGCATGACAATCACTCCACAGACTAAACCAGTTCCCCTGCCCATTTTACACTGATAAACATCCTTACTTATAATAAAATTGAATAACTTGTAAGCTATAATACCACATATTTAAAGTTTTCCCTAAGCCAGTCAAAAAGTACAAGATACAGCTTCTCCATCTGAATTGTTTATAATTGATTTAACAAACAGTTGCAACAAATAACTCGAAGCAGTTAGCTTTCATCTACTTTCGCAGCTTGAACAAAATATCCTGTAAATTCAAAAGGAAAGGAGATCAATGAGAACTTTATTGATCCAAGGAAGGCAAGTAAAATATTGAATTATTCTTAATTTGTGTAGGTGGCTGTGAGACAACTGCTTAGAAAAACTGATCATATTTTGTTGTGCAGCAGATGAGTTATTAAAAATCAGGTGAGAGTTAATAATAAAAGTTAAATATAAGGTATAAATATGTATTAAAGTTATAACAAATATGAGCATAGCTTCCCACACCCTCACAGAGATAGACAGAGTGTAAGAGAGACAGAGCACTAGTCATTAATATGATTAAAAGAGGTTTTAAGAGAGATCAGGACTCTCACCCACCTTTCCCCAAATTTGCCCATATACAATATGTTATTCTTTCTATTTCTGTCCTGCCCTTATAGTCCCTGTTGAGAACCAGTAAACAGTGAGCGGTATCTGTCACAGTCGAAAACTAAATGCTCTAGCAACTGCTCTATACGGTGGTAGGTTGAGCTGCACATACAATAATTAAATTCTTGAATGCTTTAGATATGTTTCGCCTATACTATCTTCTTTTCCTGCCTCCTTTCCAGCTAAAGGGCCAAACAAGGTTACCTGTTTAGCCACTATACTCCTGGTTTCAGCTGTCACCTGAAGGAGACTTAGTTGGGGGATTCAGATCAGGCAGGCCTGTGGCCATGTCTCTGAGGGATTGTCTTGATTGATGACTGATGCAGGAGGCACCATCCCTGGCCAAGTGATCACGGACTGCTTCCTTGACATTTCTAGGAGATGTAATCTCACAGCAGACATCCTGCTCCCTGTTTCTATGGCAGGTATAATAGTTCTGCACAGTTTCTCTGAGATTTAGGCGCAGGAGTTTTATTAGCTGTATCAGTTCTCTGCATTTTCATTAGTTGTGGTTTTCTCTTATTATCCTTGTCTGTTGCAGAAAGCAGTTTCTTTGTTGATGGGTGATAGCCAAAGTTAAATATTATTAATGCAATTACTTCTCTGAATTTCTTTTACATAAGATTTGTCTATTATCTGTTTATGCATTAGGTGTACAGAGTGTTTCTATTTGTGTTTATCTGAGCCATAAGCCTATACATTCCTTCAGAGAAAGGAAAACATCAGATTTTTTTATATTGGAGTTACAAGAAATTATAAGATCCCAAGAGCTGAAACTGGGTACTCAGAAGGAACAGTAAATGCCCAAAATGCAGAACAATCTCCCCGGCCCCTTTTGGAGTAATTTCTTGAACACTAGTCACCCTATAGTTCCAGTTTAATCTTAAATGTGTTCTCTTGTCTACTTTACTCCCTCATTCTAGGAATTGTAAAGTATAAGGAACATTTTTAGTTCACCAAAATACCCAGTACTCCATTTGACCACTATCCATCCCCTTCCCTATCTTTCTTTGATGTGAGTCTTCAAAATAGTAACTGCCAGTAATATTCAAATAATAGTCAAATCACAGTCAACTATAATAGTCAAATCCTCATCCCTCAGTTCTGGCAAATTCTTAACATATCCTTCTGACCCAGATCCCATGTCTCTTAAATACATTGATAAAATCAAACTTGAGGTTGTAATGTTTATTTTGTTATTTAAAATATTTTGTGATTCAAATGATTGTTGCCATATCCATGTTTTGTTTTCTTAATTCAACCGTCTAAGCTGCCACCAAAATATTCAAACTTTTTTATCAATTCATTTGCCTTCAGAAGTTAATACTATTATATGTTTACGTAGATAAATTAAACAAGTCTATTTTATCTCTTAGGAAGTCTCATTTAATGTTCTTGGTAGTCAATTCTTTGATAGATATGGAGTCCTCTTTAACATCAAACTGAAATCTCTCTTACACCTAAAGGGAGCCTTAGGTACCACACCTTCCTGGTTGTGTATTTCATTTCACTTTAGGACCACCATACTCTCACCCAAGCGTGGTAAGATCGCACTACTGTACTGAATATTCACAGACAGAAAATCTGACCTTGGTTATTACCACATTCCAAATGTTCACTTATGTTCCTTGCATGGCTTAGCTAATTTAATCTCAATATTATACAAAGTATTGCAAGGAGGTAATAACAAACCCTGCTATGTCTATCTCAATAGTATAGAAGCAGAGGTACAAAGAACTGAAGTTCTATTCCAATGTTTTGCAGAACATTTAGGAAGAGTTTGAAATATAAATACGTGCATAGATGAAGATGCAATTAAAATAGCAAAGACACATTGGAGGTATTAGAGACTAGTGGGGAGAACAAGTGATGACAGAAGGCAGCTACATATATTCACAGGAATGTGATTTAATTGTTTACTACTTAACTGTCTTACTTAGTTAATTTAAAATTAATACGTAGATTTCTGAATTACTGCTTATGATGTATAGTCCAGCAAGGAATTCCCATAATCAAAGACTAGATGGTAATGTAAGACTAGATGGTAATGTAAGTTTGTTTTCATTTTAATTAAATTGAGGTCCTCCCACATTGATTAATGTAATCAAGGCAATTTGCTTCCCTGTAGGCATACCAAGAGCCATATCTTCTACATAATTCCAGACTTTGTCAAGTTGGTAATTAGCAGAAGCTTTGATATCATATGATACCTTCCTTATTTGGGAAAAAGAAGGCAATCTTCCTTCATCAAATATAACCATCTTTCCTTCCTCCCCAAATAAAAGGATTTTATTCCTTTTTATTGTGAAATGTTTTCTTTATACAGTAGAATTTCTTTATATATTTATATTTTGATGGGCACTTAAATTTTTTTTCATATTTAATTTATCATATTGCAAATGATTAGACTAGAGATGTATCATTGAGGTAATTTTCTATTCAGGTGTACCTATTAGTTGAATAATACAATATTCTTCATCTAGTTTTATGTTTTTAAGTCATCATGATGTTATTTTGCAAAATGGACAATCTAATGCATATAAATAAAAATAACGTGCAATCTATAATGTTATTCGTAAACATATTTTATTATTTAACAGTTACTCATTTTCACTGCAGTGAGATCTCAAATAGACAGAAAATTAGGAAATACACCAACTTTTCATGTGAACTATATACATGTGCCCTGACATGTGTATATACATGAAGACAGATAAATTTACAGCCAAAACCACAATGTTAAGAATAAGAGAAAATGTAGATAGAGAATAAGACTATCATCTTTAATGAATGCAAATTAAGGTGGAAGGAGGCTTAAAGAACACCTACAGCTCATAGGTTGGTAAATGTGGTAGGGATAACACTGTGGAGATGTTCAGTATGAAAGAGAGGCCACCAAAAAACTAAAACAGCAGAACTGGGCTGTTAATAACTGACAATGGAAGTGTGTAGTTCTTTTGTGACATCTTCTGAAGCATGACACAGAGAGGTAAAAAAGAAACGATTTATTAAATGATTTATTCTGTATACAATACAGAAAAAAAAACTGAAGCCACCACTGATCCTGCACTGCCTTTTCACTTTTCAATCTCCCCTCTGCCAAACAAGAGCCAGAGCAAGAGAGTGAACATTCTCCTTCCTCCAGCTTCTCACTCCATATGTAACATCTCAGCCTATGCCCTAAGGCTGGTTCCCCAAAGGCTATAGGCAGAAAGAATTCCCACAACACTTCCCCCTTTTTTCTAAATAAGAACGTTCTAAATCTAACACAAAACTATAGATAACAGGAATAAATATCAATTATTGTCCAGGAGAAAGAATGGGTAGTAATATAAACCCAAAATAGAACTACAGCCAACAAGAACAACATCAAGCAAGAAACACAAACACCTACTAAATGTCCAGGCTATAGGTAATAGGCAGTTAGCATAGATTAGTCCAATAGCTGTACTATCCTGAGGATCCTAAGACTTATACTTAAAATATCTTAGCTAAACTATGAGAGGATAGTATCTGAAACTATCTATCTTCAACCCCATCAAAAACCTGCAAAAAAAATAGTATTACCTGAGTAAGCATGAAGTGTAAGAAAGCAACTCTCAAAAGCTGCAAGAAATGATATAAACAGCTGGCTATTACCACCTGGACAATCACCCAATGTCTCACTATGACGTAGGGGTATACAATTATGACTAAGTCCTAGAGTATCTGATAAGCCATTTTTAAAAGCAGGAAAATTCAGATGACTGTCCTACCCTGTCTTGGCAAGGTTTAGCTGTGACATTCACTTGTATCCTGCTAGTCTAGTTTGAACAGCATGCATACTGTCAGCAGTTGAAGCAAAGGTAGCTATGCTGAAAAGGTTAGTTCTGCCAAGAAGAAAACAAGCTCCATGTGGAGTGTCTTTGGATCCAAACTTTCTCTCAGGAATAGATTGGTACTGCCAGAAGCAACCATGTCTCACATCGATAGAATCCTGGGTTATTAAAACATTTAAATGCCACATTCTGCAGGTCTTTGAAGTGTTGAAAGATTACATATCTATGCTGAATACATCTTTGTGCATCTAGAAAACCTGATTAACATAAGTATGACAAACATGGGTGACTATTGATCTGTAATTCTTAATAACTTGTGTAGCTAAAAGACTAAAGTTTCACAGTTATGAACATAAACAGTCTTTAAGCAGATGTGCAGCATGAGGACAATGACCTCAAAATTGTAACAATATAAAAATATCTTGATCAGAGGTAGAAATGTACAGTGTAATATGACAAAATATTCTTAAATTGTATGAATATGCAAAATATCTTAAGCAGAGGTAGAAATATACAAATATACAGTATGACAAAAGTAACTTTATATTTGTGTACAAAATATAAACAGAAAAAGGAAATACACAATAACACAAACATAATTTTGAATTTGTATCAGTATAAAATAATTTTAGATGGAATACAAAAATAATTTTGCATGTGTCAGTATAAAAAATCTATACCAATGTAAATTGTGTATAATTAATAGTTGATAAAATAGTTCACAAATAGATACACTAATCTACCTTATTATTCTATCACATTAATTCTCCCTTTTTCTTTTCCAAAAGAGGTTCCTGAGTCGAAACTTTACTATTTCACTCCCAACCCTGTTACAACTTATAACTAAATCCAAACAAATGACAATTATCCAGAACCCCAAGAAAACAAAATCTGTTGGGAAAGAGGGCATTGTTTTCCCAAATTACCTTCAGTTTTCTTGGGGGTGATAATATCTCTATGGGATCCTATTTAAAAAGAAAAGCTAAAATGATGAAAATGTCTCATGAGTACTTTCTGTAACAATTGTAGACAGTCTCAGAGTAGTGGGTAGGGTTTTTCTGACATCCTGGCTAGAGTGTTGTAAGAAGAGGCACCATCTCAGCTAGCCAAATTAAAATCATCTTAAGCAGTTTGTAGCCCAAAGCCAATCTTTGGGTGACTTTTATTGGCTGATGGCATCATATTAACCAGGTAGAATCACTGTTGTTGAGCCCCATTTCTTTCTGGAGACTTCAAAGATTACTGCTAGAAAAATTCATTTTTCACTGTGGAAAACTTAAATATTATTAATATCAACATGGAAAGTTTAAATATTTGATATATGTATATATATATATATATATATATATATATGTATATATATTCATCCAAAGGAATGTACCAAACAGATGAAAAATAAGTACTCTATGGCCCTTACCCCAAAAGCTATTGGCAGAATTAATTCCCACATCAATTTCAAAATTTGCCTTCCAAGTTGCAGTTTTCTGATAGTATTGTCATATGTTGAATTTCATGTAACTTTTACCATGTGCAACAGAAGACATTTGAAAAGAAACAAACATAGTCTTCTATTGTAATGTCTCTCTTTTTCCTCTAAGTATTAATTGTACCAAAGCTCAGAAAAGAAAGATATAGTGTACTGACTAGTCCTTAACCAGCCAGGTATTTCTTTTATCTGAGACAGTGGACTGGCATTTCTATTACCTAGAATATAGATTTTCTCATGAAAAATTCTTTAAAGGATTAAATGTTGAGATTTTTAAAAACATTAACTGGCCTAGTTGTTGAAGTATTACCAGGTTCTTGACCAGGTTCTGATTGTTACTGTCATATAAAGCAGCCTAACTATTCCATACATCCCTTATCAATTTGTCCTTTGAATCTTAATTTCAGAAACAATAATGTTTTCCCATGTTTACTGTTATTTTTATGGAGCAAGTGCTTATAGAGCTATTTGGGCTGAAACTAAAAGTAAACTTCACTTTAAAAGTAATATATGTGAAACAATAATGAACAGGAGATAATTTTTGGGGGTCACTTTAAAAGTATCAATAATGATGACTTCAGGTGCGGCTTACTAGCTTAAGTACTTTTTAACAAATTCAATTGGTTAGATTTTCAGTCCAGCCAGAACTTTTCCATCGACAACTTAATTCCTGTACCCAAGGCTCAGGGAACATCACCACAGAGAATGCTAGAACTACAGAGAAAGCTGGAACTACAGAATTTTATTTTTGAAATTGTACCTACTAGAAATGTCAGGGATTATCGAACTTATGAGTTATTAATAACAGGACCAACCAGCTACACAAGTCTGGAGCAAAATAATGATACTAATAGGCTAAATGGAATAAGAAAATCTCACAAGTCCTCAGCTCTAGACAACAAAAAAACAAAACAAAAAAAACTATAGACAAAGAACAAATGGTGAAAGCTGGAGAAATATCCTATCCAGGGAGGATGTCTCTAATCGGTTCTCCAACACCAAACTAGCATCATAAATAATATATAACTGATCAGGTTGTTTTTATTTATGTAGAATACACACACACATACACACATACATCACACACACACACACACACATACTTACACACACACACATCCAGAAACACATACACACACCAAAATAAATGAGAATCCCTGAGTTTAAGAGAGGATGGAGGCATGGGTATACAGCAGGGATTGGAGCAAGGTAAGGAAAATGGCAGGTGAAATAATTATGTTTTCATTACAATGAATTAAAGACAATTAAAAATGAGTTTCTCAGGTTGGGAAAATACCACACTTGGTAAAATTCTTGTCTTGCATCACCAGAATCTATTTTTTAAAAAGCTGAGTATGCTAGAGTATTTTATACTTTCAATGCTAGATAACAAGTTTATTCAACTTGGTCACTGATAATGACTCGGGTCTTAAAAAAACTTAAAAAATATATATAAATATCACTTCCTCAGTCCTTTTAGTGTAACTTGTAAATATATTATCCAAGGCTTGCCAGTTTTGTATTGGACAACCAATTAGAGCATCTTCCTAGAGAATGCTCCTCCTCCTCCTCTCAGCAGTCCTTAGTTACCTATAGGCATTTCTTAGGCATGAGGCCACATGAGATTTCTGCCTTCCATTTTATCCTATACATTTGTTACACACACATATACATACATTATGTGTATATATGTAAAGTGTGCACATGCATGTGTGTGTTGACATCTACATACACACATATAACAATAACAATAAAAAAGAAGATATGAATTTTAGAGGGAAAGGGAAGGGGAAGTGTGGAGAGTGTGAGGGAGAAGAGAGTGGGAAGAAATGATGTGATTATATTTTAATTTTAAAAGCTTGATCAAAAATAACATTAAAAGGTGGATGGAGCCTTAGAAAATGATATGTAGGGTTGCCATCTGCAACCCCCACCTACACAATCTGAATTTCTGTAAATGTATCTATATAGTTGTATAAGAATCCTTTTCATAAGGTGGTTGCATCAGGTGTTTTATAGTTCATATCACTGAATGACAAGGTCTAAACAGACTTGAATCTTCTTTGATCTTTTGGTCATTATCACTTACCAAGATGAGTCACTGCTGACTTTCTTCCTGAGGCCTTTGTTGAGAATTCAGGTGAAACATGTAGATGGGAAATAGGAAAATCCAACAAGACCCCATTCAAAACCAAAACCATCAGAAAAAAAGATGATGAGATTTTTGCAGTGTGTTTCTTTGAAACAGAGATACCCACAAAGTACAAAAAAGAGCACAGTATTCTTAAATACTGTAGAATACCTACCCAAAAGTTATAAATATGTCTAGGAAAATGATCATAATTATCAATTTATTCTTTTATCCATAATTCCATTTGAGTTGCTTTATACCAGCGCTGCATTCTAAAAACCTTTGATTAAAAAAAAATTATCACTTTTAAACATAGAACACAGACTTTCCTTCAATGACCCATACATTAAAGATTTTTTTACGTGAGTTTTCTTTTTAACATGGATGCACAGATTTGGTGCTTTCATAATTTAGTAGCTATTAAATTTGAGGAGCTCTGGAAAAAAATACTCAGGTAAAAAGCCACACAGCAAACATCATGACAAAAGTACTGATTGTGTTTCACATAGTTAAAGGGTTCATTTTATAGCTAAGAAAGAAGGTATAGTTTCTCTGTGCAGAAATATTCCTTGCTTTCAGAAACATATTTAAATCATCCAGTTAATTTGAAAATACAGGTACCTTTCTTGATGCACAATTTGTATTGCCCCAGTCTCTTACTGAAATTGAACTTCAAATTATCAAATTTACTTCTTTGGAACCTTGACATTATTTTTTCAGGAAATCATATGTGTATGTTACCCACACAGATTCAGAGAAGTAGCAAAAATCACAACAAGCTTTGGACTCTCATGGAGAGAATGACATACATCAAATTAATTGAGACAGAGACTATGAGAACATCATCCATTGGAAAAAAATCTATTTAGGCAAAGATAAGATTATAGATTCTGTCTATAAGCCTAACATCCTAAATAGCTGATTTATTTTGATACTCCCTTCCATAATCATTTAGGTGTAGCTGCCTCTGTTTCTGAATATCCTTGGTGATGAGAATAAAGAGATTCAGAATAGGGAGAAGGGTGACAGATGCCCTCCTCTTATGGTTACATTGTTGACATATTAACAGGGAGGGGAAAACTCAGGCAAGCTTTCTATGCATGATTTTGAATATTTCATCCCCCTAAAAGTTTGTAGCACACACAGCCTTTGTAGTGAGCAGGTGTGATGTGGACCTCAAGTCATTTTCTGATCCTCCCTTACAGTATGTTTTGAAAAAAATTTGCCACACTTGGCCAAGTCCAAGAATAAATGTAATAAGTGCCTTACAATATTTTGACAGCTAGCATACAGTACCCAACTGGTAATAAATGTGGGTCCAAGAGAAAAGTGAATCACTTAAAATTAATTTTAAAACAAATGTATGATTATTATCTTTAAAATTATGAAATCACAAAAGGGTTCTAAATGGAAGATAGAAGCAAGACTCTGTGTCACTGCTCTCCTTGATCTCTGATTCCATGCTCCTATCTGGGCATGAGAAGCATTATTATCATTTTTGTTAATATCCAACCTGTTTTTTTTTACTATCTTCACTGCAAACATTTTGTCAGATAAATTTAGAAATATGAAATAATGTAAATAATGTCAAATTTAGAGAGAGGTGAACCTTTAAAATACTAAGTAATTCTAATCATGACTATAGCAATATTATTGAGTTTATCAGCAATAAAAATTACTAAAAGGGCTTTGGTGTTATTCCCAATACTTTCCATTATGTTAATACTATTTCTAAGTGTCCTCACTTACTCCTTATCATGGTCTAATGCATATTTTGATTCCATTCCGCAACTCTCTCTCATAAGTTGTTCCTTTTCTAAAGCTGCTCCCCTGCATCAGTCTTTCATCCATTATTATGAATGTTATAAGAAAACGGCTCACTGGCGTAAAGCAACCCGCTTGTACCACTAATTGAATTGTAGATTATAGTCAGATATTTGAGGCCTCTAACCTATTTGTGTTTCCCACTTGGTAAGGTAAAACCAACTAGGAGTCCCATCTTCCAAATGTCCACCAGAGACAACAAAATTGAGTAACTCATAGAGGCAACTAGAAACACAAACTTATAGTCAAAAAGTGGAAATTTCAGGGCCAGAGCAAATGGTGCTCTTGGTAACTAGGGGTTTTATCAATCACTTCTATGCTTAAGATTTGTTTATGTTTTTAATTTGTGCTTTTGCTGTTTGTGTAATACATCCAGATTCAGGTATCTTTGGAGCCCCAAATAAGTCATCCAATGCCCTGCCCAAATTATGTGCTAGGATCTCGTATCAGGGCCTCTGGGAGAGCAGTGAAAGATCTTAACTCTCAAGCAATCTGTCCTCACTGCCATAGTTATTTCTCACACTTGCCACTCAGCCTGGATAAATGTTAAGGGAAGGATGGATTGATTCATCCTGTTTTTACATTTTGCATGTATTTCTCTTAACTTCTGTATGCATGTCTCATGGAACAAATTAAACAAAGAAGAAAGTTTGAAAGAACTATTGTACATTGATCTTAGTTGTAATTACGATTTGTCATATAGGAACAGAATTCAAGTCTTTTAATCAAAAATTCAGAGACATACTGGATCATTTGTACTCATTTCGCATTGAGCAGAAGTTGGACTCATTTCAAGGATACTTAAGAGAATTCTTTGAGAAATACTCTAGTTATCAACAAATTAAAATTGCCAGCAATAATACAGAACACCCAGCTAAACAAGAACATAAAAAGCTTCATTTTCGACATCTTGAAATAATTAATTTTATAAAGAGTATAATTGAAAAAAAGAGTATAATTGTATGAGACATCTTACATTTTAAATTCTTAGGTCTGGCAACTTTGTCTTCTGTAGGAGAATTTCTTAGATGTGGAGAAAATGGAAAGTTGAGCCAAGCCCACAGAAGTACTCGTTATGACACCTTTAGATGGTGCCTGCAGATGACACATTTGTGTGACAATTTTTCTTTCACAAAAATATAAAGGTTAATGTTAAAATAGAAAGAAGAAGGAAACCGATCATGCCTTATACATGAGCACCAAAACCTTTCTATTGGGAGCAGCAAAGATGGCTCAGCAGCTAAGAGCACTGACTACTCTTCCACAGGATTTCTAGCACTGATAACCATCTGTTAATTCCAGACACAGGGATTTTACTGCCCTTGACTGGCCTCCAAGGGCAGTGCACACACATGGTGCACAGATATACACGCAGGAAAACATATATACACATGATAACAAATTAAATATATATATTTAAAAATATTTCCTTAATACAAAACATCTCAAGATACAGTGCTTCTATATCACCATAGCAAAGATTCCTAGAACTGTTTGCCAGAAAAATTAAGGGCTTGGAAAAAGTACATATTAATCAATATCAAAAGTGATATTAAGATACTTTCTTCTAGTAAAAATATTTAAATGACAGTCCTATGCTGAATAAGATTTGTTCTATTTTATGTGTAATGTTTAGTTGCTTCATGACATTGTTTCTAAACCTTGTGACATATTTCTGTAAGAGTGAAAAGCTAATTACAGAAATGAATCATATTAGGCGCGCATACAATACAAAGAAAAGTATGGGTACTAGGAAGCATATGTGGAAAATACATATCTCCTGACCACCCTAGTAGGGGTGATTTTGCAGATAAGTCAGAGGCCATATCCTTCATGATAACGACATTTTTAATATGCCATATGTCAAGATATCTAAATAGATTCGGATGATTCTCGCTCCTAGTAAGTTTATCAAATCTTTGAATACATAGAACTGATTTTTTTAAACTAAAAATTGATCAGAGGTATGCTATCTCTGGAAAGATTAACTCTATATAGTTAATCATAGACCTTTATATGTTATAAGATTTGATGCTATAAAATTTCAAAACAGATATGTATACTTTCTTGACCAGGAAATTTAACTCAAAACTCTTACTGAAAATTCCATTAGGCTCATGCAGGTAATAATCAGTTAAATATGTTCCTTATAAATCAGATATCCCACTAGCTATTTTATTCAGAAAATGTTATTCATAAGGGATCAACTCAGTCTACATAAATGCGGGATTGCCATTAGTGTTTCTCTGCACAGTTGTTAACATCTGAGTACACACTATTATCCTTCTTGCTAATGGCAAATCTAGTCAGGAGTATAGGGCTGAATATAAGGCTCAGTTCTTCCCCAGAGTTGAGCTTCAACAGGAATTTGTTTAGAGAATGTCCTGGAAATTTTTGCTTCTGAGTATGTGCAGAAGACTCTCTGTTACTATATCATTCAACTGCTGTATGTCTTTGTCATCCCCTTCCTTCTACTGTTCTCTCTGTCCTACCATATGCAATCTTCCTTGTTAGCATATCTTGTCTCAATTATAACTTCTTGTCATCCTTTGTAATATAGATTGCCCCTAGACATTTTGCAGATGATGCTATGTAATCTCATTTTGATTTGCTTGCTACCAATAACTTTGCTTGCTTTAATAGTACTAGAAAAGATAAAGAAACGTTCCTCTTAGATCATTGGCCACACGCATATACCTTAAAGATGATCCTGTTTTTTAATTTATTATTGTGTTTTTCACTATTTAAAACAATGTTCAAGTCAAATATATTTTGATCTTCCCATCACTCAAGACCATCCAGATTCACTTTTCCCCAACCCAACCTTAGGTAGTTTTCAGAAAAGAACCAAAACCTTAATATCACAACAAAACTCCACATGAACAACAACAAAAAATAATCTAACAAGAAAGAAAAAAACCATTGAACTGTAAGCAAATAAAAGCACACACACACACAAACACACTCACAAACAAACTGTTGAGTGAAATTTCATGTTCTTCAACTACTCAGCTTTTGAACTATCCTGGAATGTTTGATACTCCCCGTGTCAGTTGCTAACCTTTAACCCACTGGCTAGGTTTTCATTCATTCACTTATTGAATAAAAATACAACTAAATGAAATATAATGAGATACAACAAAAACTATCACATCAAAGTTTGACCAGACCAACCAACAAAAGGAAAAGAGCCCAAGAGACGACACAATAGTCATAAGCCCACTTGCTTGATCACTCAGGAATACCATAAAATTATTTTACTGAAAGCTACAATATATGCACAGAGGATTTAGTGAAAATACATAGAGACCTTGTGCATGCTTTTTCAGTTTCTGTGAGTTTATATGAGCTTTTATCACGACAATTTAGAGAGTTTTGTTTGCTTAGTGTTCTCATCATTGGTTTTTACACTTTTTTCTGACTCCTGTTCTTCAGGGTTCCTCCATCTCTGAGGGGAGAGATTTAATGAAGAAAACCTTTATAGAGATGAGTGTTTCAAGTTCTCTGACTCTCTCAATATTTCTTAATGTAAATCTGTATATTTTTTCCTATTCACTACAGGAGGAAGCTTCTGTGCTGATAGCTGAACAAGGTATTGGTCTAGGATTATATGACTATCCTTAGAAATCTATCACTACATTTTTTAGATCAGTAATATTTAGTTTTCCCTGGGTCTTCGGGCTACCTGGTCTCAGGTTCTTGGTCACCTAAAGTCTGATTTTATGACCTCTATCTCGTGGATGGGGCTTTAAGTCAAATAAGACATTGTTTAGTTACTTCCACAAACCCTTGTCCCACCATTGCTCTAGCATGTCCTGCAGGCAGTAAACATTTATAGATAAAGTCATTGTGGCTGGCTTGGTGTTTATGTTTCTCTTTTGAGAGCATTCAGAGTTTCTTCCCAGACAAAAGACATTGGAACTTAGTGGTGAAAGCTCTGTGTAAGCATTGACTTGACATCTCCATTTTTAATAAGTTGTGTATTTGCTGTCTACAGAGTTCGTGGGGGATTAGCTTTGATCAACAATTCAATTAGAATGTAACCCAATACAGATACTGCAATATTCATCTGGTGACAAGAGATATCTGTTGTCAGGGTTTCTGTCCTGCCCAGTTCCCGCAATCTTTAAGTCCCAAAGAAATCACACAGAGGTCTACATTAGTTATAAACTGATTGACCCATTAGCTCAGGCTTCTTATTAACTCTTACAACTTATATTAGTGCATTATTCTTGTATATGTTAGCCACATGGCTCAGTACCTTTTTCAGCAGGGCAGTCACATCTTACTTCTTCTGTGGATGGATTGGGACTGCAGAGGAATGGACTTCCTCCTTCCCAGGAATCTCCTGTTCTCATTGACCCATCTCTACTTCCTATCTGGTTGTCCTGCCTATACATGCTGCCTAGCTACTGGCCAATCAGCGGTCATTTAAAATATAATTGACACAATACAGATCACTGTCCCACACCACTTCCCCAACTATTTTTTAAACAAAGGAAAATATCCATAGTCCATTTTGGGAGGAAATGTGGGTGTAGTTTTTCAGGCTATTTCCTGCTGGTTGGGGGCACTGGTAATATTATGGGGACCTAAAGATAATTTAGAATTATGATCAAGTCCTGACTGGAGTATCCTGTGAGGTTTGATCATCTCAGGCACCAGTCTTGAATCTGTTTTGGATATAGAACTCAGAAATCTAGGCCATCTGTTGAAACTGGAGATTTCTTAGGTGGTCTTCCTTGATCAAACCTTATTTTTCTTAACTCAGAATGAATCCACAGCCTCTCATTTCCTGTGGAAGCAAAAGCAAATCCTCTTCTCCAAAATAACATACCTTTTGACTTCAATTTTATTTTATTTTTAAAATATTTATTTATTTATTTATTTATTATATATACAATATTCTGTCTGTGTGTATGCCTGCAGGACAGAAGAGGGCACCAGACCCCATTACAGATGGTTGTGAGCTACCATGTAGTTGCTCGAGATTGAACTCAGGACCTTTGGAAAAGCAGGCAATGCTCTTAACCACTGAGCCATTTCTCCAGACCCTTGACTTCACTTTTAAAATCAAGACATTTACAAAATATTTATGTTCTATTAACCCAGCAGCATTTATATTCAAATATTTTAGCAGCTTTTGCTCCTTCCTCAGCATTCAAACAATTCAAAGAGAATATAATAATACAGGATCCAGACTCTCTGTGTATTTTTATCTTTACATGGCTTTATTTTAGCAACTATTTCTTTTATTTTTAATTTTAAGTTTTGGCTTTTTGAGACAGGTTTTCTGTGTATCTTTGGCTGTCCTGGAACTCCCTCTGTAGATCAGGTTGCCCTTTAACTCACAGAGATCCACCTGAATCTGCCTCCCAAGTGCTGGGATTAAAGGTGTCTGCCACCACACCTTGAATTCACAGAGGCCCGTCTACCTCTGTCTTCCAAGTGTTGGGATAAAAGGTGTATGCCACCACATCCAACTACTATCTTTTTTTTTTTACTTTTAAGGACTTTAATCTTTTTCTTTACTCTCCCAAGCCTGTATATATTTGTAACACACTGTAAACCATTCAGACGTTTTCTTCATCTTTGAATCTCTCTTTACTGTATATCTCTCTTTTTCTGACCATGTGAGTCTTTAATTTGAGAAGCAATATGGAGAGGATTAAAACCATGGCTTTGGGGGCTGGAATCAGCCCATTTTTTTAGCTATCTGAAGATTCCAGCCTCATGGCAGAGGTACTGGCTACAACCATGTTTATTGTCACAACTCTATGGTATTTCAAGGTCCGTGCCACCAACAGAAAGCATGTGGTCAGCTTTCCATCAACATCTTTAAGTGTTTCATGCCTTTAAGGTGTGTTTGCTTAGGGACTTCTTAATTGACCCCACCTGAAAAAAATGCTGCTATCAATAAGCCGTTCTTAACTCTATTATTTTTTGTCGAGAATTACTTCCCAGGCTCACAGGCTTTATGTATATGCAGTTGTCCATGTGGGTGTCATTTGTTGTCTGAGGTTTCTGTCCTGTCAGGGTTTCTGTCCTGCCAGTTCCCACAATCATTAAGTCCCAAGGGAATCACACAGGGGTCTACATTAGTTATAAACTGATTGGCCCATTAGCTCAGGCTTCTTATTAACTCTTATAAGTTATATTAGTGCATTATTCTACTATATGCTAGCCACATGACTTAGTACCTTTCTCGGCAAGGCAGTCATATCTAGCTTCTTCTGTGGATGGATTAGGACTGAAGAGGAATGGGCTTCCTCCTTTCCAGAATTCTCCTGTTCTCATTGACCCACCTCTACTTCCTATCTGGTTGTCCTGCCTATACTTCCTGCCTGACTACTGGCCAATCAGCATATATTTAAAATATAATTGACAGAATACAGACCTCTGTCCCATACCAGATGTCCACATGGTACTCTGTCTCTCCCATTATTAGACAAATATAAAGGCAAACTAAATATGTTTGGCAATTTCTGCTGTATTCCATATTGCACCCTAATTTGCTGTTTCTTCCTACATTCCTTACCATAGTTCTCTCTCCTCTCCCCATTTGATTCTCTCATTCCAGCTCCTCTCCCCAGTATCAATCTATCCTATTTCTCTTTCCTAATGAGATCTCAGTATTACTCTTAGTCCCTTATTCTATACCAACCCTCTGTGTTTCTGTGGATTATAATTTGGCTATTATTTACTTCACAGTTAATATCCACATATAAGCAAATGCATACAAAATCATCTTTCTGAGTCTGGGACATCTCACCAGGATTATATTTTCTAGTTCTATCCATTTGCCTGAAAATGTCTTGATGGCATTGTTTTTAACTGCTGAGTAGTTCTCCCTTGTGTGAATGTACCACATTTTTTTTAAATCTATTTTTCTGTTGAGAGGCATTGAGCTGTTTTCAATTTGTGGCTAATATGAACAAAGTAACAATTACTGAGCATCTTTGTAGTAGAATGAACCATCCTTTGGGTATGTGTCCAGAAGTGGTATAGCTGGAATTTGAGGTCAGTTGATTTCCATCTTCTTCAGGACCCATCAAACTAGTTTCCATAGTGGTTTATGAGTTTTCACTCCCATGAGAAATGTATCAGTGTTTATCTTACTCAACATTCTTATAAAACTGGTCCTCAATGTGAAAATCTACTATATAAATGGGGCTGTTAAAACTTTTCCTTTAAAATCAACATTCAATAGGTCGTAGGATCTGTGGAAAGCCAGTAGGTCATCCAAGACCTAAGATTAGCAGGCAAATATGTGCTTTAAGAATTTATATGTACCTGTAGATGTGAGGATCTTCAGCTGAGTAATTTTACACTGAAGTGTGTTCTGGAATTCTGGCTTTTTTGCAAATGCTCTATAATTGGAGCCTCAAATGAATTATATAACTTGGACATTTCTGATGTCTTTATTTTCAAGAAAAGATAACGTATGCATAGTGTCAATTAAACTTACATTTCAATATACAATACCTTTTCCAATAATGTATGTAATGGCATTCCTTAATATCTAGGAACATAGATTTTGTTTTCAAAACAGGACATCAATGCAAGGTAGTATTTGTTATTCTTCTAGAAGGCGAAACATTCACAGTATTGTACACTGACCACATAAGTCAGACCTTGCCAGTATCTGCATAACTGAATTCTCATTATTGTGAAAGTGAGAAAGCACACACTATGGAAGACTTGTCAGCCCTTTAACGTGAAATAGCATGGAGAGAAAACCCTTTTTCCACAAGTCCACATACTTCCACTCTGACAGTGAAAAACACTGCCAGGATTAAAGAGCACATGTCTGTCGACTGGCTCCCAATAATTGCAGGTCATTTTTTCAGGGTCATAGTTCTGTGTTTTATATTCTCAAAATATTCAATCATCTTCCTTTCTCTGTTACCCTCCCCTTTTCCTCTATACCAAGTTTTGGGTTGAAACTAAAGCCGAACACATCATCATCATTATCTCTCCCAAAACTGCTATTTAAGACATCTGAGATGTACTCTTTCCTCATGTTGATGATGCTTGCTATTCTCCCTTGGGTGAAATAATCTGATGTAGTATTAAGACTGTCACTAAGAATTGTTCATGTATAATTTATAGTCACAATTAAAAAGCATTTTTAACCAAGTGTCACAACACAGTGACAACTAAATTAGACTGTGATTTACATTACCATGTGCTGCCACTTGATTTAGTGTCACTCCACAGAAATTGATAAACAGCCAATGTAGAGCAAGATGGAGATCTTCATTAACATGTATTCATTCCCAGGTGTGAGTGAGGTGAAAGATAGTGGGGATCTGTCATTTGCAGCATGATTAGGAACTAATTTTTGTTATTCATATACCCAGGGAACGGACACATTTCCAGCAATTACCCTGAACTACTCAAGAAGGGCTGAGAAAATAGTGCACACTTCCCTTTTCTTTATTCTAAATTAAAATAAAAGTCCAAATATATAGATCTGAAGAACTTACCAGCATTCCAAGAGTAAGAATTTGTAGATGAGGAATGGGCACCCTACCACTGAGCTTCATCTCAGTACACACCAGTATAAGTTTTACACCAGCTTGAGAATCTAAGCATTATGCACAGGGATTTAAATGGCTGGGAAATCAGTGTAAACATATTATGAGTAATGTGTTTATTTGCAAATCTTAGTAGCTGTGTACAAAGAAGGCAAGGTATTAATTTTTTATTTTTGTAGTAAAGCAGTACAAATCTATTAAATAATATCATGTGCTTCAAAATTATGTTGATATTAGCAAAAGAATACTTAAATCATGGCTAGCCCATAAGATTATGTATCCTAGTTGAAGAAGTCTTTGTGGTTGCTGTTGCAGCTATGCATACTATTGTCATAATACTTGCCCCATCATACTTCTCCTGTCTCTGATCATAATTATGTATACAAAATTCCTGTCAAGTCAGTCATAGAAAATACAATAATACAATTACATATTGCACAAAGTCCTTGTTAAACCAACTATGTTACTACTTGATTTACCTACTTGATTAAGCTTTCAATCATTTTTAAAGAATTTAGAAGTAAAGTATTATATAGCCAGCACACACACATTTCATTCTTTATTCTGTTCTCTCTTTGTTTCTTCTTGTACTGTTTGCTTATTTGAGACAAGTGTTTGCTAGGATGCCCAGGCTGACCTCATATGTCCCAAGTGCTTGGATCAAATGTCTGAACTACCACACCTGGATATCGCCTCTGTTTCTTGTAACACTTTTTCTTCTGCTTAATTCAGTTTCACACTGTCAAGTTCTTCATAGCCCATGGACTAATACTGAGCCTATGTGTACAGTTTACTATCTACCATTATGCACATGTCTATCCTGGTCTTCATGATTGCTTGTAACTCAGACTCTGATCCACTTAGAGAATCTTCCAGTTCAGAAATTGCCATCTGTTAAGTGATCTACACAGATATGCTATTTTTACATCTTCTGTAAAATAATCTTATATCCAGAGAAGAATTTGATTAAAATATCACAGTATTCTTGTCAACAGACCATTTCAAGATGAGTGCAGAAGAACACCACATTATTTTCACCTTCAGTTGGCATCATTTTCCAAATTGATGAGAAAATATTATCTATAATAGAGTTGAAAGATTAAATAAAAAATATATGGAGACCTTTACAATGAAAGGTGAGGCTTATGTTAAAAGAATAGACTAACACATTCAATACACCATTTTTAATTCACACTAGTTAATTTTTTTCCATTTTTTCAACCTATGTTTTCATGCACAGACTGGAAATAGCAACAGAGGTGTTGCTTTGTATTTATTTTTCCTATAAATGTGGTATTTTTCCTACTAAATGTGGTATTTTTCCTACTAAATGTGGTATTTTTCCTACTAAATGTGGTATTTTTTTTCTACTAAGGGTGGTATTTCATCAGTGTAGGTTTAACTTCTACCCATTTGAAATTTAAGCTTTTTGATTTATTGAAAAATTGATTCTTTTGAAGAAAATTTACCGTGGATAGTGTAAAAAAATGGCTCCAGAGTGACTATGTCACACCAATTCAGTTTATTACCGGTCATCTTGCTGGAGCCTTCTCCTGCCCTTCCCTGGCCTGGCTGAGGGTTGCTCCTTTTTACATTAGGAAAATTCTGTTGTCCACAGGAACTCTGTCCTCAAAGATCTCAAGTCCATCATCAAAGTAGCTAACACTGCTCTAACTGGAGTACTCTAGCAATAGTGGTAAAAAAGGAAATTGTTCATAGTAATCAGAGCTATATCAACCACCGAGGTAAAATCATCCTACAATCTTCTGTATAATGTGCCTAGTATGAGAGAGATCCTTCCACTTTGAGACTGAGATGCCTGCTCTTATGACACCCAAGCCCTCTCATGTTAAAGAATCTCTTTACGTTGGTATTTCTCATGATTATGGAAAGGCAACTTCAATAAGCTGGCCTAAGACTACTCTTCTCCTGGTTATTGCTAGGATAAGCTGGTATACCATTTCTTGTCTTCTTTACTATAATTTTCATTTTGTTTTTAATACCTTTAGATAATAGTAGATAATATTTAGATACACAACACCATAATATTAAAGATGCCTTTATGAGTCACTGTTTAACACACAATATAGTAAGAATATACATAATCTAAAAAGTAGTAGGTTATAGACCAGGGCATAGGTTCTTCTATAGAGGTATTAGTATCTGCACTCTGGGAGAGTCCATAGCAAAAATATCACCTAATATGCATTTGTCAGAGTGAACTCCCAATGTTAATTTACACAGAGAGACTAGAGGATAGCCCTTGTATTGTGCTATCAGTCTTCCTGTTATCTTTTCTTTAGAAAAATTCTCTCACAGAAACTGGAGTTAAGGTCAGAGACCACAGAACCTAGTGAAATGCTTCTCCCTCCACCTACAGTGTTGGGCTTACAGATAGCCACACTGGTCTTAAATAAGAACACTGGGAATTTGAACTCAGGTGCTTATAAACAGTGAAAGCCATCTTCCCAGCCCCTAATTTCAGATATTTTTACCACTGGAAAATATAATTTTCAGTAAATTAGTAAATATTTTTGAACAGCACATTTTCCTAGTGTTCAGTAGTTCAGAAATCAGCATAGTTTTCAAATGTTTTGAAACAATTGCAATGTCACTCATAAGTGACTTTTGGATGTAATACAAAGGAAAATCAGCCTACCCTCCATAACCCTAAAGAACCTAGACAACAACGAGGACCTTAAGAGACACAAAGAAGGATATACATAAAGAGAAAAAGACAAGATCTCCTGAGAAAATTGGCATTGTCAAGGTCAGAGAGGGTAGAAAGTGAAAGGGGAAGGAGGGTGAGGAGTGGAGAAAAAAATGTATAGCACAATAAAAACAATTAAAAAAAGAAAAAAAAGTTAAGCTAATACCCAGCACCACTACTTTAAATTAATGAAGTTAGTAACTTTGTTTACCTGGAAGCATTTCAAAAATTTTATTCCCGTTCAAAGTATTTTAAACTTTTTGTTACATTCTGACTTTATATATTTACAGAGATTTTGCAGTATCTGTAAGCCACAAACCAAAAGGAAAAGTAATACAATTAGAGAAAACAAAACTCTTGCTACTTCCCTAGCAGGTAAACAAATCCTTATGTCTCGTGGTTTAGTATTGCTGTTAGGGGTGTTGGCAACTTTGTACTTAATTAATTTTCCCCAACCCAATTACAGTTTTCCTTCCTACCATCCTCTCCTTCCAGTCTCCCTGCAACCTCTCCTCTACTTCCCTGCCCTCAATCCACTCCTTTCTACTCAACAAGGGGAAGACCTCATAGATATGTCAGTCAGCCATGATGTAATAAGTTGTAATAAGACTAGACACCTTCCCTCCTGTTAAGGCTGGAAGGGACAACCCAGCAGGAGCAAAGTCACCCAACAACAGGCAACAGAATCAAAGACAGCCCTTGTAACTTTTCTTTTTAATTGGAAATTTCACCTTGAGAATATACAGAGAGAATATATAGGAGCTTCCTTATCCATGGAACTCACCATATAGAAATTAACATATCAATATATATATATTTATGTAGTGAAATAAAAGTATATGTTTTATGCACAGAATAAAGAAGGAAAGATGTATGTTAAGAATAAAAATTTGACTCTGTCTTCTTTCATCGCCTGATGAAGGTTAATATTCAGGAGGATGCCTATATGTTTTTCTTTAGGTTCTCCTTATTTAGCTTCTCTAAGATCACAAATTATAGGCTCAATGTCCTTTGTTTATGGCTAGAAACCAAATATGAGTGAGTACATCCTATGTTCCTCTTTTTGTGTCTGGCTTACCTCACTCAGGATAGTGTTTTCTATTTCCATCCATTTGCCTGCAAACTTTAAGAAGTCCTTGTTTTTTACTGCTGAGTAGTACTCTAATATGTATATATTCCATACTTTCTTCATCCATTCTTAATTGAAGGGCATCTAGGTTGTTTCCAGGTTCTGGCTATTACAAACAATGCTGCTATGAACATAGTAGCGTTTTTGATCCTACTGCACATATTGGCTTTGTGGGAGCCTAGGCAGTTTGGATGCTCACCTTACTAGACCTGGATGGAGGTGGGTGGTCCTTGGACTTCCCACAGGGCAGGGAACCCTGATTGCTCTTTGGGCTGAGGAGGGAAGGGGACTTGATTGGGGAGGCGGGAGGGAAATGGGAAGCGGTGGCGGGGAAGAGACAGAAATCTTTAACAAATAAATAAATAACAAAAGAATAAAAATTTGAAAGTCTCCAAAATGCAATCTGTTGATATTTGTACCTTGCTATACTCAAACACCCAAAGAGAACCTATTATGATAACACAGGACATTTATTACAGCATCAACATCTCTAAGTCATGTATTTCACTCTACGTATGGTTTCTTCATTGATTTTTCTGACATCTCTGACTGAAAGGGTTTCCCTGCCATAATTTTCTTCTGCCAGGTTTTTTCTTTTGATATCCAATGCCAAGCCGGTACTTGTTTCAGGGGAGTATCTGCATCCAGAAGTACTAGTGACAGGGGGCAGGAATGCTGTGATTGTGACAAACACAGCTGAGAAAAGCTAATCAGCCATGTTTTCCCACCAGTCTATCATTCTCTATCTCAGTCAAGGAAATTATTCTTTGAGAAGCAGGCAAAGGCCACACCAGACCATGTCTGTCCCTTCTGTGTTCTGTCCTTCCATTTGATGAGATGGGAAGAGACGCCATCAAAATTAGAACTTGTTTCAAAATAAGTTTTTAGATGTTAGGGAATCCATATAGATATCATCAAAGATTGCTGGCAATTAGAAGAACACAGATTTTGAATATAAATATGAGTTTATACTCAAGAGAAAAAGTATTTTCTCTGATAGTAGATTTATAATCTTCCATAAATCAGCTGAGAAAAATTTTAGATGATTTGTAATAAACCATAACAAACTAAAACATGTTTATAATTTCATAATTTGGTTCTGTAAGATTGTAAAGCTATAGGATATTTATAGATATAAGTTGGACCATAGTAGGTTCAAATTTATTTAATATACAAGACTAGGATAAATGCCAAGAAGCAAATTTTACAGTCAACCAAGACACAGCTGAAGTGTGGAAGAACATGAGAAAAAGTTAAAGAAACAAGGCAAATAAGTTACATAGGATAAAAAAATGGAGAATTATGAAGTAATAAAAAAGAATAAACAATGAGAAGTAGAAAAACACATACTTGAAGTAGCAAATAGTAGGAAGTGTTTCGTATTTAGTTGTTTATAAATTCGCCCAGCACTGCATGTCAGGAGAAGTAGTGAATTCTAGATTTCAGTACTTGAGATAGACTAAAAGTAGAACTTATGTTTAGTTCATGATAGGTACATTCATAACTGAACTCTACATAGGAGGTCAGTCTGAAAACAAGGAGAATAAGATAGGAATGCTTTTGGCTGGTGGCAATGGCATGTTAGGAGAAACAAATGAAACAGACAAGCTGACCATAGCTAGTAGGGCAAAAGAACGATGAGTCCATTGAGAAGAGGAGAGGTAGAAAGACAGGACATTGCAAAGGACCACACTTTATTTGCAGGGCATGGAGCTTTCTGTGAGGCAAGTCTATTGAGTCTATCACTAGCACTGTAGCAAGGAATATACAAATGCTTAGCATGGCTAATCTAGATGTGGGTGCTCATCACTGATTGAAAATGGAAATAAATGAAATTCATGCCCTGACAATGATGAAGCATGCATGGGCAACTTGTATAGAGCACTTCTGTTGAACTTATCCATATGTTTGATGATGATATGAGTTTCATCATCAAAGTTGATGAGGATGACTGACCAGGTCTCTTTCTCAAGGGGGAGCAGATCTTATTACAGATGGTTGTGAGCCACCATGTGGTTGCTGGGAATTAAACTCAGGACCTACGGAAGAAACGACAGTGCAGTGATCTTAACCACTGAGCCATCTCTGCAGCCCCCTCATCATTGATCAGGAGACTTTCAAACAGAAAGTGAGGAGCATGTTTATCATTAATAAATAAGAGAATTTTGCCATAGTTGCTTTAATACTTTACCATTGAGGTAGATGTAATTGCTCTTTCTGTAAGGGTTTATGACTCTCCCAGAATGAGAAGAAAATATTTAGAACAGTGAATTATATTATGTCAGTCTACACTGAAATCAATGAAGGTGTTCATAGACCTAGAATTGAAGGTAGACTCCAATAAGAAAATTATAAAACCTTGACTCTAGCTGAAAAGAAAATAATTAAAAGGTTTATGAGATTGGTATATATGGAAAAAGGTGTCAAAAAAGGAGAACATGAAAGGAAAACCATAATTTTTTGCATAGTCAGATGTTAACTATTATAATTCTAAGAGCATGTTAAGGGCTAGAAATCATATCCTGAACCTTCATGATTTGTGCATAAAATATCAAAAGTCAGAAATTCAGCAACTAGGTATTGTGATAAAATATTCCACATTTTGGTTTTAGCTTTTACCTTAAAATGAGACTTGTAAAAGATCATTTTACTTGTGTTTCCATCACTTCTTCCAATGTCAAGTGTAAATATGATGTTCTCAGTCTGCTCAGTGTTTAAACATTATGTTACATTATACTTGGCACAACCTGAAAATGCAATGCAACTGATAACAGGAGAAAAAAAATACCCAAGTAGACATATTGTCAATATGATTTCACAAATATTTGGCTTCAAGATTTGTTGTAGAAATGTGGGGCTGTAAAGTAGGGAAGCTATCAATGAGAAATCAATCTCCTTGGTAGGATCTAAGGATGTATATATTTATAATCATATAAAAACACTGAACAATGGGGATGTTCTATCAGGAACTCACCAAGGCCAGCTGGCCTGGGTCTGAAAAAGCATAGGATAAAACCGGACTTGCTGAACATAGTGGACAATGAGGACTACTGAGAACTCAAGAACAATGGCAATGGGTTTTTGATCCTACTGCACGTACTGGCTTTGTGGGAGCCTCGGCAGTTTGGATGCTCATCTTACTAGACCTGGATGGAGGTGGGTGGTCCTTGAACTTCCCACAGGGCAGGGAACCCTGATTGCTCTTCAGGCTGACAAGGGAGGGGTACTTGATTGGGGGAGGAGGAGAGAAATGGGAGGCGGTGGCGGGGAGGAAGCAGAAATCTTTAATAAATAAAAAAATTGTGAAAAAAAAACACTGCTTGAGTGACCAATTACCTGAGTCTAGATAGCCCAGGGACCTAGGGAAATTACTGTTGATGATGATGATGATGATAACAACAAGAATAACAAAGCCATTGTAATAAATGACTCCTCGTAAGAGCCTACTACACTCATAGATCAGTGCCTTGCTCAGCTATCATTGGAGAAACGTTTTGCAGCATGTGGGAGCAAATATAGAAACCAACAGCCAGACATTGTGCAGAGAATGAGAGACCCTGCAACACTGCACAAAATAGCATGTCTCCACCCAATTTCTCCCGTCAGAGCTCAGGTAACTCTGTAGTAGAGGAGGCAGAAAGAATTTACAATCCAGAGGGGATGGAGGACACCAAGAAAATAAGGCCCTCTAAATTAACATGGTCAATGCACACATGAACTCACAGGAATTTAGCCTAAAAATGTAAGAACAGGGTCGGCATGGGTGAACAGGGCCTGTGTATGTCTACAACAGCTGGGATCCTGAAGCAAAAAGAGAAAATGGGCACATGCACCTATCCTAAAAAGAAGTTATTTCAGTCCATTACAACTGGCAAAAAAAAAAATAGGCTTCTCCAAGAAAGGCTCACTGGGGAAACAGACTATTCTTCAGAAAAGGAAATAGATGGCATATTTTAAGGTTCTTTTTCTCATAAAGTCAAAGCAGGGTGTTACCTTTTTAATTATTTTTTTTAATTTGCATTTATAGTTTCTAATTGGGTCCTGTGGTGTTTTAAAAGAAAACAGTACCCGTAGGGACTGGCACTATTAGGAGGTATGGCTTTTTTTGGAGTAGTTGTCAGAAGAGTTTCATGGTGGGGATGGACTTTGAGGTCTCCTCTTCTCAAGCTACTCCTTGTATCACAGTCCACTTCCTGTTGGCTGCAAGATGTAGGACTCTCTGCATGCTACCATGTCCCACCACGATGATAATGAAATATAATGAACCTCTAAACTGTAAATGAGCCCCCTCAATTAAATGCTTTCTTTATATGACTTGCAGTGATCATGGTGTCTCTTGACAGCAATAAAAACCCTAGGACAGGCCCATACAAATAAATGTATCCAGCTATGCACAACTGTTAAACCTTGATTCATTTGGATGCCCCTCATGTACTCTGTACCTCCTTGGTGTGAGTGACCTCTACATAGGATTAGAGACAGGACACTGAAATAATCCTGCCATCTCTGGATAAAAGAAGCAGAACAAAGTAAAAGGAGAAAGAATTATTTCAAAGAGAATGCTAATAATTTTCTTTGCATACAATTCAATTTTAAATAAGCATTTCAATAAAAACTTGAGCATTTAACAATATTCAAAGATATATACAACTCATACCTAAACACATTTTTGTTACATCTTTTATAAATTTTTTAAAGGGAGCAAAGTCTTTACAGGACAAAAGGAAACATAAATATTACTGCCTTATATTTATCAATTTAGTGTCTGAAGAACTACTTTTCTTGCATAATATAAAAGCATCATAATTATCAACATAAATCATTCAATATGGGTACAACAAGGTTCAGATTCTATTAGTACCCAAAGCAACTACATTCCTTGGTTTTCAGACAATTTTTAATATTTTTGTATTATAAAATCTTTTATTTCAGCATCCACCTATATATAATGTATCTGTTGCTTAAAAATATGAATGTGGAAATAATAAGCAAAGTAAATGAATAACCTCCTCTTAGAAGATAGTTTTATCAAAATAAACATATGGCACAAACATATATAGTAGATATTAAGATTTTTGATTCATATATCACATCAAATTTTTAAAAAGAAGCCTTGCTATCAATTATAAACTTTATATAGTTATTATAAATATCTTAGAAAATATATCAGGGTAGATAATGAAATAAAACAAAGGATTTGCAGATCTAACTGTATTTTTATTTCCTTATATGAACTCAGCTACACTTTCAGTTATAATTACAATATTTCTCATGACAGAGTAAAGAGTAACCTGTCATTTCATTTTGGAAATGCTACTTGTGCAGAGAGTAACTTCAAAGCCTGATACATTCTTTCATCTAAACTGTTGGAAATGTACTGGAATCAATCACTCTTTTTGGATGATGAAAGCATCAGGACGACAGGTGCTCTGACTCATAAGTTTGACTTGTACTCTGACTTTTATCTTATTAAATCTTTCCTATGTTTTGCATGACTGACTTTTTCAATATTTTACTCTCAGAACTTAATTCTCAAACTTTTCAGTAAATGAATTGCTCCATTCTTCTCCATATGCATTTTAAAGGTATTCTTAGTTCGAAAGTTTTTGTTAGAATCTAACTTAAGTAATAAGCGAGTTTTTCTTTCACATACAGTGAATTATGTCTTCCGGATGTACTATCCCCTTTCTCTTGTCTCTCATCTCTCTTCTTTGATGTAAATAATACTTTTATTATAGATCCATGGTTTCCTGATTGCTTTACAATCTCAGGCCTTCCAGATTCTCTAAAATTTACTTAAGGCTCAAATGTAGAAAAACACCTTTCTATTACCTTCCCAGGGAGAGGTTGGAGGTCTTCATAGCTAATCTGATGTAGTAAAGGCTTCCTCAGGAGATGCTTAAAAAGCAAATGTTCATAAGAAACCCTGTAATTCGAGTTCTCCATCTTCCTAGGGCTCAAAATTGAGGAACATTTACATTTTAGAGAAATGTGACAGTGATAAATGTAGGCAAAAGTTAGAGTGGTCATACAATTCTATTCTTTCTATTTCTCTTCCTTGGTATTTCTTAATGCTTGCTCATTTTCCCTTACTCATCTGTTGGTGTTATATAGTAACTAGTGACCATATTTAGGGAAGTCTGAGAAAGGACTAGAAGATGATTCAGTGGTTAAGAGCACTTGCTGTTCTTTCAGGGACCCAGCAATTACAAACACTTACATGGTGACTCACCACCATCTCTAATGGAGTTCTAGGTAATCCAATAACCCCTTTCAGCCAACAGAAACTCTTATGGTATACAGACATACATGCAGGCAAAACATCCTTATACATAAAACAGGAAACATATAACAGTGTGCTGTGCCTGTGATGGAAATAAAATAACTATAAAAGCCCTAAACAAATGTTTATGTAATTAACTCACCACTATAATGAAGCAACAAAATAATAGAATGCAGGGCAACTTATTTCGAAAATGCATTTGCCAAGTAAAAAAAGTAATGAACTACTTGTCTATATAAAGAGAGAAAGATAAATATATAAAAGAGGGAAATAGATAATGCTATGATCATTTTACTTTGAATGAATAGTGGTGTTAAAATTCTTTGTAATTTGTACTGTTTTCCAACGGTTTAATACTGTAGCATTTACAGTCCATGACATTTCTTTGGCAATAAACCATAATTTCACAGTGCACATGTGTTTGTGGTATGAACATATGTTTGTGCTATAATAATTATGCATGGCATATTGGTGCACATTGATCCCTTCCTCTCTATGGGGCTGAATAAGTTATTTACCTTTATGATTAGTTGTAAAATATAACCATTCCCAAATAAAATATAATTAGGTTAATCAATTACTGTTGCCAAATAATAACAATAATAAAAATTGTTATTATACATTTCAACTCTATTAGAAATTATTTTTGATAAAATATATACTACCACTGACCAATTCTAATTGCTAGTATTTTATCAACCTTTTCTTTTTAAAATGTTTGTACTTATTAAGAGTTTCATATATAAATGCACTCTATTTTTAGAATTTCATAAGTGCACAGAACATAATTTAATCATTTTACATCCCACTCTTTGTTACATTCCTCATGTTCACCTTCCCCTCTCTCCCAAAATATTATCACTTTTTCTTGTAAACTTTTACACTGTTTTCTTTATTTTGGGAAAATATGATATTATTGTATCAATTCAGTCTTCCCTTTCCTCCCTCTAGACCTTCTCATATACCCCTGAATGCTCTTTTCCCAATTCATGGCATCTTTTTTTCTTAAATATGTAAACACAACCTTCTCAATCTATGTATAGATCTCACAGTCACAGTACTTTATTCTCTACACAGTGAGAGTCTCTCAATCACTATCTAATGAACAAAGATACATCTCTGATGAGGCCTGAGACTTGCACTTACCTGTGTGCATAGAGACACGGTTTTAGAGGGCAGTTAAATACCATGTCCATTTAGCAAAATGATAATAGAAGGTTCATCCTCTGGGCTTACGAGCTCCCTAGCCATGAGTTCTTGGCCAGATTCACAGTAGCAGGAGTTTGTCCATGGAACCAGCCTTAAATCATATCATAGTCACTTGCCCAAACTTCCAGATCCAGAACCTCTCTCCTCACCTCTCTTTATTTCATTTGTTCTTGTTGTTTGTGTGTATTATAATATAACCAAGGTAATAAACAAGAAAGTAAGTGTTGCTACTAGAATCTGGTTGTATTTCTCCTTTGAAAATACAGATTGAAAAAATTTGGGCAAGTAAAAGTATGGATCACTAATTATGCCCATTTAAAAATTCATAGATTAGAAAGCACATTGCATCCCCTACTTGTGATCATGTGATCATTTCCATATAATCACTTCTCAAATGCAGTATCAGCTATTTGTTACTGTCTTAATTTAAATTTTGCATCCAAATACCATGTCTCTGATCATTCCAAAAAAATTAGAGGCCATCAGACTAAATCAGTCTCCTCAATCCATACTAAGACCATTTGCTGAGATGATAAAATGTAATTCACTAAACTGAAGCATAGTTACTAAACTTGGTATCTGTTCCTCATTTGCATTATTATTAATATAATCCTCTTATCCCTTACTATTTTACTTTTATATCTTTTTAAATGCTGAGTATTTAAGCAAGTATATATCTTTTTATCACATTTAACAAGATGAACAATATTAAATAAATAATAAAAATCATAGGCCATATTTTATTTTTGTCTCATCCACTAAACCATTATATTTGTTAACTTCTAAACCCATAATTGCTTATTTGCTAAAACTATAAAAGTTCTTCAAAAATATTTGAAAGATATTTTTATACTTACTAGAGCAAAAACATAAAAATTATACAGATATAGAATATGTATCTAAACTATATGCATTTCTGAAAAGAAAGACATTAAACACACATGTTAAGCATAGCAAATATAAACAGTCATGAACTAAATCAGAACTAAGTTGTGACAGCAATACTTTTGCACTCACTCTGTTCCAGGGCTGTTGTTTACAATGAGGTTTGCCTTGCAACTGTGAAGAATGTTCTATGGCACCATGTTAGTAAAATGCTCTTGTTGCAGTGCTCTTTCCTATGAGAAAAGGTAGAACCAGTGGCCGTGGAGCTGCCTCTTCTAACTTTAGCTTTGTTTGAAAGGTTGACTGGAAGTTAGAACTCTTGAATACTCCTGGTCTTTAACCTTTAACCAGCACAGTAGCAAAGCTTCTACTGTTCACTGCCTATTATTCTTAATTTTGGTTCTGAATGAAATTTGAAGAATATTAATAGCACAAGAGCTAGCATGTTCAAGTGAATTTTAAGGAAGTTTTCATTTTCTTATCGAATTTCACAAAAGTATGTGACTCTGAGGGCATGCAAATCCACTCAGTTGAAGAATTACAAGAAAGTGTTCTTTGTAGGAAATAAATTCATCAAAAATGTTGGTTGACAGTGAGTCTTACTTCTTTAATATTTCTTTGCCAGAAATAATTGTGCTTAGAATATTGAAGTGGAGTGATGAAGCCAAAAGAAAAACTGTATACCTATCATCTAGAATAAAGAGGAAGACCATGGGATATCTCCTTAGGTTTATATAGTTTATAGTATATTTATAGATGCTAATGAGTACAATAGATAATTAAAGATAAATTTTCCAGTAGTCAGAGAATTGTGATTGCAGGAAGAGCTAATGGTTGATTAGCAGGTGAAGTTTGTACCTTACAATTGGGAGGTACAAAAATACGTTAAATTCCTTACAGATATGAAATCTTAATGGTTGGCCATGGCTTGGGACAGGTGCGAAAGAGCAAAGAGGCATCAGGTGAAGGAGTGGCAATGTAAAGAGTTTAGATAATATAGTCCAACTCACTTAAAACTTTACAGAGAAATATCACAGTGTTAATGAAGTTGTTTAGATATTTGCCATCTCAATATTTAGATACTGAGTTTGAGTTACAAAAAAAGCATATTTGAGTGTAGTTCATCTTTGTACCAATAAATTACAATGTAACATCTATTTTACAAGAAATATTAAGGTGGTCTAACTTTTGGGGTAGACCAAGAAATGTCTAAAATTTGATGTTCAATGATTTCCAGATAGAAGCAAAGTGTGCTTGTTACTAAATTATCCATTTCACTTTATTAAATACTTGAAGGTGAGCTGTGCATATTGGTGCACATCTTGCATTTTAGCTCTCAGAAGGCAGAAGGAAGTAGGTCTCTGTGGATCAGAGCTACCCCTGATTTACAGTGTGTTACAGATCAACAAGAACTACATAATGAGAACTAGTCTCAAATATACAAAACAAACTTTAATTAGTTAATAAACACTTTAGTCTGTTGTAACTATTATCATAAATATAGGAGTGCAGCCCGGTGGTGGTGGTGGTGGTGGTGCAAGCCTTTAATCCCTGTCCTTGGGAGGCAGAGCCAGGCAGATCTCTAAATTTAAGGGCAGTGATGTCAATAGAGAGAGTCCCAGGATGGCCAGAGCTGTTACACAGAGAAAACTTACCTTAGAAAAGAAAAAAAAAATAGGACTGAAACATCGGCACATCTATGCTCTTCCCCTAAACTCTAGCATTGAATTCATTCTCTGCTTCTGGGAAGGTGATTTTGTCATCATGTTTGTCCCAGTGACTTCCTTTCTTCCATGTGTCTATTTCCTCAAATTCTCCTCATATTTTTATTTTAAAATTTTATTTATTTCAATGTACTTTAATTAAATATAATTGCATCCTTCTTTTTTTTACTTTTCCCCAGATTCTCCTAGGTCCTCTCCTGACTCCCATTAAATAAATGGCTTATTTTTTTTTGCTTAATATTGTTAAACATACATACACATTTACAGAGAGAGAGAGAGAGAGAGAGAGAGAGAGAGAGAGAGAGAGAACGCAACCTCTCAACTTTTCTTTTCTTTTTAGGTGTATTATTTCTGGGTAGACCACTTTGTATTAGATAACAACAGTTAGCAGGTTCATCCCTGATAAAGATTATAGATTAGTAGATCCCTTAAGAACAGTCAGTAGTTGCTTGTCATTTTTTTTCTTTTTTTGTTTGCTTGTCCAGGAGTAGGATGCTGTGTGATATTCTCCCTAGTGTTTTAATATGATTATTGATTTGGGTCATTGTTCAGGACTTGTTTATTCAGCTATATCTGGGAAAAAAAACTCACAACCGACTTTCTTGGCTAACAATTGACAAACAGGGCTTCATAAAATCAAAAAGCTTCTGCATAGCCAAGGAAACAATCAATCGAGTGAAGAAGAAACACACAGAGTGAGAAATGTTTTCTCCAGCTGTACATCTGACAGAGGGTTGATACCTAGAATTTAAAAAGAGATACGAGCCACCAAAGAGTCAAGGAAATAAATGACCAAATTTTTAAAGTGAGCTATGGATCTAGACAAAAAGAGTTCTTAATAGAAGATATAAAATGTGTTCATCATTCTTAGTACCTAGGGAAATGCAAATTAAAACACTTTGAGATTTTTGTCTCACTCCAGTTAGAATAACTAAGAGAAAGAAAATATTTAACAACTGCTGCTGGCATGGGATGTGTGAAAACGAGAATCCTCATTCACTCTTGATACGAATGCAAACTGCTCAAGCCACTCTAGAAATCAGTATGGAGAATCCTCAAAACGCTAAAAATAAATGCCATGGAAAATCCAGTCGTACCATTCCTTAGCAAATGCCTAAAGGACGTGACAGCCTATGGCTCAGATGCTTCATGAGCAATGTTCATGGCTGCTCTACTCACTGTGTCCATGAAATGGAAATGACCTAAAAGACCTTCAGTTAACAAATGAACAATGAAAATGTCTGCATATACATAATGGAAAACTCTTATTTTTTGCTGTAACAAAAGTGAAATCACAGAATTTGCAGGTAAATGGGTGGATTTAGAAACGTTATTGAGTGGCATAACCCAGACTTTGAAAGACACATGAAACACATTCTCTCTCATCTGCAGTTCCTAACTACAAATGGGAAACTATAGCATGGAAGAAACACAGAGATGAGAAAGATATATAGGGGCTATCAGAGCGGGGCTTGAGAGGGGACTAGTAGGATGTAGTAGGTAAAAAACCAGAATTGACTAAAATGAGGATGCATTATAAAACATAATGTTCTAACCAAACACAACTGCAGCTCTCATTCCTCATCCAAGAAGCTTCTCTTTACAGCAAATGGAGACCATTACAGAAAACTATAACTGTTTATTCTTTTAGGAAAATCATTTAGGATCCATATCAATACATCAGAATAACTACTTCTCCACCATAAGGTCTGGGAGAATATTCACAGATAAGATAAAACACAGACTCTAGGTGTTAAGACAGAATACTGATTTTGGTAAATGGAATTTGTTTTACAAACCACATTTCCAATAACCGTACCCTCTTGGGACCAGTTTCTATATTAAAGTGGGTTTCAACTTGGAAATGTGGAAGAGTAAACCCCTGCAGAGTAGTGTTAGAAACAAATGTGAGTGAGAATAGGAAACTGGTCAGTTTGTTTGTAACAGGGAGTGATTTGGATTTCAGATGAGCAACAATATATGCTTCGGAACACAAAAGAGAAGCTCTGTCACATGTCCTGTATGAGCTGGGTGAAGAACAAAAGACATGCGCATGTTGTGTTCATTGTTAAACAAGCTTCCCTTATTGCTGAGCAGCCACACCCCAATAAAAGTTCTTAATTGACTCAGACGATGCTCCGCCATGTTTGAAAATGATACCCAAAACCACCGTGACCTTCCTCCAAATAAAAATGAAAGAAGAGAAGTGAGAATTTCTTGGGGATATTTAAAGCACCACATTTATGATAGCGTTTGAAACTTTTAATTCATCCCCATTTCTAGAAGTCAGTCCTGTGGTTTTGAAGGAAGATTGCTAAATTCGGCTTTCAATGACCCCAAGAGGATAACAAAGTGCTTTGAGAAGAGCCCATTATTGCCGTTGTCATTTACGTATAACACATTCTGATACGGAATTGATTTTTGCTAATTGAAACTGATGTTATTGCAAAGTCAAACTCTGAGAGTGATGGCTAACAACAGATGACAACCAAAGGTGTAGAACAGTGGAGCATAGAGAAAAGCAGTACCAGCCATATGAAAGAGGGTACCACACACTGAACTGACCACATAGAATCACTTCTGTATCCATATTATTAGTTCACAATGTTTACGTTACTTCCAATCATCATCATTGATAAGATGCTTGTTAGAATCTCTTAAGGGTCTTAGTGCTATTTCCCATGATTACTTTTTAAAATAATATTTAGTGAATCTTTAGAATACTGTAATATAACCATTAGTAATATGTTTATTTTCTCATAAATGATGAAGGTATTGAAGTCAAAGAGTTAACGACACCATTTAACATTTAACATCAGAAACCGTACACAAAGAGCCATCAGTGGCTTAACATCAGGACCCCAGGCCACAACTTGGAAGGCAAATCGTAACCATGATCACTGGAATTCAATGTTAGAAGTACAGTTAGGAAACAGTGTGAAAATGCTAAAACGGCTTTCTGTTTGTACCAATTTCTTATTTTACCACAAATGTCTAAAAGAGGGATACAATGATTAAGACACTTTAAAAATATGTCATAATTGTATTCCACAACAAAAAACGATCACTTCTCATTTTACTTTTGATTGAAAGTGTTTGGTAACAATGTAATAATTATATTCACTGATGTCTAATAGTCCCTCTGCTTTGTCTATGTATCAGAGTAATCTCTACTAGAATTTGCTCATTTCTGTAAATCTCTTGATATCTTTATGCCTCCTTACAGATTTTTCAGACCTCTCTCACAGCACATGAGCCTTGCCCACCCATCCTTGTTCTCATTTATTCAGTCAACATTGCTCTGTTCACTGTATTCAGCGCAGTCTACTTACTGTTGCTGAACATATCTCTCACTGGTGTTTATTCAGCTCTTTTATTTTGTTGGAATGTAGTTTTACATTCTTTAGCCCTTGCAGTCTTTCAAATGTCATCAATTAAAATAAGAGGTCCAACTCAGGTTTGGAGTGTACCTCGATTTTAGAATATCCTCTGGACATGCATGAAAGTTTCTTTGTTTAGTCTGTAGTTATAAAGTGATGCTGTGATTGGTGGACTCACTAGTGTGAGGGCAACACATTGTTTAAGAAAATTCTAGCTACATGGTAATTGAACTAGATATATTGGCTTTGACATAAACAACTGGTTTTGCAAGTAACAGACTCTATTTCCTCATAATACTCAGTGGATGGATCAAGAAGTGGCATCACACTAGACGGATGCCTTGGTCTAAGTTCAATTAATGGAAGAAATACTAGATAGAGTAGTGCCCTTTGCCAATAAACAATCTCTGAACATTTACTGTAGTTTCAGAACCAATTTATTAATATCACTCAGTAATTTACACTGAATATATTCTATTAGCTTTCATGGGAAAAATGTATGGCTGATTGATCTGAAAATTTGATCAACATTCCCATGTCTTGAACGAAAATATACACATCTGTCCCCACACATGTATGCTTGAGAGTTTCTCTTGCAAAAATTGCGCATTACTTTAGTATTTGTTCCTTTACTTCCTGGTTCTCTTAAAAAATTTCTGATCTCTTTTCATCTCACGTCAATACATCGAATGCCATGAAATAACGGAGAAGCAGAAGATGTGGAATGAAATTGTGGTCAGATTTGTAACTATGTTTAGTTATCTATAAATGACACAAACCCTATTGGCACGGATTAATATGGTCATTAAGTGGAATAAATATGTAAAATTGGTTTATGGAAATTGAAAGCTTCAGCAACAGTAAAAGGTAACAATGTAAAACCAGTAACTGTGTAGCATATATTTCTCTGGTTTTGTTTCTTTTAATGTACAAACAGTCATATGCGTATGTCTATAGACATCATATGATTTCATCTGTGTACATATTCAGCAGAGACAGACATACAATAAGAATGAGATCATATAAAAAAGTTAACTTCATAAAGAATTAGAGTTGGTAAAAGTAATTGTACAGTGCCTCGTGATGACTTCATAGTGTATATTAATATTACAAATAGTGAATTTCTTTACTGTATTTTAATATGCCTATGTAATGAATATGTTTGCAGTGGGTGGGTTTTTTGGGAAGAACCCTCCAACAGTGTAGTCAACTATTATTCTTCCCACAATGCAATGCCACTTTGCTTGAATTCCTATTAATTTCAGTTCACAAAGAATTTCTTCAGAAATACCTGCAGGTGGTTGTTCAACTGTACATTGCCACTTAGCAGTGAGTAGGCATCCTACCAGTTTTCATTCTTTTTTGGTTTGTTTTTTATTTTTTCTTTCGTTTTTAATTTCTTTTTTATTACTTTATAAATAATACCAATCAAAATTCCCACTTCCTCCCCTCATCCCACTTCCCTCCCACCCCCCTACACCCTCCCCCCAGCTCCCTCCTGTCCTAAGAGAGGACAAGGTAGCCTGTCCTGCAGGACGTCCAAGGCCCTCCCAGCTCCATCGAGGCTTAGGAAGGTATGCATCCAAAGAGAACAGAATCCCAAAAAGCCAGTACATGCAGTAGAGACATATCCCAGTGGCATTATCATTGGCTTCTCAGTCTGCCCCAATTGCTAACCACATTCAGAGGCTTCAGTTTGATCCCATGCTCGTTCAGTCCCAGTCCAGCTGGAGTCAGTGAGCTCCCATTAGTTCAGGCACACTGTCTCAGTGGGTGAAACAACCCCTCGTGGTCCTGACCTCCTTGCTCATCTTTTCCCTCCTCCTCCTCTTCAAATGGACCTTGGGAGCTCAGTCCAGTGCTCCAATGTGGGTCTCTGTCTCTATCTCCATCAGTCGCTGGACGAAGGTTCTATGGTGATATTCAAGATAGTCATCAGTCTGACTATGGGACAAGGTCAGTTCAGGCACCCTCTCTTCCACTGCCCAGGATCCTAGGTGGGGACATCCCCGTGGACTCTTGGTAATCCCTCCAGAGCCAAGCCTCTTGCCAACCCCAAAATGGCTCCCTCAATTAAGTTATCTCCTTCCCTGCTCCCATATCCATTCTTCCTCCATCTGAACCATCACACTCCCCCCAGCTCTCCCCAAAGCTCCTCTTCTGCCCTTTCTCTCCCTCTTTCCCCTTCTAGTTTTCATTCTTAATATAGTTTTATTCTGGCAGGGTTTTATTGAGCATCCTTTTTTAGACATAAGTAAGTAGGATATCTTAGGACATTCTTTTTGGAAGTTACATTTTATTTTACTGACAATATGTATTTATAGATAATGCAATAATGTGAACATTATAATCATGTCATAGGTTATTAGACTTTTAAATATAATTAAAATCAATAATCATCTTACAGCATGTAATGACTTAAATTTCAGTTGAATCAACTAATAATGTCTCATATGAGTATATTCACTATTGCTTTATTTGAAAAGTTCATCAAAATTCTTCTGACATACTGTTTGAAGTTTTTCAAATTTGAATCTCATTTAGGAACTCTGAAATGTCAGGGACACAGTGATGAAAAGAATCTTGCTTTATTCATTCTGACTTCACTTACTGTGTATGGCAGACTGTAGCTTACATCTTCTTAATGCAGGCTAAGTATTCAATGTAATGTCTTCCTCAGTGAATGAAGCAAAAACTAATGCATCTAATAGAACGAAATTTTCAATTCATACCTTTATGTTGTCAGCTAGTTAATTTGTTTTTCCAAGAGCTGATTTTAAAGAAACTATTATATTGCTCTTTTTAAAAGATAATTTGTTATTAAATGGAATAGTTGGTAACCTTGCTTCTTTAATGAATTTGTTACATCTGTTATTTTATACAGTAAAATATATTAATATATTAACTCATAATATATTATATAAATTTATATCCATATTTTATATCTTATATAGCTCTATATTTTCTATTTTATATGTATATAATATATAAAATATATATTTATATATCTTTATATTTTTACTTAATAATGTTGTTGCACAATAATCATACAACTTAGCATACAAACTGATTATGATATACTCATCCATTAAGGTTAATTTTCTTTGTGTGGGTGACTGAATAATATCTAGGAAAATATGGCTGTTTGTATGAAAGTATTCCATTTTGCATGTAACATAAATGGATTAAGTAAGTTTTAATGAATACCTTCATGGTGTTTATATTTCTTTTAAGTCAGTGCTATTTTTTCAGGTATAAAAACTACTTAAAGTTTTGAAAATGAAGATTCAAAATATAACATAGTGAGTCCCTATTCCTCTACTGTCCACTCAAAGGTGAATTGTGCTTAGTAGAAATGAAGAGAGATGCAAAAATCAAAAGAAAAAGAATTACTGGCCTTGGTCATTATCAGTGTGAACCACTGCCTAGGAAAACTGAGTCAGTGGGTCTACAAAGAAACTCTCTAAGACTTAAGATTTTGTAATAACTGGGGGCAGACTTGTGTCTCCACATCTGGTATCCATGTGGGCATCATTCGTCAAGAAACTTCCCAAAGACTCGAGTGAATTTATAGAGGAATAACTGCAAGTGCTACTAGCACAATTTTATTGAAAAGATTCCTTGGAAAATATTACCTTGAATAAGTTAGAAATAATAATAGAATGTTTAGATAATAGAGTGCTATACAAAGCTTAGAACTGTAATAAATTTTGCTGATGTTACAAGTCAGTCCATTATAGCTAAGGACACCAATATACAAACTAAGAGAGCATGATGCACCAGATAATATAGATACATGTGGAATCTCTACACAAGTTTCGAGTATTTGGTAACTTATATGGAGTTCTTAAATTATTGCTATCTGAAATTTGATCTGTAAACTAGTCTCAATATCTCTTATTAGTTAGCTAGAAAACAAGGACTTTCAGGCTCCTTCAGAGGTTAGTAAATCATCCTTTATTTTAACACAATTGTCCATATGGTGTGTGTTGTATGAAGTCATTAATGAGACTGTTTATGAGTAATAAATATGTTTATGAAGAACCAAGATACAAAGCTACAGGATATGAACAGAAGGAAAACTATCCTTATATCATCCATCCAGTTTAACTTTCTTTAATTATGATGCAAAAGTTGGCAATTTGATTTAAAAAGATCATCTCTCTGTGTATAATAATACATATATTAAAATATAGGAAAATATCTGATTTTCAATAAATATAAATTTATGTTTACAAAATAATTGACTTATAATTTGATCCAATAAATAACCATTTAATGAATTGTTAATTATTACATCCATAAAATAAATACAGATATTAAGGTTGCAATTAATTCACTTTTATGGCATCAGGGATTGAAGTTAGGGCCTGACACATAATAAACATTCTTTGACTACCCCATTTCTCACTTCCTTGTCCCTTCTGATGATTTGTTTGTTTGTCTGTTTTTATGGGGTTTTTAGAAAGGATCTCAGTAAGTCACTCAGCCAACCCTCAAGTGGGAATTGTCGTACTTTATCATCACTGATAGATTCCATGAGGCGATTTCATTTAGATGTGTGTATTTTTATGTGTATATGTGTGTGTTCATGTACATGTATTTGTGCTATTTTGCTTGTACTGCTTGATAGAAACAAAGACAAAATGTGTAGTCACCATAATCAAAAAGTTGTTATTAATAAATTCATTGCTATTAACTGATTAAACAATGTGACTCAATATAATTTATATCACAAATTGGTCACTCTATTATAGGTTAGTTTATTATTATTTAATTAATATTATTTTGTTTTGTACAAGATTCTAAAAACTATTAAGTTTTCTTTCTATTTCTCCTGATTTAAAGGTGTTACTTAACAAATCATTATAGTTGAAGAAAAAACTGCTAACATGACTGATGTTCCCTTTGTTATAAATGTTATCTGGTGTTCAGACAGAAATAATTCCATAAATGCTAAGCTTTGAAATTATTACCTCATTTCTTTTCATGCTCTTTAACATAGAACTCATGAGCACTAGAGCAGATTTCAACTTGGGTCACAAGAATCTTCTCTTTAAATGTCTTCCAGTTTGCTTCTGTTGACTCATCCAGAGTCATTTGGGAATGAAGAGGCTAGCATCCCTCGTATCAAGAGGCAGCATGACTCAATTGTATTCAATAATTTTTGCACAAGACAAAGAAGATGAAAGGCTTATAGAATTCACTTGATCTGTGATTGATCATTAAAATTTCTACAACAAGAGGATGTCAAGTCAAGGGCAATTGCAACAATGTTAGATAGTAATATACATTCACTGAACAATAATAACCAGTGGTGCCTAATCATTTTGGTGAAGCTAGCAGGGCTATACATAAAAATTGCTCAGTTTCATTTTTCCATTCATTGTTCATTTAGGTTCTCTTAGAGAAAATATGCTTGGATCCCAGAGTTTCATATTTCTTCTTTGTCACAAGTTATGCTAAACAATATTACTTCTGTCTGTACCAGTTTTATAAAACTGTAAACTTGAAGTTTGACCTGTTCTTTCTTTATTTTCTCTACTTAGTAATTTTTTTTGGCAAGACTGTCTAACATGATCTTATTTCACAAATGCTGGTGAACACTCCCAAACTAAGGAACCACATTTAGTCTCCTAAAACTTAATGCTGCCATTTTCTCCCCTGC
The DNA here is from genome assembly GCA_902806775.1 of Microtus agrestis. Lineage (NCBI taxonomy): Eukaryota > Metazoa > Chordata > Mammalia > Rodentia > Cricetidae > Microtus > Microtus agrestis. The sequence continues at coordinate 89,703 of CADCXT010004254.1, forward strand.
ACTAGGATAGAAGGTTAGAATAAGATAAAGTAAACAAAAGGATAGTCTAGCTGTCCTTCTCCCTTTATGTCACATTGAAATACTAATATGTAAACAATTCAAGTTGTTTCAACAGTGATATACAACATTATGAAGAACAAATGCAAAAATTGTGAATGAACTTTCACAGTCAAATTTCTAGAAGGACAATCAAGGATGAGTATATATTTTGCTAAGATGATAGGGATTTTGCTTTTTTTAACTTAAAGGTAAATATTGATATAATTTAAACCAAAAGTTTAATTCAATGCTTTATAACAATATATAGTAAGATTTTCATGAATGATACACAGAAATTATTCTATCTGTCAGAAATCTAGGATTAGTACATAAAAAATAAACAGAACAGAAGACTAGTGATCTCTATGTTCAGCTATCAATTTCTCCAATTAATAAGATATTTTCATTTTGACAAGTCATGCATGCATAATAATGTGGCCCACTGTATTGCCATATGAAATGTTCTTTTTTACTGAAAAGTTGTCATTTAATAGAAGTTTAATGAGAAGCCAAGAATAATGTAAATAGATCACATGGGTAAGATATTTTCATTTTGACCAGTCATGCATGCATAATAATGTGGCCCACTGTATTGCCATATGAAATGTTCTTTTTTACTTAAAAGTTGTCATTGAATAGAAGTTTAATGAGAATCCAAGAATAATGTAAATAGATCACATGGGTAAAAATACCTAGGCATCATTTGGAACATTTTTCCAAAGTAGAAGCATCAGATCACTGACTTTGTTAGAAGTGCCATAGAAGCTCAATCTTACGGGCAAATCCTTCAGTGCCTGATCTAAATTTCCTCTCAGGTCATTGTGATTTAAAGATGCAAACTTCCCCATCCACTTGACTTTTGTAAAGACTGGATGGCTTTTTTTTAAGGTAGTGATTATTTTATTTTATGCCTCAAGAAAGAAATCTATAATGTTTGTAGTACAATCAATTTAGTCTCAAAAACCTATTCTTCGCATGTACCATAATAAATCACTATGTAAAACATTTATTTATGCCTGTGGGTGTATATTATTAGCATAAAAGTACTGTTGTGACCTGGACTTAATGGAAATCAAGGCCTAAGATTAAGAGAAAATATTTAAAATGTATTCTGGTGATGGAAAGGAAATAGAAACAATTGTATTTAATACACTCACCTACAGAATCAGGCCTCAGTGACCCTATGCCTTTTTCCTTCCTCCAATGAAGAGAAAACAATGTGCACTCTGCTCCCGACTTTCTAGTGTCACTGAAGAAAATAACAGAAGTCACTATGCTTATTTTGGAATAGATATTAGTTCACGACTAACACCATATCTTTAAAACAAATTTCCAGCAAGGCCTGACAATAAAACATCCAGCTGACCTACAAGATCACATTTCACAACGTAAGCACTTGCCATTAACTTCAAAATCGAAAACCATTTGTCAATTCACGTTCTCATCCATGGAGTGAAAAATTCTACTGTCTTAACTCACAGGTGCACCAATTAGAACTTCTCCATTATAATTCAGAGTCACATGCAAAGGGCACTTGGGAAGCTTAAATAATATATCCTGAGCTAAAATTTAACATAATTTTTCCAGTAGGAATCTGTCCTTACAGAAAGCAACTCACTGTTTCAAATGGGTATCAAAATGATGAACTTTTCAAAAGACATATATTGCTATGTTAATAATATTTTAGAGTTAAATCTCAAAAATTTAACTTTACTATTATTGCTAGTTATCACGTAAATAGCATTAATAATCTTGAATTAATTTGAAAAGTTTTTGATTTATAACATCATAAAGGTGTTGATTTCTGAAAAATTATACAAGTTGATTTCATGAATACATGAATTACAAGAGATTGTGTAATATTTACCTGAATAATCAATCCTCTATGTTAGACTTTTATTGTCAAAAACTTAGACATTGCATACATAGGATTTTCTACAGTTTCTTCCATTATTTTAATTCTCTCTCAACACATAGTTGAAATAAAACTGGAGAGTAAGTTCCCAAGATAAACAGTATCATGGCTTTTTATAGAAAAGTTTTCAAGAAACAAAGACTGCTTTAAAAACAAATAAAGTAAATTAATTTATTTCTGCTCTGCCCCACAATTCAAAGAAAGGCGTTTTATATTGTTGTCTCATTTTAGTAATTTTCTGTCATATAAACATTGAAAGCATTAATTTTAACTTAGCAATAAAAGTCCAGCAATTACTAGACAGCAGCTTGTCTGTGAATGTGTGAAATAGATATACTTCTGACTAACTTTAACAAGTTTTCATTCAGATTCGCCACATGCCTTACATCTGTAAACCTAGTTATTACTTCAGGATAAAGGCCAGTATTGCATCTACGATTCCAAATACATCAAAGACATTGAGTAAAAGTTATTTCATTTTGTTAATCTGGTGAACGTTAAGTCTCTCCATTACTTTCTAAGGAGTCATGATAGTCCTAGTGTTAGAAATGTACAAATACCAACGATATTTCCTGTGACTGCCTAGCTGTTGCTGGATCTCATCCCAAGGCAAAACTGAACGCGAAGTGCAAGCACCTTCCCTCTCTTCATATCTCTGCAACACTTGGAGAATACAGAGTCTCTCTCTGTTTGCCTTTTGTTAAGTCTTCTGACCTCCAATCCAACCTTTCTACTACACTCCAGTGACACCTGTCACACTCACCTGGCATTACTTGCACAATAATACCCTGTGGTGCTCCATCATCCACGAAATTATGTCACAAGGTTACTTGCATGAGAATTCTGAGAAGCATTAGTTTTATTCATCATGTTATCTAGGAGAGATTGCTTTGGATTTTGCAGAAGAAAATCAGTATATAGGCTTAACCAAAAGGAATAAATAAACCTACACTTTCAATTACACATTAATTTTAAAAATGAGAATTGAATTTGTGACTAAGTTCACAAATTCACAAAGTAGACAAAGCTTACTCTTTTTAAACAAAGATTTTATGACTGGGAAATAAAAATTGAACAAATTTATATCATAAATGTAATTAATGATTGTCACAAAATGAGCAGCAACCGTCAGATTTCCTGTGGAGAAAACTTGGACAACATCATCTACAGTAAAAGTGGAGAATGAAATAAAATTCTTATCTCCTTTGAAAAGCCCATAGTTTATAGATGAGAAAGCTGATGAACTGGGAACTAAGTGTAAATGTGTTAAGATGTTTTCTGTACCTTTGTCCTTATATATAACACTTGGTTGTATTATGACAAATTGTTCTGGAAGGAGTGCTGAATGATGGAGTAGCTACTGGAACCTGACATTGACCTCAGTCTCTTCATTGCAATAGCTAATAATTTATATTTATCTATCTATGTATCTGTCTGTCTGTCTATCTACACCACACACACACACACACACACACACACACATATATCCAAATAAATGGAGTTCAAACAAATGCAAACATTTTTTAGTGTACCTAAACAGATTAATATTAAGAGATATGTCTATGTTTAATGGATGGCTTCTTATTTGCAATGACTCAAGTTAGATTATATGGGGTACAAGTAAGTAGTTATTAGGTACATAGTTGTACACTTTAAGAACACAATTCTCCTAAATTATAAATTTATGTGTTCTGAACAATTTCCTTGTAGATGTGGTTGATGTATTTGCTGATAAGAATATCAGCATACACAATAAACTTCTGAGTGGCCCTGATATAAGGGAGCTGTGATCTCCAAAGTTAGTCAACCTTAGCACCTGTCTTGAATCTAATTCTCTGCTCTTTGTGTTCTCTTAGAAAAATTAATTCACTTTTAAAATGGTGGTCTCTTACTCTGTAATAATAACATTTTTTCAGCTTATATGGTTTACCAAAAACGCTGAAAACTAAAAAACCCACGAGAAACACATTGCTGGTCCTATTTAGTGGATTCAACATGTCTCACTAATGACTTTGACAAGACTTTTATTTTCTGTATACAGGAACATAAAAAGAAATGGATAGAGGTTCTTAATATGCTTTTAGTTAAAAAGTATTTTATCACTTGCCTCCTCCCTTTCTCCTTTTTACATTATTCAGAAACTATCTCCAATCCCTACCCCTACTCCCACTGTCATTACCAACCTATTTTTCTTTATTATTGACACACATACAAACACACATGTACATGTACAAATATATACATATATCATTTATATAATATACATCATATAGATCTATTTTATTATTTGCTATATATAGTTTTAGGGCTGGCACACTATACTGGACACCCAATAAGAAAGTTCATCACTGCGAGAAACTGATTCTCCTTCCCTCAGCAGTCATTAGTTACTTGTAATTCATTTTGTGATGGTGAGACCCCATAAAAATCTCTCCTTCCTTATTAACAAGTCCATTGATGTTTTCTTCATGCACACCATTGCAGTGTTCTTCATGCAGCTACTTGCAAGGGAGACCATTTCTCACTTTCTGGTATTCTGGCTATTGCAATGTTTCTGCCTTCTCTTCCTCGACATTCCCTGTTACTTGGTTATAATATACATGTTTCATTTGAGGCTTGGCCCTCCAGATCTGTTGGTCTTTAGACCATGTCCAGATGTAGCTCTCAGTGATAATCTGTTTTGTGGTAAAGAGAGGCTTCTATGATGAGTGGTGTTAGCTGTGTGTTCTATGGGTATAAGAGCAAGGTTTAGAATATTGTAAGGAATTATGCTGGACAAGCAAAGTGACTATCACAGAATCTTTTCTAAGGTTTATGATCTTACTAGCCCCAGATACAATTTCCCTCCTGTAAAGTGGCAGTTCTAGAAATTATTAAAAATCAAAGGTGAAAAACAGAATTATGGATTAGGAGCTGTCCTCTTTAGGGATTTTATTGCTGGGAAGAGACACCATGGCCATTGCAACTCTTACAAAAAGAAAACAATTAGTTGGGGCTGGCTTAAATTTTATAGGTTTAGTCTATTATCCCCATGGTGGTGTGTAGGCAGACATGGTGCTGGAGAAGGCACCGAGAGTTCAACATCCTGATCTGCAGGCAGCAGAAACAATTGTGTTCCACACTGGGAATAACATGAACATATGAGACCTCAAAGCCTACCTCTGCAGTGACATACTTCTCCAAAAGGCAGAACCTACTCTAGAAAGGCCACACCTACTAATAGTGCCACTTCTTTTGGAATAAGCTTTAAACATATGACTCTATGAGGACCATACTTATTGAAACCACCATAGGAGCTCTATCCTCCAACTCACTTTAAAGAACATTTAATCTATTATTTTGATTTGTGTGTATATGAAGCCCTGCCTTCTAGGCATCAAAAGGCTGTTACACATATGAAGACTCATGAATGCCCAGTCTTATCTGAGGATCTATTGGCAATTGATGAATGCTAGTGGGGAGTTAATTTTCTTCATGGGTGAAACCATGGGGAGCTTACTGATGTTTCAGTAGATTGTCGTACATCTTTATCACGATAGCCATACTAAGTGGACTCAGTGAGCTTTAAAAAGGGTGCAGTTAGGGATAACAATGGAAGAGACTGGAGGAATTTGAAGATGGGGAATGGGAGTTGACTTTGTACTTTGTATGTATGCAAGAAATTTTAAACAATAATATTATCATAAGAAGAATAGTGTCTCTCAATATGTAACACATTGTTTTAGGTAAACTGAAGATTCAAGAGATTAGAGATTTAGGAAGGTGAACATCCAAACTGGCTAGGCTCCCACAAAGCCAGAACATGAACTATACCTGGATGGAGGGGCAAGGACCTTGGACTTTCCACAGGGCAGGGAACCTTGACTGCTCTTCGGACTGGAGAGGGAGGGGGAGAGGAGTGGGGGGAGGAGGAGAAGAGTGGGAGAAGGGGGAAGAAAATGGGAGGCTGGGAGGAGGTGGGAATTTTTTTTTTTCTTTCAATAAAAAAAAGAGATTAGAGATTGGCAGAAGAAAAAATAGAAACACAAAATCAATTGCAATCAAGATATCTTGATAGTCATATATAATTATCTCAGGAGATAAGGCATATTTTTTATATTTGATACTTTATCTTAAGATATACTTGCATTCTCATTCAATTTATTATATGGAGAGATAGAAAATGTTTATTTGTATATAAACCTAATATTTTCATCAGTTTTGGGCTACTGCAACAGCTTTGAGAGAGGCAGTTTACATAGAGATGAATTTATTCTGGAGGTTCAAGTCATCAGTTGGCCCTGTTGTTCTACCAAGGTTATGCATGCTGATGTCACCACATGAAGCAAATCTGCTCAAATTATGTTTAGGAAGAAAGAGAAAGGAAGACACATAGGTGATATTCCACAGCCATCTAAAGACTTTCCACTAAAACTACCTTCCTGACCTTCCTCCCACTAAGTTTACCTTCTTCTTAGTTACCCCACTTCCACCATTTCCCAGCTCTACCTCTTCCAAAAACTTAATTCTAATATGCAGGTCTTTGTAATATTTTATGATTGGTTTTACCGTTTTTTTTAATTTGTGCCTGTGTGTATGTGGGCAGGGGGCAGGAGCCTGCTTACACACACACACCACACACACACACACACACACACATACACACATGAATTTGGGTAGACAGTGGGGCTTAATGACAACTCTCATTAGTCTGTTGTCACTAGTTAAGCTACAGTGGCAAATCTGTGATATCTGGGGATCTACCTGCATTTACTTTCCCAGTGCCAAGGTTATAGGTGCACATTAAAATAACTGACGATCTTCTATTAGTTCTTTGGATTAAATAGTGGCCCAATACATTTGCAAGACAAGCACTTTAGCGAGTAATAATTATCTGTGAGTCTTTGGTTGCCTTTTGAGATCCACAATATATCACATAGGTATGAATATATGCTTATACAGAAACACTATAGATTATTAACTGGAATTGGCATGTTAACATGGTACCTGCATTGTGAGAGAATCTTGATGTCTTGTTGCATAGGATCACTATAGAATGCTTGGCCTTACAGTTGTTATATATTCTTCACCCACAAGTACTATCTGATCTTCATCCTTCCTTTCAGATATGATCCCAGAGGCAATTAACTTTGCAGTAAAGTCAGTATCCACCCTAAGCATTTTTCACTTGAAAAGTGATCTTTTTCCACTTACGCACAGTGAGGTTCAATTTTCTATAAGATGCCAGATATATAGGGGGAAATCCTTTTTACAATTTTGACAGTAGGGAACACTTTAAAGTCAAGCATCCTTTATATTTTATTTTTTGAATAAATGCCAACTTTAGCTGCACCACAGTTGGCCTCTTCATAGCTACTTTGAGGAAGTTCTTTATTTCATTGATTCTTCCAAAGGCCAGGGTTCTGCAGCTATAGCATGGCAGGTCTTCTACCTTTGAGAAAAGACCCTGATTCAACAGCCTCCCTGCCTGCTTTTAAAGTTCTTCACTATATAAGGAATTCATTGACATTCTTGCTTCAAGCTGGCAGAACTTTTTCACTGGAGACAATCTCAGCAACAATTCACAAAGAGATGTGTATAGTGTTATTATAAGTTCTTAAGAATGCCATGTGGAAAATCTGTCACTTAAGTCTAGGTAGTATTCAATAAGCATTTATCTAAAAGGACACTGTTAAACAGAGTGGGAGAATGAGAAAGGAAAGAGAGGGGTCTCAAGGTAAGTTTAACAAAGTAGAAGGTATGAAGCTTAAGCATATAATCCAATATATTATGCTCTGAGTTATTCAGGAAATAGTTTAATGCCTGTGGTACCATTTTATTTATTACCAGTATAATAATATATTGACATAATAATTTTATCATCTATAAAACAATGTACCCATAAAGCACGGTGATGCATGTTTGCAATTACAGAACTTGGGGGGCAAAGTTAGGCAAGCTGCCACCTATTCAAGGCTAGCCTAATCTACAGAAATTGACCATATCACATATGAGTGATAAGAACTTGATGAGAGAAATGAATAGCAAACTGTATGCCCTGTAATAACACTATTCTGTTTCTCCAGTTTCTTGTTAAGCAAATATTCCTCATTCTTGCTTTGGGCTTAGATTGAAACTGCTTTTCTTGGTAGAAAACATTAGCTGTATATAGAAAGCTATGTGGCAGCAAAAGGGTCAGTGGGAAGCTTTTTGCATGTAGTTATCACAGAATTTCTATCTCCCAAAGGCTTCATAATCATATGAATCCATTAGTGATCCCAAGGGACAAATGTGGGTAGAAAACTGGAGAAACAGTTTTGACGTTTGATCTTGGCACTCTTCAGAATCCTATAACAGAGTCACTCATGAGTCTGAAACTCAGTTCTTTTCATATTTGACCTCTGGATCAACACTCAAATGAGACTGGTGATAATTTGCATGTTTACTAAGTTCAAATGCTAGTTTACTGTTAAGCACTACACGAAAATTCTTGAAAGGTGCATTGTTCACCAGGCTATTATTTCATTGGCTAGGAAAAGTATTTTCCCAACTGATCACTTTAAGAAACATTCAGGATACCAACTGTCAAAATTCATTTATCAGTTGCTTAGTTTCTACAATATTCCAATTATAGATTCTTCATTGGGAGAAAAAAGTAATGAAGTTATTTCCAAGTAGTGATGAGTCAGAACATACACCACTCTTCTCTAAAGTAATAAATCTCACTGAGCAAGGTTTGGCTCTTGAGACACCACTTTGTTTTCAGTAGGGTTTCTATGATTTGAAGAGATACCATGACCCCAACTTTTTTAAGGGAAAAAAAATAATTGGGGTGGTTCCACTACAGGTCTGTGGTCAGTCCATTATTATTATGGTGGGACATGATGGTGTGCAGGCAGACATAGCACTGGAGAACTATCTGAGAATCCTATGTCTAAATTGCTACAGGAAGTTGTCAGGGACACAGGGCAGTATCCTGAACATAGGAAATCTCAAAGCACATGCCCTCAATAACATATTTCCTTTAACAAGGCTATACCCACACCAAAAATGTATGCCCTTTTAAGAGTTCTACTCCCCGTGAGCTTTCTGGGCCAATTATATTCAAACAACCACACCATCTCATTAGTACCTATCACATTAGATTACAATTCTACAAATTAAATCTGACTTTTCATGAACACAGTTATATAGACTATTTCTAATCTAGAAATAGTGTTTTATTTTTATATCAGTTACATTTATTTCGCTATGACTAAATAAATAAACAACCTAATGGTTGTGATGTTTATTTTAGCACATAGTTGAGAGGATGCAGTCCATCACATGGGAGTCGAAGTGTTTGGATGTTTGGTAGTGGGATTTTTAAATGATTCTTATCATATCTCATATCAACAGAGAACTCAGACTAGTACCAGATGTAGACTGAACCTTTGTAATGACACTCAGCAATTGTCATCTTAAAAGGATCTAGAGTAAGCTGAGATATGTCCTCTGGACATGCCTGTGTTGGATGATTCTTGATTACATTGACTGAGGTGAAAAGGCTAGTCCAACATTGCCTTACTTGGAATGAACAAACTAAGAAAGGGACTGAGAAGGAACATGTACTCATTCTTCTTTGTTTCTTGATTATGGGTTTTCCTTCCATGATAGACTATCTTGAATTGAGCTAAATTGCAAACATTTTTCCTAAGTTGTTTTTGTCAGGTCATTGTGTCCCAGGAGCAGGAAGGAAAAGCTAAGACAGCCTTCTTGACCTGCTCCATGTGGCCTAAATGTGCTCTCTAGGCTTTAGGTCCCAAAAGTTCCACAAACTCTCCACACACCACTACCAGGAAAGGACCGAGAAATCTGGGGCACTTCAGATGCAGAGTGTAACACTCTTGTTGGCTGAAATTCTTCTACGTGAAGCCAGAAACCAGTTCACAAACACTACTCATTAATATATTCTTACTGTACTTGACATTAACTGATAAACCCCCATCTGGGTCTGTCTCTTATACTTAGGGCTTATGCTGTAAATGTAGACATCTTACATAAAGTCAGTGCCAGTTCATGTTCCCAAAAGAAATAAAATTCAACAAAGTCTTAAGAAATTTCTAAGATGAGTCTCTCCTTGATTTCTTCTTAAGTGTGCTTGTCTTCTTGCCCCCAATCTTTTATGTTCCTTATCAGAAGAAAGAATCTGCAAAGCAAAAGGAGCAAAAGAAAGCCACTTCTGAGTCTGTGTTTTAATTGAAGTGCAAATCCATAGACAAAAGTTTTCGTTTCTTTAGAATTTCTAAAGAAATATTCTTGCCAAAGACAGACTTTTATGTTTGGTATAAGATACGTTACTTTTGACATCTTCAACAGAACATGCCTCTATTTACCCCTTGCTACTATTTTTCTTAATGATTGAATTACAAATGTCACACAAGTGTACTTATTTATACAGGCTGGTTCAATGCATTGGACCTCCTGTGTATTTCATATTCTAAGTTAATCTTATCAAAGCTAAATAATCAGAAACTATAACCTATGCTAAATTGAACAGGACTTGTTATATCAAAGGGGAAATACTTTTTGTAGTTTATCTTTTTACATATTTTCAATAGTATTGTCTTAGGGTTTGAATTATTGTGGAAGGACACGTAAACATGGCAACTTTAATAAAGGAAAACATTCATTTGAGGTGACTTACAGCATCATAGATTTATTCCATTATCATCATGGTGGGACAGGACAGCATGAAGGTAGACATGGTACTGGAATTGAGAGTTTTGCATCTTGATGTGTATGCAATAAGTGAACTGACTCACTGGAATTGGCTTAACCATATATGAGACCTCAAAGTCAGCCTCCACAGTGGCATACTTCCTCCAACTAAACCACACCAACTCAAACAAGACCACACCTCCTGATAGTACAACTCCCGTTGTGGGCCATTTTCTTTCATACCATCACAGTCCAGTCTCTGGCCCCCAAGTTTTGTAGTCATATCATAAGACTAAAATGCATTAGTCCAATTTCAAAAGTCCCCATTGTCTCAACAATGTTTAAAAGTCTGATTCAAAGTCTCTTCTGAGATTCATGCATCTTTTTAAACTGTAATCCCCTATAAAATAAAAAAAAACAGACAAAATAAGTCCAATATATAATGACACATGATATAAATTACTCTTACAAAACATAGGGAAGGGAGTGAATTGAGGAAGTACTGAACCAAAGCAAGACCAAAAGTCAGCTGGGCAACTCCAATCTCTGCATCTCCAAGTCTGATGTCAAAACACTCTTCAGATTGTCAACTCTTTTCTGTCTTCTTTACTAAAGCATATGACTTTCTCTTGGGCTCGTTCTATTTCCTATTATCAGCTCTTCTCAGAAGATATCCCATGATTCTGGAACCTCCAACAGCTTGGGGTCTCCAAGGCAATCCAGGTTTCAACTTCATATCTTCAAGAGGACTTCTTAGGGCATCCATTCAGGGGCATTCCTGAGACATTCCTGTATTCAAAGGCTTTTCTTTGTCTTGGAGGCAAATTCCATCAGTCCTTTCTGCCATTCAAAACTCTAATGCCAGAATCACATAGCTGAAACTGCCAAGTTCTGCTATGTACTGAGGCTAGAACTTGACACCTCATTCAATTACATCTTCACCAGCTTCCTGTTTACAGTGATACCTTCACTGCCTAAATTTGGTTTTTCTGCAACTTGCTCTGTAGATCAAGCTAGCCTCAAACTCCGAGATCCAGCGGCCTCTGTCCTGCATATGCTTGTATTACAGGTATGTTCCTCCACACCTGGCTGTAAGCTTTTCTTTAATTCCACTTTACAATTTGGAAACTTAGGTAAGTGAGATCAAGCCCTGAGAATCCAATCCCTTTATTCCATTTCTTAATCTGTTTACCTTTTTGAATATAGGATTTACCTCCATCACATTTTCTGGTACTCCTTTTATCAAATATTTTTCCTTACTTAGTTTTCTCCTTTGCACACTATATCTTCATTAAAGTTAACACTAGCAAACACACAACAGAGCCTGTACTAGGCTGGTTTGAGATTCCCTCTGCCTAACGAATTAATCCAAAATGCACTGTAGACAAGGCTGACCAGGGACTTGCTCTGTAGATCAATCTGGCCTAAAATTCAGAGATCTACCTGCTCCTGCCTCCAAACTGCTGGCATTACAGGAATAAACTGATGGGCAATGGTGACATACACCTTTAGTAACAGCAATTAGGAGGGAGAGGCTGGTAGTTCTCTCTGAATTTGAAGCCAGCTTCGTCTACAGAGTGAGTTCCAGGAAAGCTAAGGTTACACAGAGACACACTGCCTTAAAAAACAAAACAAAGAAAAGAAAAAAAAAAATGACCACCATCACCTATTAACACAATGGGAGTCTTTTAGCAGTCCAATACTCCAGGTCAAGAATAGTGTATACTCTTTCTTGGTGTCCATGGACACCTGTATTTATATGTACACATATCAGCATGCAAACACACATAGAATATAAATGTCTGTGGGGGTGTGGAGGAAAATGTCCCTCAAAAGTAGTGGTACTATTAGGAAGTGTGACTTTGTTGATGTAGGTGTGTCACTGTAGAGGCTGGCTTTAAGGTCTCATGTGTGTTAAAGCCATCCCCAGTGAGACAGACCACTTTTGGTTGTCTGTGAGTCAAGATGTAAGAACTCTCAACATCTTCTCTAGCACCATGTCTGCCTGCATGTGCCTTGCTTCCCACCAGGGTGATAATGAACTAAACCTTTGAATTGTAACCCAGGCACCACAACTAAATATTTTCCTTTTTCAGAGTTGCCTTGGTCATGGTGTCTGTTCACAGAAGTTAATATCCTCAACAAAACAGAAGTTGGTACTAGGTTCTTGGGTATTTCTGCAATAGGCCTGATCATGACTTTTTTTTTTTTTATTTTTGAGGGAATGTGGACCTTAGGACTGTGGGTTAAAAAAAAACAGTTGAACGTTTAATGGTTTATCCAAGTAAGGACATGGAAGGCAGTGGTCCTGAGTGAGATTTGAACTTTGGGTGCCTGGGTAAAAAGGTTTCAAAGGAGAAGAATTTTAGTGTGTTTTCTAGAAATTGTTAAATGTGGTGAAAAATGTGGCTACTTTTTGATTTTGTCTGCAAAGCTTGCCTGAAGCTAAAGTAAAGTATTTCTCTCTGCTCCTGTGACTCGGTCAAACACTGCAACCTTGAATGTCTTCAAATAGGTTTATTGACTTTATATATGCCAAAACTACATTTCTAATCTTAAGTTGTCACAATGGAGGGTTATATGTATCAGAGAACAAAATATGAATAAACATATAGACTTTCAATTACCCTTAACTCATCTTTCCACTAAGAACTCAGAAATCATCAATTTTAGGGATCAAAAAGAATTGAGAATTCTGTCTTATATTATGGAAGAGTACTGTGAAAGTCGCAGTGTTCAAGGGTTAATTTGCTGAAGCCGCATGAAAAGCAATGATAACAATTAAGTCCTTATCATTCTGCTGTGACAGTTCATCTCTTTTCCCAAATGAATTTTGGAAATTCTTTTTCAAGCACTAATTGTACAATGATAACCAATAAAATCTTGGGGGCAAGATTGTATTGAATGAATAAAAAGATATTTGCAAAGTCCTATTATGAAGTTGACAGAAACGGGCTTCCTAACTCAAATGGTGAAGTATTTTAAGTTGTTTAACTCCTGTGTATATGAACAGAATTCTCAAAAAATATAAAATTTTCTCTTTACAATCAGTTCTCCAGACCATAGTATGTTGGTACTTATATCCTAAAATGTATTTCAAGTCATCATTAAAACAGATACTGGTTATATAATTGGTTAACAGTTTGCGTGGGTGATGACTCCTGGGAGTGGGTTTCAAGCATTAGAATTTTATTTAGAACTACTGTGGAACGAGTGGGTTTCAAGCATTAATTTTATTTAGAACTACTGTGGAACTATTTTTACATGTTTAGAATTCTCTTCTTTTTTCCCTCAAAGGCTTTAAGATTTAAGAAAGGACTGATAGCTTCCAGAAGAAAGAGTAACATAGAGAAGATTGCTATGAAATATGAAAACTTGTCAGGACTGCCAAGTTACAAATAAAACCAAAGTTTGAAGTTAATGTGTATCAATCACTGATTCTTTTCCATTAATATTCTAAAAATGATAGTGATGCCAATGTTAGTACTTTTTGGCATTTACAATCTATATAAACTTTTCTTTTCCTTGAAGAATGTGTTCTTAACCTAAAATTATAATAGGACATGACCAAAACAATAAAATTTTTAGATATTAGTAAAGAGTACATAAAATTTAAAAACAGGATAAAAGCATAGTCAAGAATGAATAGCTCATATTATTTTTTTCTTAGGCTACTCTATAATTTAATGTCTGATCTTGGCTTCTTGACTTAAAGCTGTCACTTAATGAAGTGTTTATAAAACATTACTTTGCCTAGGTCAAGGTCTATAAAATTATGGCTTTTATATATAAGTTCCAAGACAAAGAAGGGGCATTATGTTGACAACAAACTCAAATTACTAAATGTCTTTTGCTTATAGTTTTGATAGAAAAATAAGAGAATTTACAGAAAGGTTTGATTGTTAACTGTTAGTGACATAATATTGTTTACTGTGACCCTTAAAATCAAGTTAGATAGCTGGGTGAAGCCATTGCCAGACATGTACTACTACTGCATTTTGGAAACATTTTCAAACTGCCTTAATTAAATCCCTAGAAATAATAATCTTTTCATACACAAAGAATGTATATTTATGATAAAATATCAAGGAGTCACATATTTACATCATTTTCTTATTAAACAACAACTTGGAAAGAATTCAAGAGTTGAATAACTAGATTGACTGAAAGTGGGACACATACAAAGAAACCAGAGTGACTGGAAATTACTGTGATAGTGTTGAAGACATGATATTTTCACGAACTCAGCATGGTTTTCCATCTTAAGTACATTGTGAGTAGTTTTTCATCTGTTAGACATCAGCAAACATAAATATTCCCTCTCTGTTTCCAGCTCTAAGAATAATGTGTTACATTGTAGGTAGTCATTAAATCCCTTGGAACTCCATGTCTTCACGGGAGAAACAGAAAATATGAAATTAAAGGAAAGTAATGTTGTAGATGTTGATTACCTATATTGGATGAGGGACGCTGGATAAAGAAATAGTCTATTCTAGAATGGATGGCCAGAAATTACATTCCCAGAGTAAGAGTGTTACATGACAAAGGAGCATCAGGGGAAATTAGTAGGTAGAGGAAAAAAGTGCAGGGAAAAATGGTAGACTTTTGTGGGATATTATGGTAACTTATTGGAGGAGATACTTCCTGGAATCTATGAAGATAATCTGAATGAGGACTTCTAGTAATGGGGCATACAGAGTTTCATCTGGCCATCTATTGTTACGAGACAAAGCTTCCAGTGGCAGAACTGCATTGCATTCCATTGAATTGTTAGCAGAGGAAGTCACATGGAAATCCTCCAACAACCAAGGCTATTGCTAAGACAAAGTGTTGCTCTAGACAAAGTGTCACTAGAGCTGCATTGCCAACGACATGACCACAAACTCATTGGGCACATGGAGAAGTTGAGCTGGTGCCCTACATGGAGCCCTCACACCTAGGTTCTAGTGTTTGGGTGTAGGAAGACACTAGCAAAACAGATATGTGAACACTAAACCAGTTACAAAACCTTAGTTCTACAATGGTGACCTGCCTTCAAAATACACAGAGAAAATGGTGGCACAAAGTGTGAGGTAGTAACCAACAAAGATCTAATTTGACTTAGAACCTATACCATAAGATGGAACTAATACCCCAAACTCCTTAAGTAACCAAGAACTAGAGATTAGATAGCCAAAGACCGGATAGTTTTCATTGTATAGTACAGCCAAACACTACGGGCCAAAAAAATGTTAATGAAATGATTCCTAATAGTATTCTGCTGTACTCATAAATCAATACCTAATCCAGGCATTACTGTGTAGGCTTCTCGGGCAATAGATGGAAATAGACACAGAGCCCTACATTCAGATATTACTCAGAGAGTCAAAACTAGAGATCTCCATCAAATACCTCTCCTCCAAGATCAGGGAGCCCCATGCAGATTGTAGGATTCATTCAGGATGGAGAACTCAGGAGAGCAAGTTCCTCTGAACCAACTAAGCAATGTGCCTATCGGTCACAGAGACTAAAGCAGCAGGCTCAGGGCCTACATGGGTCTTGTGCCTGCTCTTGGAACTCTTTTCCTCTTATTAGGTTGCTGGGTGCCCAAATTCAGTATGGTAGTTTTTACTTCAATTTATTATGTTTTATTTTGTCATTTTTGATTGTTATCTCTTAGAAGGTTGTTCTTTTCTAAAGAGACCAAAATGATGTGGCTGAATAAGTAGAGGGAGGGGAATTTGTAATCAGAATATAATGTGTGAGAAAAGAATATATTTTCAATAAAAAGAAAAAATTCAAAGCCAAAGGAAGAAAAAAAACCAACCACCATCAACAAAAATCCAGCACATTTGAAAAGCAGGAAGGAGGATCTTGGATGACCCTCAAGTTTTGAATAAGAACCAACAATCACTGTAAGAACTCAGATCTTTTTACTAACTATAGAAAGATTAAATGAAAGTTATAAAGAAAATAGCAGTCTCCGTTCTTTCTAAAGCCTCTTCCAGCTCCCCAGCTCCGTGAATTTAGAACATTGCATGACAAGAGCAAGAAAATTTGGAACCATAAAGGCTATGTAGTTATCAGTTCATTTTTTACCTGGAAAATTATTCTTTTTATGGACATTTGATAAGACAAGGATGCCTTTGCTACAATTTCTCCTTTTACCTTCTTATCTTTCTGTGAATAAAAACTTGCCTCTGCTTTATGTTTCATTTTTGAAACACTTTTTTTTAACTGAGCTCTACATTTTTCTCTGCTCCCCTCCCTACCACTCTTCTCCCCCTTTCAACCCTCCTCCAAGTTTCCCATGCTCCCAATTTCCTCAAGAGATCTTTATGTTCCTTGTGCCATCCACTTTGCTTTCTGACGCTGGTATTGTCTGCATTTCCACATATGTGCATTATATGCAGATTTGTGTGTTTATTTGTTCAAAGATCAGAAGGTGATGCATGTCATCTTCCTTACTGATTCACTGAACTTAGCTAACTGACTAAGGCCCCCTACTCTGCTGTCTCATCCTTATGGAGGTTAAAGATCCTAGTCACTCTGCTCACTTTAAAGTGAGTAGTGCACATAAAAATGCAAGGCTTCATGCTTACAGCAGTCATTTTATCCAGAGAGATGTTGTCTCAGCCCCCTTACCCCATGCCTTAACATTAACTTCATGGTAAAATGCCCTTTTGGAAGGAAAATGATGTAACCCCAAATACTTCCTAGTTGTTTTCAGCAGGGATAGGAATCTTATTTTGGAACATGTTACACAGATTACAGTTTGAAGAAAATTAATGCTCTCGGCATAATAACTGGTAACATTTGTGTGCTTTCTTCAGTGAGGAACACACGTGAGAAAAGAGGCAATAAACTTCTCACATAGATGTCTCTCTCTTTTAACATACATCAAGGGCTTGTATTTTCAATACTTTTATTCATACCACAGTGCTGTCAGATACAAAAGATCAAAACAACAGCCCAAGATGTGAATGGAATATACAGGCTAAATGGCTTCTTAATTTTCTCTCTTGTTTCCCAGTCCTGTCTCCAAAGACCTAGAACTGACTGGAAAAGAAATATTAATAGAAGATTTTCCCCGAACCCTCTCTTCCATCCAACACAAGTTCATATCAATTACAATTCAGGGGGTTGTGGTACAATAAACAGATGTCAACCTGCTCATGGTATTAGTATTCTGATGACAGCCAGGGCCTATATTACATTTCAGATCCATTTGCCTCCAATGCTCCATCAAGAAAAGCATGAAGCTGGAGACAGCCCTATACTTGTTGCTGATTATAAGCTAAATTAAATAATTTTATCTATTAAATCTAAGTTGTGGACCATGTTGACCAAATCAAATAACTGTTATTGGAAGTCTTTATATATAATATTATGTGCATATGTAGAAAGTTATTAGTCCCATTGAATTAAGCTCTGATTTATATTGTCACAAGTCTTAGGAGGAAGTAAATTATCACCTTGTATTTGATATTTCAAGATAGATACAACATTTTAGCTCCTTGTTTCATATGTGGAGGATCTTAAAAGAAAATCATCTTTAAAAAAATTCAATTTCTGGGGAAAAATTGGCATTGAGTGAATCAAAATCTCTTTATTTTCCTTATATTTGTCAAAACCAGGAAAGAAAATTGCTTTGGGGCATGAACCCCTGTTACTTGTCACAGGTATGAAAAATTTGATATTGAGGCTTGTTTTATGACTCTGACAATATGAGAAATTTCAATTCTAACCTGTAATAAATACTATATGAAGTTATTTAGGTATGCCTGTGGCAATGGCCCTAGGCATGTATTCATACTGTGTGAACAAATAGAGCCAGGGTAAATTCCTAGCAGGGAGAAATTTGTATCATCATAGAGTTTTGTGAAATTATTTGTAGCTATAGAGCATATGTCACATGTAAAATGTGTGTGTGGGTAGATATTAATACTCTGGATATGTAGTTTTTGCCTTTAATAAAGAACATAAAATGCAGTCATGTGCACATGTTCATATGCAAATGCTAGAGCAATAACATCTACACAGAGTTTGCCATCACTAAATTATTTTTAAATACTACCATGTAACTGAACTAACAATATTTTTCTTTGTTGAATTTTCTAAGAGTGATTTCTTTCTATCAGCCATTGTCGAGATAATGCCATCAAATGTCAACACATAGTCAGCAGCTACATCTATACTGGAATCGCATACTAGCAAACAATTTATTTGTAAATAAATGAAGATACATGTAAGTTTACTCCTTCTGAAGTAGCAAGTCAGTCAAACATATTTTAAAGTTCATCTAAAAGAGAAAGGAGATTAAAAACGCCCAAGGATACAGGCAGCCAGAGTCTGTTGCCCTTGTGCAAATCAGAAGGGGATCCACAGAACACAAAGCTGTGTAGAACTGAAGGAGAACTCTGCCTCCAATGAGAGCAGTCATTGCTTCACCTTCTAAAAGCATATTTCTCAGACACAATATGATGCAGACAAGACAAGAGTGTCTGGTTTTAATTTGGATCTTGATTAAACTTTATCATGTAACTAAATGGTAAATCTATGCTCAATATTTTCTGTCTTTGAGGGTGGCGGCTGTGGCTAGAAAAGAAAAAGAGCTCCTTCTAAAGGCAAGATGACACCGAATTAGATCTCCAAGTTTTCTCTGGATGAACTCTCGTTGTGTTTACTAAGCAGAAAACAACAACTACAGAGCTGCAGAAAAAACAGAGTGCAGTTAACCAGACAACTCTGAAATTTGCAAAATATTAAAATGGAAAAACCACAAAAGCAACAACTAATGAAATATAAAAAGAGTAACAAAAATTCCTCTTTTATTGACTTTTATTGAGCTCTACATTTTTTTCTACTCCCCTCCTTGCCTCTCCTCTTATGTGGACAAAAGCAAGCAATTTTTTTTTTTAAAAAAATATAACTCTTAAGGGAAACTGGTCTGTAAACCCTTTTCTTTGTGGGGTCTTTATATGGTTTGGGTATCAGGCTAACTGGATCTATAAAGTGAATTGGACAACATCCCTTCTACTTATATTTTTGTGGAATCTCTTGAGGAGTATTAGCTTTAACTCTTCTTTGAAAATCTGCTGTAAAACTATCTGGCTTTCAGCTGTTTGTTGTTTTTGTTGTCGTTCTGTTTTGTTTGCTTTGTTATTTGTTTTGTTTTGATTGAGAAACTTTTAATCGTTGCTTCTATTTCACTGGGGTCTGTTTAAACTGCCTAAGATCTTGAGCTAATTTGGTAAGTGGTACCTATAGAGAAAATTTTCCATTTCTTTTATATTTTCCAGTTTGGTGAGGTACAGATTTTTAAAGTATGTCCTTAGGAGTCTCTAGATTTCCTCAGGATCAGTTATGTCCTTCTTTTTTCCTGATTTTCTTAATATGAATAGTCTCTCTGTCTTTTCATAAGTCTGGATATGTGTTTGCCTACCATGTTCATTTTGCCAAAGGCCAACTTTTTGTTTAATTAAAATTTATAATGTTGTCTTCGTCTATTTCATGGATAACAGCCCTGGATTTGGTTATTTCTTGCTGTCTACTTCTGAGTGTGATTCCTTTTTTTTCTTATTCATTAAAAGTTAGTGAACAAATAACAAGTGTACTTGCTGGATGGTGTTCTCTCATTATCTACTAGTAATTTCTACAAGGGTATTATTGATAGCTCACTGATACTATTTTTTCATCAAAAGATGGTATATCTGAAATTTGAGACACACCCCTAGAAAGCAGCTTTTATATTATATGAGAGCAAAAGTTCACACCTCACAAGAACACTTCAGTAATCTGTGAGGTTGAGTCATATACCATACTTATAGGAAACCAGTAAAGACTTCTGGAATAAAGTCTACAAAGATCTTTAAGAGTAATTCTCAATCTCCCTGATGCTGAAACCCTTTAATACAGTTCCTCATGTTGCGGTGACCCCAAGACACAAAATATTTTGTTCCTACTTCATAACTGTAATTTTGCTACTGCTATGAATTGTTATGTAAATATCTAATATGCATGATATCTGATAGGCAACCCCAAAGGGTCTCAACCCCTAGGTTCAGAACCACTGGTCTATTATGAAGCAATAAAAGCAAATGCAGTTTAGCTCACAAAAAGTCACAAGTCAAGAAAATGCTATAATTACAAATGATTTAAGGGTGTTTAATTTATATATTGTTTTGAAAACTCCAAATTTAAATTTAAGCAATATGTAAGATATAGGAATGGGAAGAGAGTGTAAATGTGTATAATAACATGTATTATACATATATATTATTTGTGTATATATGTGTCTACATATGTAACTGAATAATCTTTAAACACAAGTGCATTCATATCAATGGTTCCCTCCAGTTGACTCAAGAGAATAGGAACAGGATGTTGAAGGGGGAAGTAGGGTTTATGAATAAGATCTTTATTATTTAAACTAAGACAGGGTAGAATAATCAGTTTTTCCTTCACTGTAACTAAATAATTGAATAAATAATTAAGAGAGGAAAGATTTATTTAGTACATAGTTTCATAGACATAGTTTCAGGTTTGAGGTTCTGCTTATTCTGGATTCAAGACAATAGAAGATATTATGTGTACTAAACATTTTTTTCATTAAGATATCTGTTCTATCATAATAAAAAGAAACAATGAGCTTAAAAGAGAGCGAGGAGGGTATATGAAAGGGTTTGGAAGGAAGAAGTGAAAAGGAGAAATTGTCATATTATAATCTAAAAATAAAATTTAAAAAGGTATCTCTTCTTAATATACAAACTTCCTATCTCCCTAATATATTTAAATACCCAATATTATATAATTAATTAAAAGTATATATTATGTCTTATTAGCTTCAAAATTGTTTTGGTTTTATACTTAATATGTTTGTAATTGCTTATTATTTAATACTTCAAAATATTTTGACATGATACAGTGACCCTCCTAGATTTACACATTTGTGAAATTACCCAAATTCTGAGAATATGTTCCTTAATTGATTAAATTAATAAGAAGAACTTACTTGGGGATTTATAGTGACATGATTCATCACCATACGTATCTTCATGATTATGTATGAGGAATTAAGGAGTATTGTGCTAATTTGAGAACCAATACCAGTTCAGATTGACTTGTCTTTTCCTTACTATCACCTTACTTTCTTTATTTGTAACAAAATTATTAATAGTATTTATATTTTATACCATTATGTTACATTTTTTCAGAAATTAAAATATACTGTCAAAACTTTGCAAAAATATGCAACAACCTTTTTGTTGGTTCTTAGTTCCAAGTTTCTCAAGACATTCTTTGTCTTCAGACCCTATTTTGAAAATATTTACCTCGAACTTTTGCTTAAATCATTAATTTTCTTTCTCAGTTTCCTGTAGAAACGACACCGTAGTTCCCACATTCATCTCTAGTCCTGTATTCTAATTTAATTATTTCAAGACTCTTAGAAATTGATCAGTTTGAGTGATATATTTGTTACTTTTTTTGTCTCTAGGAATCAGCATTTTTTGTACACTTGGCTATTTACATAGCAGCTATAGTAGTCATTAAAATACAGTAGTTAATGAAAACTTGCTGAAGGAAGAACTGTACATGTCCCACGAATATTACAGCCATTAAATAAGAGTCAGTTCTATCTAATTTTAACATTATAATTATATTATTATTATTGTTCCTTTTATAGTTTATACATTTTCACTACAGATACAAGGCTTTAGGTGAAAGGGAAATAATTTATATATCTGTGTCATGACTCAACAGATTCTGACTTAGATGAGAAAGCAATATAAAATAGTAGCCACCAAGTAAAATTTAATAAATTTTATTACATATATAATTTTGTACATAGTCCTAAAGTCTTCAAATGTTTAAGTGTAATTTCTCTACTATGGATCTTTAATATTTTTAAGCTTATATAAACTGAAAAGAAACTTTATCAGGAAAATGTGAAGAACTTCTCCATAGTTATCACAGTTGTGTTAAGAAAATTGCCTAACTGCAGTCATGAAATCCTATTTTTTTCAGTTATACTTCTGTATCTGTCTCATAAGCATCTTATTCTACTCTAAATAATAATATTTTGAGGCCTGAATATTAAGACTGTTTTTCTGTAAACTCTATATATTTCTGCTAGTAACTCCTATGTTGTCGCTGTCCACATAATTCAGAAACTTCTTTACTCCTCTTCCACTTCTTCCTCTACCTCTTCCTTTCCTACTGCTGCTCCTCCTTTGATGGTGGTAAATACTGGACACTCTTGCAAACACATAATTTAACAACTACCCTTCTCGGTAAATAATTGACACCTGATTCAGATAATTCAGAATTAGATCATTGCTAAATGAATGTGTTGCTGTTGACATGGTTTGTCCTTTCCCTTTACTTATCTGTCATTGTATGTGTGTGTGCATGATGTATGTGTGCTTACATATTTGTAGACACATATGTGGGGGGTGTGCATGTATGGATGTGCATATGCATGGATACCTGAAGTTGATATCAGGTATCTTTTTTAATAATTCTACACTTTATTAAGTCAGAGCCTGATGCTGAAATCACAGCTTGACAATTCAGCTAGTCTTGCTAGCCAGCTTGCCCTGAGGATTATTTGCCATTACCTGTTTCATGGTGAGACCACAGATGGCCACAATGCATATTCTGTTTCAAATTGCGTCTGAGGATATGAAGTGCAGTCCAGTCCTCAGGCTTACATGGCAAGCCTTTTCCTACTGGGACATCTCCCCATCTCCTACAGTGAATTTAAGAAGGTAATAATTAAAGAAGAACAATAAGTACAAACCTGCCAGATCTCAAAATGTACCATAGACAACACAATTTCCATATAAAACAAAATAGCAATGACAGGTAAAAAAGCAAACAAAAAAACAAAAATAACACACAAACAAGCCAACAAAACTATGCATGATTCTAGCCAAAGTCCAAGACTTATCTGCATACAGGGAACAGCCATGATTAGGGATGCTGTTTCAATCTGAGAAATGTCTAAGCTATGCTTATGTCTGCCACTGATGCTGTTAGTTTCTCGTTAGAATTTTATATTTCATTTCTGTGTGAATCAGCTAGATTAAATTTCTATGACTTGAAAATAAAAACTATGTAGCATCATTTTGATACCATCATTAATTTCTATGGTCTGTGAATCACCAAGTCATATTTCACACCTTCTCTGAAAGTCTTCCGTTTTTTGCCTTATCTCCACACAGAGATGAGACTTTGACATGGATTTTTGTCATCTTGTCTTCATCCTCCAATTTTTGAAGTACTCAAGATTTACCCCAGAACCCTGTCTGTATCAGGGAGTGCTTACTCTACAACTGGGCTTCAGGCGTCAACCATTCTTATATAGCCTCCAATCAAGTCTTACACAGTAGCATCAGATTCATGAATCTTCCACACTTAAGATAATCAGTTTACTTTCTCAGACTAAATTTCCAAGCCATTGTATTGATTGTTGTTCCTATTTGTCAATCCTCATGTCTGGTCTGGTCTTCTCTTCTCTTCAGTACTTATTCATCTTTAACTACTCAGGCTTTTCTGAAGTCTTTGAGCATAGTGGGTTTCTCAAGGTTTTTTCAGGTGATAGACACCTGAAAAATGTGTCTCATTCTACAGGCACTTACAAGAATCAACCCACCAAACAACCTATCAAATAGATTTTTAAAGAACACTTCCTCTGGCTTAAACCATTGAAAGGTATGTTTTAATAATAGTTTAGCCTCCAGTTCTTAATATAACAACAGATTTGTAAGAACTTAATAAACATTTGAGAATAAAGGAATAAATAGCAAACCAAATTTCTGCTTTTATTATGTGGGTCATTTTGTGGGCAATTGTTCTCAAACCTTTGCGATAAACATGTACATGTATAACTGGAGTCTATGCTTCTGTTTTAGAAGACTTTAAACCAAAGAAACATTACTCACCTCAGACCTCATCAGAGACCATGTTCTGTGTTTCAGTGACTAAAATTTATTGACAGCCAACCCTGTTGGTGACAACTATGAAAAAGGAAGCAGCCGACATGTGAGGAAAGAATGTCATCTTGATTGAACACATGGAGGGACAAGTGTTTATTTTCCACATTCCGCGCTCCCAGTCAGAATTCTACAGGCTGATCATTAGGAGTATTCTTTCTTCTAAAATTACTTAGGAACGCTAATGCTTAATCTTCTGTTTGCATTAGTCTGAACCTTTACTAGCCAAGGCTGATATAACCTTTCTATGGCATGGCAAATTACAGCTAAACATCAAGTCTGCACTTCTGTCTTTTGTGAATAGGGAGGGACTGATGATGAATGTAACTGACCGACCTGTGCAGGTGTCCTTGTCAGCATGTGCACATAATTGGGTGAATTAATTGTCTTCTCTGGTGGGAATCTTTGCCTTTATTATAGCTTCACATGCATTAAACTAAGCATAATTCCACCACATTTTTGAGTAAAAGCTTCCTCCCCTTTTATAAGTAAATGTTAATCCAAGCCAGAACACTTTCTAATGCTACAAGCATTAACTTGTATATATCCATTGGTGATCATAGACTTCTTTTATTTCTTCTGGCCTTTGTGATTATTAAAATCCTTGAAATTATTAGAGAGTTTAAACCTGATTAGGATCTCTGATTCATCCAAAACTCCTCAATTGGTTATATTTTGTGTAGGGTCTACAGAAAATAAGAATTAGTTATGAGATACATGGGTGAAAGGAAGGATAATATTGAAAGACTACAAACTTTGAAATACTGTGAAATGTATTGGAATCTTTATTTCCATTAAAGCTACTGGAAGAAAAAATGCTCTAATCCTTTCAAGGAGAATAGAAAATGTGTTTAAATAAATTGTATATGCATTTCTTACCCAAATCTGATGTTCATTCTTTTCACTGTTATAAAAAAATTCAGGAAACAGAAATGAATAAAAGAAAGCAGGTTTATTAAATCCCAGTATTGAAGAAAACATAGGAGACTCTAATATCAATCACAATGTCAGGGAGTTTCTTGGGGGTGGGCAGAATAATCCTTTATCAGAGAAATAAGGAGAACATAGATAGAAAATTGGCAAGATCTATGACTTACAGTAGGATTCCATCATGTATCTTTCGGGTTCACTAATGGGAGCCTCACAGTGAACTGTGATTGTCTGCACATGATTTGCCAGAAGTTCAAGAAGACTTCTTCTAAACAAAAGGGAAGAGAAAATGCAAGAGAAAGAGATTGAAACAGTCTTAATGAACACCTGTCATAAATACCCTTTTGTTTTACATATTCCTCAAAGTTGAAGAATTTGTCATGTTATGGGCCATCACAGCTGTATCAAGATTCTGTATAGAAATATTAAACATAAAATATATGTAAGGGATTGTGTGCCTATAACTGAAAAAAAATCATGGTCAGAATACAAATAGGAGCCCAAACTGGAAGACACCTAATAGTTGCCCCTAGCAGGATAGAGATTATGCATGTAAATCTTGTGGAGGGTCTGTTTCTAGATGATTACTTTTCAGATTTTTTTTGTTTTTCTTTATTATTTATTTATTTATTCCGTTAAAAAATTTACACTTCCCTCCTCCCATTCCCCTCCTGCTCCCCCATTCATGCTCCTCCCTCCCCTTCCCTCCGTAAGAGAGGGCTGGGAATCCTGTCCTGTAGGAAGCCCAAGGCCCTCCTCCCTACATCCAGGCCTAGGAACTTTGCATCCAAATAGACTAGGGTCCCAAAAGCCAGTACATGCAGTAGAAACAAGTCCCAGTGACTTTATCAATGGCTTCTCAGTCAGCCCCCATTGTCAGCCAAATTCAGAGAGTCCGGTTTGATCACATGCTCATCCAGTCCCAGTCAAGCTGGATTTGGTGAGCTCCCATTAGATCAGGCACACTGTCTCAGTGAGTGGACCAACCCCTCATGGTCCTGATTTCCTTGCTCATCTTCTCCCCCCTTCTGTTCTTCAACTGGACCTTGAGATCTCAGTCCTTACTCTGATGAGGGTCTCTGTCTCTAGACAAAGATCCTATGGTGATATTCGAGATAATCATCAGTATGATAGTGGGGCAAGGCCAGTTCAGGCACCCTCTACTCTGCTGCCCAAGGACCTAGCTGGGGACATCCCCGTGGACATTTGGGATCCCCTGTAGAGCCAAGTCTCCTGCCAATGCTAAAATGGCTCCCTTGATGTAGATATCATCTTCCCTGCTTTTATATCCACCCTTACTCCATCTCCACCCTCCCACTCCCGCAAGCTCTCTCCAGTCTTTCCTTTCCCCTTCTCTCTCACCCTATCCCCATCCCCCAGCCCCACTTCTACCCCTATCCCCACCACCATGCTCCCAACTTTTGCCCAGAAATCTTGTTTGCTTCCAATTTCCAGGAGGATCTATACATGTTTTTCTTTGGGTTCACCTTGTTATTTGGTTTCTCTAGGCTTGTGAACTATAAGCTTAATGTCCTTGGTTTATAGCTAGAGTCCACTAATGAGTGAGTACATGCCATATTCATCTTTTTGGGTCTGGGTTATCTCACTCAGGATAGTGTTTTCTATTTCCATCCATTTGCATGCAAAATTCAAGATGTCATTTTTTTTTACCTCTGAGTAGTACTCTAATGTGTATATATTCCATACTTTCTTTATCCGTTCTTCCATTGAGGGGCATCTAGGTTGTTTCCAGTCTGGCTTTTACAAATAATGCTTCTATGAACATAGTTAACAAATGCTTTTGTAGTATGATTGAGCATCTCTTGGGTATATTCCCAGGAGTGGTATTGCTGGATCCTGAGGTAGGTTGATTCTCAATTTCCTGAGAAACTGCCACACTGATTTCCAAAGTGGTTGCACAAGTTTGCATTTTCACCAACAATGGATGAGTGTTCCCCTTACTCCACATCCTCTCCAGCAAAGGCTATCATTGGTGTGTTTGATTTTAGCCATTCTGACAGGTATAAGATGGTATCTCAAAAAAATCAGTAGCCCTCCTATACACAAAGGATATGGAAGCAGAGAGGGAAATTAGAGAAGCATCTCCTTTCACAATAGCCACAAACAGCATAAAATATCTCGGGGTAACTCTAACCAAAGAAGTGAAAGATCTATTTGACAAGAACTTTAAGGCATTGAAGAAAGAAATTGAAGAGGATACCAGAAAATGGAAGGATCTCCCTTGCTCTTGGATTGGGAGGATCAACATAGTAAAAATGGCAATTCTACCAAAGGCAATTTATAGATTCAATGCAATCCCCATCAAGATCCCATCAAAATTCTTCACTGATCTTGAGAGGACAACAATCAACTTTATATGGAAAAACAAAAAAACCCAGGATAGCCCAAACAATCCTATACAATAAAGGAACATCTAGAGGCATTACCATCCCTGACTTCAAACTCTATTACAGAACTACAGTAATGAAAACAGCTTGGTATTGGCATAAAAACAGAGACGTCGACCAATGAAATCGAATGGAAGACGTGGATATTAACCAATAATCCTATGAACACCTAATTTTCGACAGAGGAGTTAAAAGTATACAATGCAAGAAAGAAAGCATCTTCAACAAATGGTGCTGGCACAACAGGATGTCAACCTGTAATAGAATGAAAATAGATCCATATCTATCACTATGCACAAAACTCAAGGCCAAATGGATTAAAGACCTTTGTTTTTCTTTAACAAAATTTTAATACAACTAGAATTACATCTCTTTACCACTTTGCTTTCCCTGTTCCAATAATGGTAGAGTATTCTGTTCTTAGCAATGTTTCCCATTGTCACTAAAAGATAGTTGTCTTATAAATAGTGGATAACAGAACACTCCTGCCTTGATCATTCTTTGGTTCGGTATGGGTAAATTCCAACATTACTGGCCACTCTGAAAACAAGTAAGAAGAAAGCACAGAGTTAAAAAAATAAGCTGAATCTGAGAAATAACAAAAGAGATGGGGTTACTGCTAAAAAGGTAAGTAGCCTCTTAGCACAGAAGCTGTGTCTCTTGCATATTTTTAATATGCATAATTCTAAAGAAAAACTAATTTGTCTATAAAACTAGTTTTGTTCTTTTGAAAATATTGCACTTCTGGGCAGTCTATTAAATTATCTCCAGGTAGAAAGTACATTATTTTTTGCATTTAACAAATCATGAAAACAAACAGAAAAATATTGTAGGAATAATTTCAACAGCTCCAAGTTAATTCTTTCTTATAGTGTAATTTAACAAGTGATTAGAAACAAACCTATAGAATACCAAGAACTACATTTTAACAATTACACTATATTTTTCTTTATTTTCTTTGTAGCACTATCACCTTTAGAATTCCTGAGGCACAAAGCACAGAAGTATATTTCATGTATTCAGATATTTCACATGTATTATATAAGAATTACTGTTCATTTACATACTGAAAAAACATATCTATAAGTCTTAAAGCCAGTTTTCAGTATGACCTAGCATGCCAGAATCTACAGATAATAGTGACCAAAACCTCTATTAAAAAAGGAAGTTTTGTGCATATCTTATATTAAAATCTTAATTTTCAATTCATTTGAAATGTGGAAGAATAAAGTAACATTGTCTCTTACTGACTTATTAAAAAGCACATACTACCTAAAATGAGTAGAGTAACACAAAGACAAAGCTTAAAAACCTACAAATTAAATTTTATATTTTTAAAGACTTATTTATAATTATGTTTGTGAATGATTTGAATCCTCATATGTATGTCATATGCATGTCTACAGAAACGAGTAGATGGTATTGAACTTCTGAAAACTGTAGTTAAAAACAGTTATGACCCATCTATGGGTGCAAATCTCATGCTAATCACAGTAGAATCTTCAGCCGCAGCAGAACAGAACTGCAGGCTCTTAACTCAAAGAAGCAAATGAAGGGATCCAATGGAGTCTGTGAGGAACTCTTGCACGACCCTCTAAGACTTCGCAGCAAGAGTTTTATTATCTGAAATTCTCTCAGCATATCTTGCAGGCTCCTAAAACAGTTTATTAAGCTATGAGTATTTCGTAGCTTTCCAACTACTGTGATTTCATGTGTGTAACAACCATGTCATATCCAAAGGACAGCATTTCATAGCACACCCTCCCATCTGCTGGCTCTTATATCCTTTCTCCTCTTCCTCTGTGATGACTATTTGCTTATTCTCAAGTAGCTGGGACATGGGTAGTTACAGATGACTTACCTTTAGCTGGTCATTATTCGCAGAGATTCAATAAGGCTTCTTGAATCAAAATTGCAAGCAGCTCAAATCTAAGGTCATAAACAGGTGTTTAGAGGGCAGTAGAGAAATGACTATTTAATTAGAGAGTATGCATCAGTTCTCATGTAGAGTAGTGACTTCGCTAACCATGGTGTTTGATCATGTTTACAGTATAAATCATGAATTCCATACTGAGGAGAATGCCTCAAATCCAATTTAAATAGTGGCTCATTGCCACTATAAACTGTCTTGACACTATTATGCCAGTGGATCCACCTTTTTGGATGGAAGGAGAAAGAGGTAGGGTCCAGTGCTTGGCATATGATACTCTTACTGGATCTATCAATTGTGTAAATGTGTTAGCTTTTGCTTATTGACAATGTTTAAAAATCTTTAAACTGAGTTTCCACTGCTATTTACACCCTGTTAGTTATAAGAAAATTATTTATGAAATATCTTTCATTACTGAATTATATTCTAGATTATATAACAGTCTGTATTACTCCCCTTTCAATTATTTTTGAACACCTAGGTGTAATAAACTCGTAATTTGTAAATAGAGAAATAATGTCAGACATCGAGAGAATACTATGATGCATTTTTAAACATTAGTTTTTATTATGAATCTGTGGTTCTTTATGCATATTGCTTTTTACGATATAACCACATGCTGCATAATGGCTCTTCAGTGAGTACTTAGGCGACATATAGAATCTGATTTTTCATCTAAGCAATATGGTAAGCTCACCATGATGTGTGCTGTTGTGCATGCTCTCTCCAATGATTGTGAAGGCTGAAGTTACTAATCATATATTTTTAATAGATCCTAGCATATGATACATGGCTGTACATATTATAGTTTTATATTTTAAAAGAAAATTATATCCAGAATTTTACTAATAGAACCATATATAATAAGTGAAATATGAAAATATATATTTAAAGAAATGTATATTTTGTTCTTCCATTAAAGGAACCAATAATCTACAGTTTGTCAATAAATTCTGAGAATGAATATTGCGACGCTTGCCTTAGTAAGGGAATATACATAACTATG
Source organism: Microtus agrestis (assembly GCA_902806775.1). NCBI lineage: Eukaryota > Metazoa > Chordata > Mammalia > Rodentia > Cricetidae > Microtus > Microtus agrestis. Next base: position 120,586 of record CADCXT010004254.1, read on the forward strand.
CTGATTATAAAAGTCTCTGTTGCGGGGCAGTGGTAGTTCACACCTTTAATCACAGCACTCAGGAAGCAGAAGCAGGTGAATGCCTGTGAGTTTGAAGCCAGACTGTTCTGCAGAGATAGTACCAGGACACTAGCACCACGACAGGTTTCAACACTGCAAAGAAAGCCTGTCTTGGAATAAATATAGATTAACTCAATAAATATAAGAAATTACATTTGAAGTAAGATAAATTTATAATTGTCCTTACAGTTAGTACAACAGATTTTATAAGGTCTCATCACAAAATATGTTCTTTGAAGCTGTAATACAAGAATGTTAGTTTTTTAGAGAACATTGTAATGCATAGCCATTTAATCTGTAAAATGGTAATTAGATAATTATGATTACACCCACTTCAGTGAATACAATATCCCTTATATTTAATAATTAACATGTGTTATATGAATTTTTCACTATCTTTCTTTCAATATCTATTTTTGATAATGAATAGGTCATATGGAGATTCTGAATGTGTCCGTTCAGAGTATCTGTTTTATGTGATAGTTATTATATACAATGAAAAAGTGATTGTGCTTGTGCCTTAACAAGAAAAGCAACCTTCCCGGTGGAAAAACCCAATAAAACAAAAAGAAACAACTAAAATCAAGATGCAAATGTGATTCGGGGAAGAGTTTAAAACAGGTCATTTTCTTACTTAAAGCATACCATGAAAATAATCTTGAATTCTTTCCAGAGAAGGTCATTCCCAAAGAACATGGCTATTGCTTGCCCTGTTTACTTATTCTTTCTTAATCTACCTATTATAGATTCAACAAGAAGCATGGGGAGTTTATTACTGTGTATGCAAAGAAGGTCTAGAGTAGCAGATTGTCCGTAGGTGTATTTCTCCAGTTGGCTTAGCCAACTAGTCTGTAACCTCTATTTTTAAAAGTGGTTACTCTGCCCACAACATCAAGGAAACAAAATTAGAGTTAAATTTAAAATAAAAATGTTACTGCAGAATATGGCTTGGCAAAACAGAATTGTTGCACTGAGTGATTTGTAAGTCAACTGTCTCTGTTTGAAAACAAATAAAATTTATGAACTAAAAATCGAAAACTCTGAGAAATGTGTATTTTTGTGTTCTCAAATGGAAGAAGTCAATGTTGCATGCCAGCAGGATTTTTAGAATCTCACTGAGAAAGTAAATAACAGATCATCTATGAAAAATGGGACATCTGGTGTTGAAGTATTACAAGTAATGAGCACCTAAGGTCTTTATACATTAAATTGGCTTTTCTAATTGAGTGGCTTTTGTCTCTTCCACTGACAGCAGAGAAACAATATAATCTAAGATAAGCGTCACTTTTAATGTTGTGACCTACTTCATAAAACCATCTATGTTACATTTGCAAAAGATGCTAGGCAATCAAAGAGAGCAAGGCTGTCATTGCATTCACGCTGTAAAAGTTCAATATGTGCAACAGTGTAGAAAACGACTCAGACTAAAGTAATTCCAGACCAAAGGCTTCTGGTGTATTTTTCTAATAGGTACCAACTGACATAGTCCATATATTGGTTTTGAAGCTATGAGATCTGAAAGCTTCTAATTTAATTCTAGAAAAAGAAAAGCTTTTATAGTGATGCTAATAGATGCAGTTTGCTTAACCCCCAAATATATAGGTTGAGGAAAAAGTGCATGAAGAGAAGAAGTGTGTGTGTGTGTGTGTGCATGTGTGCGTGTGTGTGTGTAACTGTTGTATATCTTTGTATACATGCATTATGATTTACATATGTTAAATTTGTGGTTTAATCTTTAAGCTAATTATTCACTTGTCTACATAAGGTATAAAAAGATAGCACTTCATTAACTTTAAAGAATAATGACAAGCTGACTTTAAGAATAAATTTCCTATATGTTTTTCTTTGGGTTCTCCTTCTTATTTAGCTTCTCTAAGATCACGAATTATAGGCTCAATGTCCTTTATTTATGGCTAGAAACCAAATATGAGTGAGTACATCCCATGTTCCTCTTTTTGGGTCTGGCTTACCTCACTCAGGATAGTGTTTTCTACTTCCATCCATTTGCCTGCAAACTTCAAGAAGTCCTTGTATTTTACTGCTGAGTAGTACTCTAATATGTATATATTCCATACTTTCTTCATCCATTCTTCCATTGAAGGGCATCTAGGTTGTTTCCAGGTTCTGGCTATTACAAACAGTGCTGCTATGAACATAGTAGAGCATATACTTTTGTTGTATGATAAGGCCTCTCTTGGGTATATTCCCAAGAGTGGTATTGCTGGGTCCATGGGTAGGTTGATCCTGAATTTCCTGAGAAACCTCCACACTGCTTTCCAGAGTGGTTGCACAAGTGTGCATTCCCACCAGCAATGGATGAGTGTACCCCCTTTCTCCACAACCTCTCCAGCAAAGGCTATCATTGGTGTTTTTGATTTTAGCCATTCTGACAGGTGTAAGATGGTATCTTAAAGTTGTCTTGATTTGCATTTCCCTGATCGCTAAGGAAGTTGAGCATGACTTTAGGTGTCTTTCGGCCATTTGAACTTCTTCTGTTGAGAGATCTCTGTTCAGCTCTGTGTCCCATTTTATAATTGGGTTGATTAGCCTTTTACGGTCTATTTTCTTGAGTTCTTTATATATTTTGGAGATCAGACCTTTGTCAGTTGCAGGGTTGGTGAAGATTTTCTCCCAGTCAGTGGGTTGCCTTTCTGTCTTTGAGACAGTGTTCAAAGAAAAACATATACACATCCTCCTGAATATTAACCTTCATCAGGCGATGAAAGGAAACAGAGACAGAGACCCACATTGGAGAACCAGACTGAAATCTCAAGGTCCAAATCAGGAGCAGAAGGAGAGAGAGCACGAGCAAGGAACTCAGGACCGCAAGGGGTGCACCCACAAACTGAGACAATGGGGATGTTCTATTGGGAACTCACCAAGGCCAGCTGACCTGGGTCTGAAAAAGCCTGGGTTAAAACTGGACTCACTGAACATAGCGGACAATGAGGACTACTGAGAACTCAAGAACAATGGCAATGGGTTTTTGATCCTCCTGTACGTATTGGCTTTGCGGGAGCCTAGGCAGTTTGGATGCTCACCTTACTAGACCTGGATAGAGGTGGGTGGTCCTTGGACTTCCCACAGGGTAGGGAACCCTGATTGCTCTTTGGGCTGACGAGTGAGGGAGATTTGATTGGGGGAGGGGAGGGAAGGGGAGGCGGCGGTGGGGAAAAGACAGAAATATTTAATAAATAAAAAAATTTAAAAAAATGAAATTATGAGTTTTTAAAAAAAAAGAATAAATTTCCTAAGGAAAATAGAGAATGCTTCTATCCCACTATGTCAACTGTGTCACCAAATATCCTAAACACTCCATGCTGACATAAGACATAAAAGCTACATGTAGCATTCCTTTTGTTTGTATGTTTATTTTTGAAACAGGGCTTCTCTCTAGTTTTGAAGCCTGACCTAGAACTCACTCTGTAGACCAGGCTGACCTCAGACTCACAGAGATCTGCCTGTCTCTGCCTCCTGAGTCCTGGGGTTAAAGGTGTGTGCCACCAAGCCCGGTTTCACCTAACATTCTCTTTATTCATTCAGTAACTGAAAAGTGGAATAGGAGTAGAAAAACACTGATCTTTTGTGATGTAAGTCTACCCACATTTTAAAATATTTCTGAATATCTTCAAAGCAGGTGTCCTGAATACTCTTTGCCTGGTATATCTTTCCAAAGAAGTTGAATGCCAAATTATTTTGTAAGACAGAATAGCATCCTGCACCCGTATAATAGCAGTGCTTTACTAAGGCAAAGGAAGACAAGGTTATGCCTATTAATTGATATATAATAGAACATTTAGTTTTTTACCAAATGAGGTTTTATCTTATTTTTTATTGGATTGTATAGCTTTTACCTCATTGTGTATTCAATGTTCAGAAGGAAGTAAAGCTCATATCTATGATACAAATTTCTTCTGAAAATTCTTTATATTGTTATTATGGATAACACAAGTTCTGATACACATACCCCACCCACAGTTTGAAGTCTCTTACTGCAGGAAGTCTTACAGCCAGTGGTTACCCGCCCCCTGGGGCGTGGCCTCTTAGACTATTTATGCCAATGTAGAGCATGCATCCAGCCTCTTTTCTGGCTGCCAAATTCAGTTTCTGTTTCCATTCCAGCAGAGGATTCTGATTTATGAGTAACCCTAAATAAATTACTGTCTGTTTTTCTCAGTTCTGGGCTAGTGTGGGATTTCTTTTAAGCGTCCTTTATCACCATCATATAACCTTCCATTTTCTTTGCTATACTAACAAACTTAGTTTAGCTTACAAGTAAGTTAGAACCACAGAGTTTAGATAGCTAGTATTTTTTAAGAATAATTTTATTACTCTAAAGTGTGTGTAATTCGATTAGATTCATATTTATTAATGACATAAACTATCGCATTTCTCTAGGGACCTTCAGTCTATGAAGATGACTCTGGGATAAAGGGTTTGCTGTCAAGTGTGTGTCCCTAAAACCAGATTCCAAGAATCCATATAGCTAGGTGCAGTGTTGTTCCTTTGTACTCTCTATTGGGAAGTTGAGACAGCCAAATTTTATGAAGCTCACAAACCTGATAACCTGGTATACCCAGCACAGAAAGAAAGATTCTGGTTCCAATAAAAGAGTAGAAAGTGATGATCCTTACCTGTGATTGTCCTCTGGTCCTCACATGCACACAGCCACACTCACATGAGCACACACACAGAATACACAACCAAACACAATACAGAAAGAGGAGAGAGGTCAGAGAAGAGATGAGAAGAGAAGAGAAGAGAAGAGAAGAGAAGAGAAGAGAAGAGAAGAGAAGAGAAGAGAAGAGAAGAGAAGAGAAGGGGAAGGGGAAGGGAGGGGAGGGGAGGGGAAGGGGAAGGGGAAGGGGGAAGGGGGAGGGGGGGAAGGGAAGGGAAGGGAAGGGAAGGGGAGAAGAGAAGAGAAGAGAAGAGAAGAGAAGAGAAGAGAAGAGAAGAGAAGAGAAGAGAAGAGAGAAGAGAAGATGGGAGCAGAAGGAAGAGGAGGGGAGTGAAGGAGAGGGGAAGGGAAAAGGAGAAGGAAGAAGAGGAGAGGAGAGAAAAGAAAAGGGAAGGAGAGGAGAGGGAAATGGACTAGAAGGGAGAAAAAGGAATGGGAAGAGAAGAAGAGACAATGTTTTCCATTCAGAAATAAAATTATCTCACTAAGTCAGGAGTTCTGATTACATGTTTTAATCATCCATTTTAGTACCAGTATTTATAATCCAGTCAAGACTATAATCTCACCAAGATTAGAGCTATCTGCTCTATAGTTCCAGTTTGGTTTTACAAGGTTCCTAGCAGTATACTTGATTTTCTCATATTACTTGTTTTTTTTTTAATCTTATAACCTATTGTATTTTGCCTCACTTTGTTTTTTTTCTTTTAACTTGTATTGCTTTATAAATAATGCCACTCAAAATTTCCACTTCCTCCCCTCCACCCATTTCCCTCCTGCTCCCCCATGCCCCCTCCCCCTCCAGACCTAAGAGAGGGCACGGTACCCTGCCCTGTGGGAAGTTCAAGGCCGTCCCCCCTCCATCCAGGCCTAGGTAGGTGTGCATCCAAATAGACTAGGATCCCAAAAAAGCCAGTACATGCAGTAGAGACAAATTTGTAATAGCCGGAACCTGGAAACAACCTAAATGTCCCTCAATAGATAAAGAAAGTGTGGCACATTAGAGAACTACTCAGCGGTAAACAAAAAACAAACAAAAAAAACAATGACATCTTGAATTTTTCATGCAAATGGATGGAAATAGAAAACACTATCCTGAGTGAGATAACCAGGACCCAAAAATATGAATATGAACCTTTGCCCAGCGATGGATGGAGATAGAGACAGAGACCAACATCAGAGCACTGTACTGAGCTCCCAAGGTCCAGTTGAAGAGCAGAAGGAGGGAGAAGATGCACAAGGAAGTCAGGACTGAGAGGGGTTGGTCCGCTCACTGAGACAGTGTGCCTGATCTAATGGGAGCTCACTAAAGCCCACTGGACTGGGACTGAACGAGCATGTGATCAAACTGGACTCTCTGAATGTGACTGACAATGGGGCTGACTGAGAAGCCATTGATACTGACAATGGGATCTGTCCCTATTGCATATACTGGATTTTTGGGATCCTAGTCTGTTTGGATGTTTGGTATTTTTTTTTGTTTTGTTTTTTAAAAGAATACTTTAATGTAGTATTTTTCAACCTTCCCAGTGCCCCGACCCTTTCTACTGCAGTCCCTCTCATTGTGGTAACCCCGATCATAAAATCATTTTTGTTGCTATTTCATAACTATAATTTGCTACTGTTATGAATCATAATTCAAATATATGATTTGCAGTATATCCGATAGGCGACCTCTGTGGAAGAGTCATGAGACCCCCCCAGAGGGTCGCAACCCACAGGTTGAGAACTGCTGCTCTAATGTACTATGCATCAATCACTGTTCTACAGGTGATGATGAAGCAGGGCTCTGATCTTCCTTCAGGAATTAGCAGTTCATTTCTTAGCACCACCAGGAAAGCACCCAGGTTTAATTCCTCCTTGGGATTTAACCCAATGCTTGAAAAGCACCAGGAATCTCTCCATAACTGATGTCATTGGGTTAAATTTGTTTCCAATTCGGCAAAATCGCTCCCAGATTATGAACCAATATTTGCTCTTGGGCACATCAAATGCAGAGTGGAATGCAAGCAGGTGTACTTGTTTATTGTTTGGCTTTGGAATGAACACTAGATTATGGACTTCCATTAAGATAAAACCTTTAATCTTGCAGTTTATATTTTGTCTATATTCCAGGTGAAAATTTAAGCCCTTGGCTTTCAAAAACCAAAACAACTTCATGATTCAGCATGTCATTTCAACCCCCCCCCGAGTGTATACACACACACATATATACATGTATATATACACATACATATATATATATATGTATATACATATATATTTCCAGAAATAGTCCTTTACTCTAAATGTTATCCTAAGAATAAAATGTGTTCAAAAGATTAAAAAAAGAATGGTTTGTTTATATGAATATATTTTCATTATTATCGTGCATTATTCATATCTAAAATATAGCTTCTCAATATTCATTCATTGTTTGACAATACCTATAAATCTCCATGATGTATTCATTACAATTATATCATGTATAGAAAATGTAATATGCTAATGAGGAAAAATTTTTACTCTCTCATTACAATACTAGTTTTTGCGCCTTTCTTTATAACCATTTTTTGTTGTTGTTTTTTACATTTTTCTGATAAAAGTAGCAAAAGACATGTCTGGCTAGATGAACAGCTTAGTGGTAGAGAACACTTCCTATATTTCAAAGGATCAGCGTTAGGTTGCTAGGACCCATGCCAGTAACTCAAAAGCACCCGCCAGCTTTAGTTTCAGGAATTCAGTGCCCATTTCTTGCCTCTGAAAGCATCTGACCACACACGTTCACACTCAGTAATAAATAAAGAGTGAAATGTTTGAAAGTGAGGAATGTGCTAAGTAGATATGATAACAAAAACTCATTGAGGACTTTTAAAGCACCACCAAGTAATAACACATATTTCTAGTTCCATCCATTTGCATGCAAATTCAGGATGTCATTATTATTATTATTATTATTATTATTATTATTATTATTATTATTATTATTACTGCTGAGTAGTACTTCATTGTGTGAATGTACACATTTTTTTCTTATCCATTCTTCAGTTGAGGGGCATCTAAGTTGTCTCCAGGTTCTGACTATTACAAATAATGTTGCTATGAACATAGTTGAACAAATGTCCTTGTGGTATGATTGAGCTTCCTTTAGATAGATGCCCAAGAGTGATATTGCTGGGTCCTGAGGTAGGTTGATTTCCAATTTTCTGAGAAACTGCCAGATTTCCAGAATGGTTGTACAAGTTTGAACTCCAACCAACAATGTAGAAGTATTCTTACTCGACATCCTCTCCAGCTTAAGCTATCTCTGGTGTTTTTAGCCATTCTAACAGGTAATAGATGGTATCTCAGACATGTTTTTATATGCATTTCCCGATGGCTAAAGATGTTTAACATTTCCTTAAGTGCCTCTAATGGGAGCTCACCAGCTCCAGTCAGACAAGGAAGTAATTAGCATAGGATCAAACTAGGACCTCAGAAGGTAGGTGACAGTTATTTGGCTGGGCAGACTGCAGGACCACAGGCAGTGGCACCAGGATTTTTTCTTACTGCTTGTACTGGCTTTTGGTCTTTGAAGGGATGCCTCACAAGGTAGATATAGTAGGGAGGACCTTCATCCTTCCTCAAAGCAATGTGGCTTACCCTCTCTGAGGAGTGTGGATGGGGGATGGAGTGGAGTAGAAGCTGGAGGAAATGGGAGGAGGGGAGGGAGTGGGAACTGGAATTGGTATGTAAAATGAAAAAAAAGAGATAGCTTTTTAAAATAAAAAAAAAGAATAACACGTGTTCCTTTGCTTTACTTGTTTACTGAGTATGACTTTAAGTGGAACAATACTTCATAGGGCAGAACTAACTACCCAATAGACAATAGGGCATTGGCATATCGAGGCAAGTCTTACATATATCCTTTCATCATTACAAACACAAGGATTTATCCTATCTCCCAGGGGAATAGACCTGCATTTTCTCCTTCCTTATATTTTGATTCTAATTTTTGTCATTGCCTACATCAAGGGTAAGCACAGCAATCAGCAATGTCCTACCTGTCACTAGCTTCTCTGCCTCTTTTCTTGTCATTCTATCAGCTCTTTTTATGACAGAACTTTGAAGGTTCTGTAGTACTTTTCTACTGCTGACCCCAAAAAATAAGAATTCAAATATGAATTATATCTAATTATATATAGATAAATTATATAAATATATAAAAATATATAGATAGATAATAGATTGTATATATAATATATAATAAAATAGAATTTAAAATATGTATGTTTATACATATTTTAATATCTGTTTTGTTGCTTCAAGAGATATGGAATCCATCAATATTTATTTTAGTAAGATCTATAAACTGCCAGCAACAGTTGACATTTTTATATGCACTATTCTAAGCTCTACCTGCATGTCCATCACACCTTCTCTGAATTGTATCTTTTTTGTCTTTTAAGGGAACAATCTCATTTGATTAAGGGTTTATTCTAATAAGGAATAATTTCTTATATTTCTAAACCTTAATTAAAGGGGTTTTAGGAAAACATAGTTTTAGGGAGTTGTTTTTAAAATGGAATTTCCCATCATTATTTTTTTAACTTGAATCACACTGCTGCACAGTTGTCATAAGATGAAGAAGGCCCACCTGTGATCTGTAACTCTTCTGTCTTACACCTTCTTGCCTTACATTCGTGGTCAGTGAATGCTGAACTCTAGCTGGCTTCTTTCACTTAGGATATCAGAGGTGCTAGGAAACCAGTTCAAACACAGCTAGAGTTCACATAATGCCTCAATCCCCCTTCTTACCAATTTTGTACAAACTTTATATCTGAGGCTTTCTATTAGATTTTGTTGGGAACAATTGTCCCCTATGTACCTTTACAATTAATATCCTATAAACCATCAGTGCAGGTGCTATTCTGAAATTTGGGATCGTTCTATTGTGACCATTGTAAATATTATATCTATGTGTCTAAAGATAAAATATTTGCATGTATTCCACATACAGATTTGATTAACTCATTAATCAAATCTATTGCATCACAGTTACTTTTCATTAATAGTATAAAATGTTTTTTCTGATATTTTTTCAGGTGCTAGTAAAATTGTTATTTTAATAACAATAATTTCTGCTTTGAGATATTTAATATTTGCTTTGTCTTTGCTCTTGATTAACTATGTTTTTCAGAAAACCTTTTTAGCAAGTTATTACTTGATATGCTATGCTTTGTTGATACCCATAGGAAGCCTCTCTCCTCTGAACAGAAATATAGAAGTGGATAGAGGTGGGGGAGGAAGGAATGTAGAGGAAGGAAAAGGGAGAAGGGTGGGAAGACTGCAGTTGGGATATAAACTAAATAAGCAAATTTAAAAATACTTTAAAAATCTATACTGCATTAGAATATCATAGACAAGCCTTATCTTTGCCTTATAGTAACAATATTTATTTTCATGAATTTAAAATTACCAAAAATTAATTAAAATAAATATTGGTTGCGTATGACCCTACTATCAAACAATCTCTAAAATCCTGGTAGAAATTGGAGATTCAATATGAATCTGTATATAAAACTGAAGGAAAGCAATTTGTTTAGCACAAAATATTTAATATTCCTGCAGAATGAATTCAAATCAAAAAGTCAACTTTGGTTTGATAGAACATTCAAGAATCCTACAAACTAGGGATAAGGCCAAACTTCAACACTTGCCAGTGCAAAGGGTTGGGTGATTGTTCCCCTCACAATATTTGAGCAAACATGTGATGAAAATATGAAAATTTCACCCTAGCCACATGTCCAATCTGTTGAAGACAGCATGGAGAGTGATTACATTTTCAAAAGAGAAACATTTATTGCAAGTATGGATATTATGGAAATAATTTATTTCTATATGCTTGATTAATTAAATTAAAATATTCAACATAAAATTATTTTTAAAAAGTTGACAGTAAAAGCAGTAAAATCTGTGATTTCACAATTAAGATTTTTGAGAATTCATTAAAGCATTATTTTCTATGTTTTCAATAAACTATTCAAGCACCTACATCTTTCACATTAAATAATTTTATAAGTAAATGTGTTAAAAAAAAAGCTCCAGGATATTTTGCCTACTCTATTTTTGGTTGGATTTTATAAATGAGCACAGATCTACTGAAAGATCTTAATTGCTAAAATATAGCACTTGGTTTTTGGAAAATAAATTAGATTTAATAGAGGATAGAGTCTGAGCAAAAATTTACAAAATTACTTTTATATTTAAAATTATATCAAACAGTGATCGAGAATTTGGTTGCTTTCTGGAGTCAATAAATTTTGCTGGCATTGAATAATTCCAGTATCAAAAAGATGATGAAACATCTACTCCACAATTATTAGAGAAATCAGAACAGCTGTAAAGATGGTAGACAGATTGGCATTGATTCCTATGATGAAAGAGATATGGGGTCTACTCTTCATTATGATTAGCAAAAGAATATGCTAATTAACATCACAATTATCAGAGATTTGAATTGTTCCTAGAACATGGACTGAGGTTGTTGAACCTATTCTGGAAAAATGGAAATGTCATATTCATTAAAATGCAAACCTCGTAGTCCTCCAAATCTACTTAGATAATGTTATATTATCTATGTCCTCTAGACTGTTTCCTTCTAGTAGTTATATCTGAAGGGAGACCTAGAAGTACTATTTTTTTTCATACTACATAGTCTCTTGCAGCATACCACAGACTATTAGAGAAGGTAAAGCAACACAGTGAATTTTATTTCCTGTGTGACACAGAAATATTAAGTATAATTTAAACTTATTAATAAGCCATTTAGGAAAAAAAACATGATTGTTCATGTATTTTCAATTAATGAATATTCAAATTATTGTATTTAGCTGGCTCCAAGTAAGACTATTTTTCTAATTAGTAAAGATTTATTGAGCATGTCTTTCTGATTTGTATCATTTTAATGTGGCCTTTCATAATAGGATTTCCCAAATAATGGAATTATTTGGAATCATCTGAAGGTCTTTGTAAGTTAGTTCCATAAAATTCAATGATTATAAACTTTTCTGAATATTCTAAATAAGTAAATTATAAAAACAATGAAATTTAAACTATATCAAAATTGTGCTGTGTTTAAAGTTCATTGTTCAAAGATATTCACAGTTCCAGGTTCAAGGGAGCGTTTTGGCTCACTGTGTAAAGCTATTCACATGAAAATTATAAATAGAATTTTCTTTTACCATATTGGATTTTGTGACCAATATATTCCACAAATACATATATAGTATGTACATATTTCCAGTTATTGCTACTTTTTATGTTGGGTAATACTGCATTTTTATATTACTTAATAAAAATATAATGTACAGTAGTTACATAATTAAGTTGCATGATAAAATCATTCCCTAGCTAGTTAGTGTTGACTTTGCAGACCTTGTCTGCCTGCCCCGAAATCTGAGAACCTGGAAGAATAGGGCGGGCTACAGTCTAATGCTGTAGACAACCTTACCTCAGTTCCAGTGTACTTAATACATGAGAGAAACAAAGAAAGCAATGATCCTGGGAAGGCTGTTTGAGTTCAGAAAAACATAATTAGAAAAACATGTAAGTAAACATCAGTGAGCACATACATACTAAATATTAACCGAGCAGCCCTTTCTCAGCACAGAACAATATAAATACAATTGCCTCCACATATTATGGCTGGAAAAGTATGAAAGCAAGGCAGACAGCCATATCCAGATTCAAGGTACACTGAAGACAGCATGCATATCTTTTCTCCATACTAGGTTCTGTGGCTATGTTATGACATCCAACAAGAATAAACTCGTCTTATGAATCGGATGTAAATGTTTGTCACAGTAGGCGTGAAATCACGTCCAAAAACAATCTAAGGGACAAAGTGCATCTGAGGCAAAACATCCTTTGTCTGTCTGCATGGAGCCTTTCTCACAGGCATTGGTAGCGTGTGCCATTCTTCTGCATGTTCTGGCAGCTGGAATTGTTAGTCCCCTGAAATATAATCTGTTTCTTAGTTCTGAATGTTTGTCATGCAAACAGATATCTCCATATTGAGTTATCTCTTAGAAAAGTTTAAAGTATTCACTTAGATTCTGCTATTTTATTGTAACAGAAGTTTTCAATGCTTGTGAACTTTTCAGTTACGAGGCCTGCTGGAACGTTAGAGAAATTTCTCTGTAGGTTTATTCACCCTTTCTATTTTGTCATTATGGAGGATTGAACAGGTTCCAGACACCATTACCAGTGAAACCAGGCCCACCATTGCATCTGAAAGCAACCATTTATTACACACACTTCATTTACGTCTCTCACTAATGCTGACATCTGTTCAGGCTTTAATTACCACATTTCCACAACTGGTCCCCAGTCACATTTCTCCTCATCCACTGTAGCATGAACACAAAGGGGAGAAAACACGTTCTCAGATAATAATAAGGTTCTTTAGAAACGATGTGAATTTAGAAATGGTTTGCTACATGTTGGGACCATGTTTATCTCTGGATTTTACTTTATATTGTAAAAAAAAACAATGTTATATTATTTAAAAGTATTTTCGTTTTATTCACAAAAGTAAAACTAAGTTACTATTCAATTTTATGTACCAATAATTGAAAAATGCATTTAAAAAGTATGCCTACTAACATATGTTCTTCATTAACTTTATTTCATGTTCATTCATTTTTCTCTTTATTCATTTTCATGCCTTTTTGAAGCAGCATCTCCCTCTGTAGCTGAGCCAAGCCTAAAATTTCTGGGTTTATTTTTATTTATTTATTTTATTTTATTCATTTTTGTTGGTTTGTTTGGTTTTTTGTTTTCCAAGACTAGGTTTCTCAGTGTAACAGCACTATCTGTTCTGGAACTAGCTCTGTAGACAAGGATGGCCTCAAACTCACAGACATCCGCCTACCTCTGCCTCCCAATTGTTGGGATTATAGGAGTGTGCCTGGCCTCCTGAAATTCTTTAGATATTCAAAACCTATAGAATTTTGTAGCATATTGAATTATATATTGCAACCATAGTTCATGCATTCTTTTGCCTAGCAATACTATTCTATCATATATTAAGGTTATTGTAATTAAGTATTCTTGTTGATGCTTAAAAATATACCTACCAAAGATAAATGTGTGTATTTTCGTTATAGCTTTAGGATATTCTGTGAGTCTACTACCAACACATATCTTATCCTAGTGACAGATTAGCCTCTTTAAATTGAAGAAAGATATCCAGGATTCAAAGGATGTACTTATAACAAGTGCTGATCGTAACTGTGGGTAGATTATAGAGTGATAATCATTCGGACCATTTTTCTCAGTAAATGTATGTATAAGTCAGAATAATTTTTTAATCCAATTAATTTGTTTTTAAATGATCTCTTCACATTTTACCTACCTATATCAGTTCCCATTCATTTCTCTCCTGCTCCCCCCACTTTCCCCAAACCCACCTCCCATCTACCTCTAAGAGAGCATAAGCCTTCCCATGGAGAGTCAACAAAGTCAGATACATCACCTTGAGATGTATCAAAACCAAGGCCCTCCCAACTAAACTCAGGATGAGCAAGGCATCCCTCCAAAAGAACAGACTCCAAAAAGCCAGTTCAAGCACTAGCGATAAATCCTGTTCCCACTGCCAGTGGCCCCACAAACTGCCCAAGCCACACAACTGCCACCCACATTCAGAGGGGCTAGTCGGATCCTATGTAGGTTCCCTAGCTTTCAATCTGGAATCAGTAAGTACCCAGTAGTTGAGGTCAGCTGCTTCTGTGAGTGTCCCCATCATGGTCTTACCCCTTTGTTCATATTATTGCTCCTCCCTCTCTTCGACTGACTCTGAAAGCTGGGCCCAGGGCTTATCTGTGGATCTCTGCATCTACTTCATCCAGTTGCTAGATGATGGTTCTATGATGACAAGTAAGGTAGTCATCAATTTGATCACAGGTGAAGGCCAGTTCAGGCACATTCTCCACTATTGCTTAGGGTCTTAGCTTGGGTCATCTTTGTGGATTCCTGGTGCCAGGTTTCCTGCTAGCCCCATAATGGCTGCGACAATAAAGATATCTCTTTCCTTGCTCTCCCCCTCTGTCCTTCCCTCATCTGGACCATCCTGTTCCCTCATGTTCTCTCCTCCTCCCTCCTTTTCTCTCCTTATGCTCTCTTTCTACCCTCCTTTCTCCAACCACCTCCATGCTCTCAATTTTCTCAGGAGATCTAATTTTTCCCCTTCTCCAAGGGGGATTCATGAATGTCTCTCTAGGTGTTCTCCTTGTTACCTAACTCCTCTGGGGTCATGGACTATAGGCTGGTTATTTTTGATTTATGTCTAATATCCACTTATGAGTGAGTACATATCTTGTTTGTCTTTCTGGTTCTAGGTTACCTCACTCAAGATGCTTTTTTTTTCTAGTTCAATCAATTTGCATGGGACTTTCAAGATGTCATTGTTTTTAACACTGGGTAGTATTTTATTGTATAAGTGTATCACATTTTCTTTATCCATTCTTTGGTTGAGAGACATCTAGGTTGTTTCCAGGCTCTGACTATTATGGAAATGCTACTATGAAAATAGTTGAGCAAGTGTCCTTTTTGTATAAATATACTTCTTTTGGGTATATGCCCAAGAGTGGTATTGCAGGGTTTTTAGGTAGTGTTTGATTCCCAGTTTTCTGAGAAAACTGCCATACTGATTTCCAAGTGGTTGTACAGTGTGCACTTCCACAATCAATGGAGGAGTGTTCACCTTATTCCACATCCTCTCCAGCTTAGGCTATCATGGTGATTTTGATCTTAACTATTCTGACTGGTGTAAGATGGTATTTCAGAGTGCTTTAATTTTCATTTCCCCAATGGTTAGGATGTTGAGCAATTTCTTAAGTGTCTTTTGGCCATTTCAGATTCTTCTTTTGATAATTCTTGGCTTAGATCTATACTCCATTTTTTTAATTTGATTACTTGGTATTTTAATGTCTAGTTTCTTGAGTTCTTTATATAATTTGGAGATTAATCCTGTGTCTGATGTGGGATTGGTGAAGATATTTTCCCACTCTGAAAGTTGTCATTCTGTCTTATTGACTCTCCCTTTTTCCTTACAAAAACATATTAGTTTCAGGAAGTCCCATTTATTTATTGTTGCTCTTAGTGTCTGTACTACTGGTGCTATATTTAGGAAATAATCTCGGTGCCCTTCCTGCATTCAAGGACACTGTCCACCTTCTCTTCTATTAGGTTCAGTGAGACTGATTTCTTCTTGAGGCCATTGATCCATTTGGACTTGAGTTTTGTTCATGGAGATAGATATGGATCTATTTGCATTCTTCTACATGTCAACATCCAGTTATACCAGCACTATTTCTTGGAGATGCTTTCTTTATTCCATTATATAATTTTGACTTCTTTTTTTTAAAAAAAAAGCTTTCATAGGTGTGTATATTAATATCAGGGTCTTTGATTCAATTCCATTGGTCCACCTGTCTGTTTTTATGCCAATACCAAGCTGTTTTCATTACTAAAGTTCTAGTAGAATTTGAAGTCAGAGATAGTGATACCTCCGGAAGTTCCATTCTTGTATAGGATTATTTTGGCTGTACTGTTTTTTTGTTTGTTTGTTTGCTTTATTTTTCCATATAAAGTTGAGTATTGTTCTTTCTAGTTCTGTGAAGAATTTTACTGAAATTTTTATGTAGATTGTTTTTGGTAAGGTTGTCACTATTATGATGATCCTACACATCATGGAAGATTTTCCATTTTCTGATATTATCGTCAATTTCTTTCTTTAAATACTTCAAGTTCCTCTTGTACGGTCTCTCACTGTTTTGGTTAGTGTCACCCCAAGATATTATGTTATTTGTGGCTGTGGTAAAGAGTAATGTGTCTCTCATTACATTCTCAGCCCTTTTATCATTTGTATCAGGAAGTTCTGGCTTTCAGAGTTTCCATTAAGAACTCATGTGTAATTCTGATAGGTCTGCCTTTATATGTTACTTGGCCTTTTTCCTTCTGAGCTCTTAATATTCTTTATTCTGTATGTTTCATGCTTGATTATTATATGGCGAGGATATTTTTTTTTTTTTTTTTTTTTGTCCAGGCTATTTGGTGTTCTGCAAGCTTCTTGTACCTTCATAGGCACATTCTCCTTTAGGTTAGGAAAATTTTCTTCTATGATTTTGTTGAATATATTTTCTGTGCCTTTGAACTGAAGTTCTTCTTTGTTTTAATCCCTATTATTCTTAGGTATGATATATTCATCGTGTCCGATATGTCCTGGATGTTTTGTTTTAAGGATTTGTTGAATTTAACATTTACTTTGACTGATGAATCTACTTTCTCTACCATATCTTCAACTCCAATGATTCTCTCTACATCTATGGTAATCTGTTAGTTATGCTTACATCTGTTGTTCCTGTTCATTTAACCAGATTTTCCACTTCCAGAATTCCCTAGTTTTTATTTTTTATTGCCTCTATTTCAGTTTTCAAGTCTTAAAATGTTTCCATTTTCGGTTTGGTTGTTTGTTCTTTGTTTCTCGGGGTTTTTTTTTTAAGAGATTTATTGATTTCTTCCAATTTTTTGTTTGCCTTTTACTCCATTTCTTTAAGGGAATTTTCCATTTTCTCTTTAAGTGTCTTCCTTGATCTTCATAAAGTTGTATTTAAGGAATTTTCAGGTCTTCTTTTTGTGTGACCACCAGATTTATGTATTACCAAATTGTTCCTTAGGATTTTTAGGTTGTTTTCTTTAAGAGGTCCAGGTGGGGCCTGTGCTTTAGGACATTTCTCTTCCTTTAGTTGGTTTGGGTGGGGACAATGGCTTAGGTGGTCACTCTTCCTGGTGCAGGCAGGACCATGCCTCTGGTAGATGCTGATGCAGCTCTGGGGACTCTTCACCTAGTACCAAGGCTCATGTGGTCAAAATTGTAGTGGGGATAGTTGCAGGTGTGAGGAGGTTGCTCCAGGGTCTCTGGGTTTTGGGTGTTGTGGGTGGAACAGTGGATGTTCTTTGTGGGCTAGGGCCTAGGGAGCACAGTTCTCCAACTGGTAATCAGACACATCTCCAGGGGCAGCATGGTCAAGGATCCAATGGTCTGAGATGCATGGCGTGCAGTTGTGGATGCTCATGGGTGAGAGAAGGCTGCTCCCAAGTCTCTGGAGCTTCACTCTCTATGGACAGTCAGGGTCAAAACTCTGGTAGTCACAGGTGGAATAGTTTATGGTTGTGAGTGTGGGGAGGCTGTTCCCAGTTCTCTGGGGCTTCTCAGGATATTGGTGAGACACAAAATTTTGCTCAGTGAGCTTGGATCTGAGAAATAGGACCTCCAGCCCAGAACACAGATACTCACCTCTTCAGGGGCAGTCAGGACCAAGTCTCCTGTGGTGACAGATATGGTGGTGAATGACTATGTGTGGGGCAAGGCTACTCCCAGGTATTTGGCCTTTTCTGGTGGGGATGGGGTCTAGAGAGCAGGGCCCTCCAGCAGGGAACCCAAACACTCACCTCTCTTGAACAGTCAAGAAGAGAGCTTGGGTCTAGAGAGCTGGGGCCCCAGCTAGGAACCCAGACACTCACCTCTTCAGGGGCAGTCAGAGTCAAGGCTATGGTGGTCAGAGATATGGTGGGGGATGTTGACAGGTGTGGGAAGGCTTCTCCCAGACAGAATTATCTTCTTACTGAAAAAAATTGCAATAGATCGTGGTTCTGGGATTATGTTCTATGGAATTATGCTTTTAGACATATTTTTAAGATCTAGGAGTTTGCATACCCAGATTCTATCAGATGTAATCACTACACAGCTACCATATATTACACTGTGATGTTATCACAAAATAAAGGAATTAAAAGCTGTCCTTCATTTTATAAGAACCATAAAGAGATAAAAATATTAGTTATAACACAAATACATTAAATATATTATTTTTAAAAAATGTGAGAGTATCATGAGCTGGAGCTAGTTTTGGGTGCTATTATAGTTGAATTGCTCACACCTGCATTCCCACTGAACTAGCTGAGGTCAGACAAGAACTATCAAATTTTCCAGGCTATCCAATCATAATGGGACTGTGTTTACAAAAGCTAAATATAAAACTTAAACAAATGAAATTTAATAAAAATTGAGAAAACATACTAAGAAAATGTAAAAGGGCTTTTGGGTAGCTAAAAACACCAAGCAGACCCGAGAACTTGGGAGAATAACAGCAAAACCAGTGACAGTCTGATTAGATGGAGATACGATATTTATACTTGACTTTACCCTTCACTTTGCACTATGGAGACCCCCGTAGTAGAAAAGTGTTTCTAACAACTTGATCATACTGCCTTCCTGTTACAGTAACAATACTGTATTCATGATGGGTATGTGTATTTCTTGACATCAGATTTCAGAGAATGAGCCTGATGATTAATTGATCCTGTGGGAGGGAGTAGTATGGAGTAGATCCAAGTTGATCATCTCATAGCTATAAAAAGGATAACAGACACCTGCCAGCTAGGTCCATGGGTGCTCAGAGAGCTAGCTCAATTTTTAACATGTTCATTGTTTTAACAAACCCCAGAAATGTGGTTTTTCCTGTACATGATAGTTCTTGAAGCATAATGATTAATATGGTTGATCTATTATTTAGCCCAGATGCTGATTTGTGCTTTGATTGTTCAGTTATATACTTCCAAATATTCATAACTTTTAAATTATATGAGAAATTATTACCTTGAATGCATCCCAAAGAAGAAATGAGTCTATTTTGCAAAGATAGTGATTAAAAAAAGTACCAAATCATCCAAGGTTGAAGAACATATATGCAGTTCTGGGTGATAAAAGTTAAAGATAAGGCTAGATTGATTTCTCTGAGCTCTTAATTCTTTACCTATAGCTGTACCTCTCCATGTCTTCTCATGTCTTGCATTTTATACATGACTGCTCTACTTTCCTCTTTGAATAAAATGCATGGATTAACATTTACCAAAGGAACTCAACTTAATTACCTCTTAACCACCCCCATGCACAAGGCAGTCACATTCTGAAGTTAAGATTTGAACTTCAACATTTGAGTTTAATACAAGTGTTGCCTTTGGCAGGCAAAAGTTTTGATTCAGTGGTGAAGAGTATTCAGTGCAACTGCTCTATGGATTTTTCTATATTTTCTAATATTAACCTTTTTGAACTAAGCTTGACTACTGAATAATAATGGTACATATTTTTGATTCTAACAAAAATTTAAAATCTATATTCAGATAAGACAGATTGCTTTGTTGTTCTATTTTTGAATATGTTTATTGAACTTTTTAATACAAATAATTTTTCAAGGTTACAATAAGAAAGTAGAAGCTCTATTGGTGATATATTATTTTCAGAGCAAAATATGATCTAAAATTATCCCAAGTATAAATGGAACATTTAAATATTGTAATGAAGCATTGAAAAATAATGAAACGTTTATCATTTTAAAAGATCCCAGAAATGTGGTTAATCATGTTCAACTGTCCCTCCACATCGATGTATTTTTATAACAAATTCAAATACCATGTATTTCTGATATATATGATATGTATTGGAAGTATAAAGATATTCTTTTCACTACAAATAACAGAGTACAACATTTTACATAGAATTTTTATAATATTAGTTATTATAAGAAACACATTTATGACTTAAAGTTGGTGATAAAATTCATATATTCTAACACTACACTAGACCTGAGCATCCTCAATATATGACTTCTGCAGAAAGTCCTTGTATCTAGCACACCAGCAGACACCTGCGAAAGGAGGTACAATAATTCCTGTGCCTTTATCAAAATCATCAATGGTTAAAATGTTCCCTTATGATCTTATCAGATTCAGTCAATGTTCTTCTTGATGGAGTTCCTTTGAGGCTTTCTTCTGAGAATTGGTTCCTTGACCCATATTCCACTCAACCTTCTACCATGTTATCTTCAATGCAGCAGAAGACAGGAAAGGAGAGTTTGGGGGAAGGTACAAATTGCCTACACTGCTCCCTCAGTGACTCATCTACTGAGCATATAGTCCAGCACCAGGGCAGTCGGCTAGAGAAACCCTTCACGGTGGTTCTGCTCTGCATCCAAGAGAAAAGGCACATTCCATGGTCACTTTGTCACACCTAGACTCAAGGACTTAGCTGTTGATTTTTAGCCAAACTCTAAGATATCTGAATCACAACGTTTCTGAATTATTCCAGGCTAAGTGGTAAAAATGGCATGATGTCCTTAGAGATGTAATCTCAATGGAAAACAATTTTAATTGAGTTTATTTTAATAATAAGGACTGTTTCCACATAGTCACAAGTAAAAAGCCTTGAAACAGAAAACATTCCCTTGTTAAAGCATGCAACAGTCACAGAAAACTTTTTACCTCAAGAAAACAAAACAGCAATAAAAATCTCTGTTGAAAGACCAAGCTTACTTCATAAGAAAAGATATTCAAAAGAAGGGTCTAAAAAAGAAGGCATAGAGGGAAGGAGAAAAGAGAAGGGGGAAGATATAATCAAAAATAATGTCAAAAATAAAAGTGATAGAAGTTTTTTTCTTTATTTCTTTATTTATTATTTTTATTTTTCCATTCAAAAATTACCACTTCTTCCCCTCCTCCCAGTCCCCTCCCACTCTTCCACTCACCCTCCTCCCTCCCCTTACAGTCTTAAGAGAGGGCAGGCTACCCTGCCTGTGGGAAGTTCAAGGCCTTCCCCTCTCCATCCAGGCCTAGGAAGGTGTGCATCCAAATAGACTAGGGTCCCAAAAGCCAGTACATGCAGTAGAAACAAGTCCCAGTGTCATTATCATTGGCTTCTCAGTCAGCCCCCATTGTCAGCCACATTCAGAGAGTCTGGTTTGATCACATGCTCATTCAGTCCCAGTCCAGCTAGCTTTGGTGAGCTCCCATTAGATCAGGCACACTGTCTCAGAGGGTGGACCAACCACTCGAGGTCCTGACTTCCTTGCTCATCTTCTCCCTCCTTCTGCTCTTCAACTGGACCTTGGGAGCTCAGTCCAGTGCTCTGATGTGGGTCTCTGTCTCTATCTCCATCTATCACCAGATGAAAGTTCTATGGTGATATTCGAGATATTCATCAGTATGACTAAATTAAAATAGTTACAAACATACATTTAAAATTCTTACATGATATAAAATATAAGAGAAAAATATATTACTTTTTGTTGCTGATGTTTTGTTTTTCTGGAACTCTCTTTGTAGACCGAGTATTCATAGAGATCCACCTGCTTCTGCCCCCACCTGCCTTCTCAGTGTGTACCACTACACCTGGCTCAATATATCCTTTTTAAGACAAAATAATACTACAATTTTCTGTTCTGCCACTTTCTGGATGTTTGACCATCACATGGGTCACTTAAGCTTACTTTGTTCAGGAATTTTCAACTATAAAATGGAAATACGCCTATGAATGTAATAAACTTCCTTTGTGCTCTAACTGTCATAGTATACAAGTCAGCCCCAAAGAAAGTAGTTCTGAGATATGGATCCTATATATGTTTGGTTCTGGATTTTTGTTTGTTCTGTCTTAAACAAAAGTATTTATTTTTATTTTAGATGTGTGAGTGTTTTCCCTGCCTGTATATAAGGGCACCAAGTGTGTGCCTGACCCCCTCACAGGTCAGAAGAAGGCTTCAAATCTCCAAGGAAATGTAGTTACAGATAATTGTGAATGTGGGTCGCTAGGAGGCAGACATAGCTTTCTGCAAGAGCAGCAATATTTTAACTATTGAGCTATCTCTCTAGCCCCATTGTTTTGTTGCTACAATTTATTATTAATATCATCAACATTATTATCCTCTTCGACATTAGAGAGAATCATTTACTGGGGCTGGAATTTTGGTTCAGTAGTTATAAGTATTGCCTCCTTAACCCAGGGACCCAAACTCAATTCCAAGCACCCATAAGGCAGCTCACAACCATTTACAACTTCAGTTTCATCCCCATAACCCATGTAAAAAGTCTGGTGTGGCAGCATATAGCTGTCATCTCATTCCTGGGGGGATGACACTGTAGACTGTCATTCAGAAGTCTACTAAATCTGCATGTGTCAGGTGAGTGAAATAACCTTGTCCAAAAAGAAAAGGTGTCCTTCAATCAGAAAAATGAACCCTCAGATTGATTTCTAGTCTCTACATGGACGTGCACACATATGCACTTGTACATGAACTAATATACCTATATAAACACTGAAAAGTGATGAGACAAATACAAAACCAAAACCTATATTGTGATAGCCAAACCATAGATTAGACTTCTTCTTAATCAAGAAAATGTCATCAGTTAGGTTAGATGTCATCATATTTAGTGCTGGAAAAGGTACAGACACCTACTAATGGATATTTAAGGATAAAAGGAATTCTAATGACTTACTTAAAAGTATTACCCAAGTACTAAGTGTGCCATCCAAGTCCACTGTCAGAAAACCAAATGTCAGGTAAAATTTCCTAACCTGGAATAAAGTTTCCTTGATCAAGGCCATCTTCAGTAAGAGTCTATAGTATGTCTCTACAGTTTCAATCTTAAAAATGGGCCAGAGCCACAGCCACACTTCTCTCTGGACATTGACATTCTTACCTATAATTTTAGTTTTTTTTTCAGTGTAGTAAACTTTCAATCTCCTATCATCAGCACAAACTGCTCCAGAAGAAAACACAACAGTGGTGAGAAAGAAGAGAAAGGGCATGAGGGACATGAGGGGAGAAGCAGACACCCATTAAAAAGACTACAAGATAAAAATTTCAAAGCTTGTAGGGCAAGGACATAGGTCTATTGGGTGATTCTTTGACAATCATGTTAAATATAAAAAAATAAAATAATGAATATTAAAAGAAGCAAATTAATGTTTCACTTTTTCATTGGATGAAATAGTAAGAATAGTGGTTACTTTTTGTTTTGTTTTGTTTGAAGGAGGCACATTGAAGTGTGAATGCTTTCAGGAAAGTCATCTAAATCATGATTGGAAAGTATTTGTTTGCTTCAGTTTTTAAGTTTATTTTAGTTTATATTTCCACAGCAGTCCTGATCAAAGAAAGTCAGAGCAGGAACCTGGGGGCAGGAACTGATGCAGAAGCCATGGGGGGGTGATTTTTACAGGCTTCTTATCCCTGGATTGATCAGCCTCCCCTATGAAACATGAGGACCACCAGCTCAGGAGAGTATTTACACAATATAGGCTTTCTCTTTCCACCATGATTCTGGTTTGTGTTAATTCATACAACAAATCAGTAAGCAGGAAAAATTAACTGGCAGACAAAATACCAGAGAATGTTCAGTTTAATGGCACCTTTGGTTAACACAGCTCCAAGAAAATTGATCAGTGACTACTGAATAAAGAGCTAGCACATTGAAGAGATGATAAAAACAAACCAAGGGGTGAAGAACACATTTCAATGCATAAAATCAAGGCATGAATATGATCAGGGGAGAAACGGAGAGTGAAGTATTCCAAATGATATGAACTGAAAATTTTTAACCGAGAAATCTGATATTCAGATGGAAGAATGCAAAAGATGGATAAATGAAAAATAAATCCATTAATTGCTTGGATTGCTGTCAAATTGCAGTATATGTACATATATATGCACCTGTCACAAACCTGGGGGAAAAATAATTATTAATTGCAAATTAGCAGTGAAGAATTTGATGCCAAACAGCCCACTTACACTATCACTTGGTGGTAAGTAGTGCTATAATTTATTCTAATTGTCAAGAGAAATTTCTTTCAAACATGCTGGCATATGCCTTCTTGAACTATGAAGTGTAGAAGGAGGAAAGGAGGAAACAAGTCCAATTTGGTACACATAAGGGTTTTATAAGACTCGTTCTGAAACAACTAAATGTTGAAATGGAACTGGGACTCTATCCCAAAAACTTAAGATGGAGATTTCCTGAGTAACAATAGTGAAAGTTGACCTCTGGCCTCCACTCATAGTAACACACACACACACACACGAGAGAGAGAGAGAGAGAGAGAGAGAGAGAGAGAGAGAGAGAGAGAGAGAGAGAGAGAGAGAGAGAGAGAGAAATTGATTAATTTAAATAGGGTATTTGTAACTGACACCACTGCAGAGAAATGAACTAATATTGAAAATAGCATCTCATGCATGTGATATTATTTTTTTAACATTCATTCTTTTCAAGCCCTCTGCATGTGTGTGAGAGTCATTCAGTGCTTGGCCTCTTTGTAAGTCTTCCAAAAGTTAGAGCAAGACTTCTCTCTGGAGTCTAGCTGGCTTTTGAGTAACTTGTTTCCCATGCTATTTACCTGGGCTGCCTCAATGTAAGAGGTGGAGCTCCGTCTGGCCTCAACTTGATATGCCAAATTTTGTGCAAGCCCATGGGGGGCTTGTCCATTTCTGAATGGAGATGGAGGAGGGATGGATGGGGAGGAGAATAGATGATAAGTTCCTGAATGTAATTAAACTTACAGAGATACCAATTTTATGTCATCTGATAATATTTGGAGAAATAAAATTCTAGTTTTTCTATTTATTTACTGTTTACAATTATCATACAGAAACATAAGTGTTCTCAATTTTTACTGTTAGCAATCTGATATTATCAATGTTCAGTCTGCTGTAATGATTTTCTCTCTTAAGCATAAGTTACTACTTTTATTTTACCTGCTAAAGTCTTAAGTAATATTTATCATCAGAAGGTGAACAAAAATGACCAACCAATATGCATAGCATAAATGAAAGACCTTTTGTGAGGAGCATTGCTTCATCATAATGATCTCATTTTTGATACTTTTCTCACTCTCCCCACATAACTTCAGTAAATCAACAATAACTGAGATAAGTGTCAGCCTTCACCTTCCAGAATGTTGAGTAAGTACTATAATTAACATAAATCTGCCTTCATAACTGGTACGCAAAATCTAAAATATAAGGAAATTTGGTTTTTGATTTTTGTATGCAATGCTCTTTATCAAAGGTGACTCTACAATAATTTTCATTTCTCAATTATAATGAATAAAAACATTCACACAGAGATTTAAGAGTTAGTGTGTTCTCCTCTATGACAGATGTTCTCATATCCCTTTTTCGACTCATAAATCTAGTTTCTCCATATCCTGCTAGAACTTTTCCAGAGCCTGATAGGGCATTCGGGTCAGGGTCAGCATCACGGGCTGGGCTAGGTACAGGTGGACCGAGTAGTAACTAAGAACATTAAGAGCTGAACTCTCTTTGGCACCCATCTTCAAGTTCCATATATGGCAGTTTTGAATTTAGTACTACCCATCATTAGCAGATGCCATCCTAAGGAACACGGATGAGAAGTGAAAGTTCTAGAAAGTGGGGAGAGGAACGTAGTAAGGGGGGGTCAATATACTTATTTCATTTCTTTCTTCTGGTGGATATGTGTTGAGAAGCATCTGAAGAGAAACTGGCCTAGACCTGCTCAGACTTTCATATTGTTGGCTTTGTGATATAGTCTGTCTCTTCAGCTGCAAGGCATGTCCCCAAAGAGGTTACAGTTCTGTGGCTCTGGACACTCCACGTGGTTACAGGCAGCAGGCTTCTGGAAAAAAGAGGCTGCCTTTCTTTCTAGGCACTATGCTTTGAGTTCACATTTTTACAAAAAAATTCAAATAAATTAATACACAAAAAAGTTGAATCTTTCTTTTAAAAAAAAACTCTACCTTTCCCTTAAGAGGGTTGTGCTTGAGACCTGTGTTTACACTCGTTCCAGAACTTCTCACTTAATGAAGCTTATCATAGTACCTGGGTTAGTAAGAACCTTCTATTAGCTTAAAGTTTCTTTTAAAATGATATCCCACATTTACTTCACATCTCATCATGTATGTCTCACAAAGACAATTCGAAGGATTGTTACATCACAAAGCTTTTATAAGGCTTCTTTTCCACAAGAAGCAGTATTATGCTCTCAATTTTTAGGACATTTTAATGTCTTCATGAGGGATATGAAGAAACTATTTAAAAACTGGGTAGCCATTAAGATTCTAAGAACTCAGCAAATAATGAATAATGATCATTTTTTCAAGGATTTTCAGCAAAGTTGTATATTAATGCATTCATGCTTATGTGTATAGTATGTTCAATCCAAATATGTAATTCATAAATATTTAATATACAATAGAAATATTAAATTTAACATATATACACATTACACAATATATATATTTAACTTTTGATCAAACTAGTGCTTAATTTTAAAATAAATCCAAGATCATTGATACATTAATTTTCAGACTACTAACTATAATAAAACTTTTCTTTTGTATTAATTTACTAATTTACCATGCAGCATATGGAAATAGATCAAGTGCTTTTAGATAAATTATCAACAAGGATGAGATTATGGCTTTCAAAATATTCTATGTTTTGTAGCATGAGGGCTTGCTAGTAGGGGTTTCTGTCCTGAACAGTTCCCATAGCTGCAAGTCCCAAAGAAAATCACACAGAGGTCTCCATAACTTATAAACAGATTGACCCATTAGCTCAGGCTTCGAATTAACTCTTATAACTTATATTAGCCCATTATTCTAATATATGTTAGCCACATGGCTTGGTACCCCTTTCATCAGGGTAGGTCACATCTTGCTTCTTCTGTGATCTGGGCAGGACTCCCAGAGGGAGCTTCCTTCTTCCCAGATTACTCCTGTTCTTATTCCCCATCTCTACTTCGTGTCTAGTTTTCGCGCCTATACTTCATGCCTGGATATCAGCCAAACATAATTAACAGATATAGAATTGTTCTTCTGCACCAAAGTTTCATTTGGCGTTTAATCTTAAATATCTTAACATTTACTAAATGCAAATAGATGATATAGGAAACAAATTAAAAGTTTTAAAATATATGTCTCTTATAATTAAAGTATTATAATAAATACAACAACAATAATTATTCAATGAGAAATAATATAAATATACTTTTCTCGTGTTTTTTTTTACGATGAAGTAAGTACAATTGTATGATTCAGAAAGGCATATTAATCATGGATTAATTTGTCTTCAGACAGTTTATCATCAGAAAGATTAATTTTCTAAACTATAAATGTACAAGTAATGAGCCACTCAGAAATTATCTATTTAAGATATCCAAGAAAGTTTAATATCATGTGGGAATTAGAGGAAATATGTAGAGCCAATAGAACCAAACTTTAGTGGGGTTCAAACTACCCAATACTGAAATAAAATGAAAGTCTATC
Organism: Microtus agrestis; assembly: GCA_902806775.1. Taxonomy (NCBI): domain Eukaryota; kingdom Metazoa; phylum Chordata; class Mammalia; order Rodentia; family Cricetidae; genus Microtus; species Microtus agrestis. Next base: position 148,476 of record CADCXT010004254.1, read on the forward strand.
CATATCCAATTTCCACTGCTTTCAAAACATTTCTAATCAGTCATTGGGAGTTCGAAGCTTCCACAGAGTCCCTGCACAGTTTGATGGGTTGTTACAGAGAAGTTGATAATAAAATGACTTCTCAGAAGTGAATATTTTAGATACCTTAAAGATCATTTTAACAATTGACTTTTATTTCCCAATAGTTTTACTAAAGGGCCATACATAAGATCTACAAAAAACCACACATTTTGCTAAATATTCCTTACTTAAAGTTTTATTCATTCTTTCCCCTTGTGTGTGTGTGTGTGTGTGTTGCTTTAGCTGGATCATATCTTTGAATGATTTTCATTAGAATCATTTATGATTCTCTACATTAATGTATACCAAAAGACCCAGAAAAACAAACATGACATGTACTCACTCATAAGTGGTTTTTAAATATAAAAGAAAGAAAACCAACCCACAAATGACAATCCCAGAGAACCTAAACAACAATGAGGACCCTAAGAGAGAAATATGTAGATCTAATCTACTTGGTAAGTAGAAAAAGACAAGATCTCCTGAGTAAATTGGGAGCATGGGTACCTTGGTGGAGGGTTGAAGGGTAGAGGCAGGGAGAGGAACAGAGAAAAATATAGAGCTCAACAATATATATATATATATATATATATATATATATATATATATATATATATTTACTATTTCTCTCAGGAATGAATAGGCTGATATATTTGTCTCACACATGACAAAATCTAAGAATAAAATGTGTCTAACATTAATCTTTATCCTTGCTGGTATATCAGCAGCAGCTATATCCCATTGCTTTTTTCCCCATTAAATATAATGTGACATTAATTTCTTATACTATACCTATAGCATATTTAATCTCTTCCCCAGAGCTAATGTAGTATCTTTTGTCTATAATATTCCTTTCTTTGTTGGCTAACATCTATGTAAGAAATTACTTATATTCATTAGAATGTAGCAAGCATGCCCTGAGTCAAGTCAGTAACTATTGACTAAACATGCTTTTAGCCTCATTAGAAATTTTCCAAATTAAATCAAAAGAAGTTGAATCTACTCAGTCACTTAACTCGTGAATCAGAACCAGAATCTGAACTCAGTGAGTTTTGAATGTCCCTGAGGTCAGCCATTGTACCACTTTGAGGTCATTTGCAAACTCAGTATCAAAAAGTGGAGAAGAATCGCATCCTAGCCTTTCTTACACTTTCAATTCAAGGTTCAATCCTTAAACAAACAAAGCTAGAAAAAACAGTATCTACAAATCTATTTCAATTGTGAAATGGACTAAAACACCTTGGTAAAAGTTTAGAGTACAATCAAACAATCCTAGAGAATCAAGAAATATGTTTCAGAGGGATTTAAAGAAGAAAAGTGATGCATATTTAATAATGCTCAATGTTGCAAAGGTTAGAAAATTAGAAGAATGTGACAAACAATTTTTACTGAGAATTGTAAAACAGATATTAAAATAAATGTTAACTTATGATTATGGGCTAAGAAATCGCTGATCATATAGAAATGATCCCTAGACTTTTTAAAAATAAGAAGGAAAAAGATAAGAAAAGAAAAGAGCATGATTTTCCATATAAACATTAGTATCATCTCTTAAGAAAGTCAGCAAAGCCTCGGCTGTCACCAAAGAACTCACATTCACTAATATTGCTACTTACAGCACTCAAATTAAGATATGTGTGTGTGAATGTGTGTACATGATATATATATATATATAAAACTTTCTTTCAATCATATACATATATATGATTGAAATCATATATATAAGATTCAAAAAAAGTTATAACAAAAATATTGCAGGCTTGTAAATATCAAAGTAAAGATGTCTAAGAGCTGGGGAGTTTACAAAAACTTTTTACTGAAGATCCAATTAAAAGTTAAGCCAAGAAATCTGAAAGTTGAAATAAATAAGTCGATAAATATAAATAATGCCTTTTGCACCTTTAATTAATATTATTTTGTTATAAAAATGATTCATACAGCAGTTTTGATCTTTCATTAAAATCCCATGCAGCAACTAAAAGGCAGATGATGACTGACTTAACCATAAGAATTTGTTTATAATACTTAGTTATCTGCAGTCTACTTCTGAACCAAAACATGGATTTCACCTTTCATATTTTATATATTCAAGTTACATTTCTGTGATGAATAGAAATAACAAGAGAAGCCCAGTCCTATTTTTTTTAGGTATTTAAAGCAACACAACCAGACACCAGGGGAATATATGGATTCTACTCTTCTTGGCCAATTTGAGGCTGATGAATTTTGCCATATCAGTGTCCCCAAACTTCCTCAAAGCTAATGGACATTGTGATAAATGACCATGACCTTTACATGAAGCTCTAATTGGTTGGGGACAGGAAGCTCATGAGTGTGAGTTACATAAAATAAAGGAATGGATGAATAAATAAATAAATATCAATATAACCTAGTAACAGCTAAGCACTGAAATCACAGAACAAGTATTGCTAATCAAGGTTAGAACTAACTATTTCCCATTTGTGTGAAAGTATTATGTCTCTTTTTCATTCTATTATTTAGACCAGGTATTAATGGGTCTGGAAGAACATTTCATGCTCATTACAGTCCATGACTTGAATATCTAACGGGAAACAGTGAAGTGTCTGCCAGTTGCTTTGATTCTATTTTAGTTTTTCTGCGTGTTCCAGAAATAATCCTTAAATACTTCAACTTAAGTAAAGAATCTAGTCAACCTTGGTGGTTTCTTTGCTTGTTTTTTTCATACAGCCTATGTTTTGTTCCCAAACTTTAAAAAAAAAAATCTTATTGCATCTATTCACTTTATTTTATGTGTGAATGTTTTGCCTGCATGTGTATGGGCATTGCTTGGTGTCCCCAAAGGTCAGAAGAAATCATCAGATCCCATGAAACTGACATTGTGAAAGGTTTTCAACTGCCATGTGGAAGCTAAGAATCAAACCCAGGTCCTCTGTGGAAGCTCTTAAGAGTTGCGCCATTGCTACCACTATATATTCCTAATCTCAAGCAGCATTCTAACTGGACAGAGAAAAGGATCATTGCATCCCAAATTAGGCAATTAGTGAAACTCATTTTCTCATATTCATCTCTTGTACAATTTTATATATGAAAATAACTTTACTTTAGTTGAACTCAATAAACATCTTAGAAAACCAGTATAAAACAGATATCTACAAAATATATTTTAATACATTAAGTAGGAAAAGAACTCTTTCTTCAGAACATTCTCTGGTTCTGTGATGGAGTTGGCAAATTTTACAGTTACTTAGAAGAAATTTTTAATTTTTATTTAGTTTATCATATGTATTTATAGATCCACAAAAACATGAAAATGTCTCCAAATACAATCACATTGTAAAATAAATTAACTCATAATATAGCTTACTTTTATTTCTGAATTTCTTTTTTACTTTTGGTTATTTACTTTTTTGTGTGTGTTTGTATACATTTTTTGGGCACCCAGTTTTTGTCCGGAAGTGAGAGGAAAATGTGCAGTACTAGTCAGTTCTGTCTTCACAGTTTGGGTCTCAGTCATTGAATTCAGATCCTCATGTTTGGTGGCAAGTTATTTTACTCATTGAATCATATAGTCAGCCCTAAGACTTACTTTCATGAAAAAATATTCATTGTTTTCTAAAATTATATCATTTAGAGCTTAATATTTTCATATATATATCCAAATATCCGTTATCCTTTCTGCACTAATAATGTGTGAATGTGTGCCTATGTGGAGATATGTGTCTTCAGGTGTCTACTAAGTAAGTGAAAAATGACTTGTAGTATGTCAGTCAATTTTTATGAAACTCTTACAGTGGAAAATGCTTATGTCAGTTAAGGTATACTAGGATATCAAATGGTTGCACATACTACAATGTATCAGAGCTTCAACCACATCACAGGAGCAGATTGACCACTCTAAGACAGATCAATACTGCAGTGCATTTGTGGCACTCAATGGTCTTAATTGTCAGTTAAATGAACCAGCCTGGAAATGTCATATGTCCTTGCCTTTTGAATTCTTTTGGCCAAACAGAGACTTAAAAGCCTATTTATCCTCAAGTAGCAAGAGTGTTTCATTCTTTTACTGGTTACATTAGAGCTGAATCTTTATAAGCACATTGTAGTAGGAGCTGCCAGCTGTGTCCCTCCACCTGGCTAGCTTTACACCCGAAATAATTACATGGAAACTATATTCTTTTAAACACTGCTTGGCCCATTAGTTCTAGCCTCTCATTGGCTAATTCTCACATCTTGATTAACTCGTTTCTAATAATCTGTGTAATACCATGAGGTGGTGCCTTACCAGGAAACATCTTAACCTGTGTCCATCTTGGAGAGGAGAGCTATAGCATCTGCCTGAATCTGCTTCTTTCTCCCAGCATTCTGTTCTGTCTACTCTGCCTACCTAGTTTTCTGTCCTATCAAAGGGCCAAGGCTGTTTCTTTATTAACGAATGAAAGTAACACATAGACACATGAACCTCCTCCATCAGCACATATATTCCATGAGCATTAAAAAAGTCCTATTGTGGTTCAAGGACTCATTGAATAGAAGGAAAAGGCAATAGGTAGAGGTCAAGAATTTTGAATTAAACTGAAGAAGAATTCAATGCAGAAAATAAGAGCAGTGAAAAAATGCTTGGAAAACATTTCCAAGATACCAGTATGATTGCAGTGACAGACAGCCAAACAATAATATGATACAAAGTAACACTCTTGAGAACTGCAGAGAACAAAACATTTAAAACTAAGAAATTATTCTGATAAAATTAATCCATTTTAGAAAATGGTAATCGTTTTCCCAAAAGAATGGCAGAATACTTCTTCTGATATGCTGAAGGAATTATAATCAGAACACTTTCTACAAAAGCACTTTGTTTGTAAGGATCAAAAATATGTGTAATGAGAAAGAGTCTAACAGAATATCAAGTACAAGGAAAGACTGCCTAGGTTTGATTGGAATGTAGCATCTATTACTTCTGGATTTAAATTTATAGTTTTTAACAGTTTATTAATCTATTTTGTTACAGAATTTATAATTAAAGAAAATGAAGTATGTACCTGTGTGCTAAGCTGGTGGTCAATTAGTTCAAATGAAGCATTTTATATATTACAAAAACCTGAAGAACACCTAAAATAGTATATTCTGTAGAACACTAACACATAAATTATGAACACAGCCACACAATAGTCAGTAGCACAATAATTTTTAGTGTATTTTTGCAGAGAATCATCCAATTAAAGCCATCAAATAAAGAGACACTTTAGTAATGTGCAAAGGATTTTTGACTAATTCTGTCATTTAAAATATTATTTGGACAGGTACAGTTTTGAAGAAATTTTATGCTATTCATTTTATGTGACTTAATATTGAATATTTCATGATCAAATGAAATAAATACAGAATTAGATACTGTTGCATTCATTTGAAGTATTTAAAATGATCTTAGTAATAAGGAAAAAATCTATATAGTTCAAATACTATGTGCTACTTGTATTATTTTTCCTTCTTATTAAACTTTTAAAATTTATTTTACATGCCAAATTACAGTTTTCCCTCCCTCCTCTCCTCCAGTTCCTTCCCTCCATTTCCTCTCTACCTCCCCCATCCACTCCTCAGAAAGAGTAAGGCCTCCCTTGGGAGTCAACAAAATATAGCATATTAAGTTGAGGCAGAAACAAGATCCTCTTTCTTTTTTTCAAATGTTATCAGCAATGGCTGTTAGAATTTAAAATAACACAGAACAAAATCTAAGACTGTTTTAAAAATCTAATCTGTAAAAGCAGCATTTAAAAAATTATTGATACATTTTATGTAGGTCCTTTAAATGGCTTCTTACAAGCCCCTTCCTGCTTTCACCCTGCCCAACTTGCTTACATAAACATAAAATTAACAGCCCATTTACTTGAACCAGTACTCTTCATATTCAGTAGGTGCTTCTCTGAAATAGTGATATGCATCTTTATTTAGAAGTGTGATGGTATTTATCATTTAATGTGATGCTTCATTTGGCATATGGAATATTCCATAAAGTAGAGGCAATTTATGCATATGTAAATTATTAACTAAAATGCCTTTCAGAAAGGGTATATCCAGTTTTTCATACTTGAATACAAATAAAAATCATTTTGTCTGCCCTTGATGTACATTTTTTAAATTTCTTTAGTGATTCATGGACCATTATTTTATAAACCAGATTCCTAACATAATTAGAACCCAAGTTAATGGCAAAGTCTTAATCAACTACTTCTATGATTTTTCTAATATTTGAAACTGTGATAGCTTTTATACTAAAGTCATAAATAGCAAAAACTAGTTAGCATTTTTAATGTAACTGTTTTGATTAGGTACTTTAAGAGTATTGTGTGGGCAGTGGTGGCATATTCCTTGATTCCAGCACTTGGGAGGCAGAGGCATGTAGATCTCTGTAATTTTGAAGCCAGCCTGGTACTGGTCTACTAGAGCTAGTTCCAGCACAGGGTTCAAAGCTACAGAGAATTCCTGTCTCAAAGAAAGAACGAAAGAAAGAAAGAAAGAAAGAAAGAAAGAAAGAAAGAAAGAAAGAAAGAAAGAAAGAAGAGGAAAGGAAAGAAAGAAAGAAAGAAAGAAAGAAAAGAAAAGAAAAGAAAAGAAAGAATATTGTGCTATGTGAATATGTGGACATCTGGGTTCATTTATCTCTTAACATTGTAGATGGAAGTTTCTGTCTTACCTGGCTCCACAGATGTTCAGTCCCAAAGAAACACACAGACACTCATATTAACTAAAACTATTTGCCCTATTAGCTCAGACTTATTAGGAACTAGCTCTTGCAACTTAAATTAACCCATAATTATTTTCTATGTTTAACCGTGTGTCTTCATACCCTTTCTCAGTAAAATATTCTCATCTTTATTCTTGATTCTTCTGTGTCTGACTGGCAACTGCATCTTTGTCTTTACTCTTCCCAGAATTCTCCAAAGACTGGTTACCCAACTGACACACTTATTGCCTGGCTCCTGGCCAATCAGTGTTTTATTAAACAAATAAAAGTGACAAATCTTGACAGCATATAAGAGCACTTTTTTTGCTGGATAACATTGCTAATTTTGTTTATAGAATTATGATTAACTTGAATGTTTGTCACTTGTTAGATAAAAATTCATGATATACCATTTGGTATCTATAAATTCTTTCATTTCTTGGTTATTCAAGGGGAAGAGTGGGTAGAACAAATGCTGTACTTGTCTAAAAACTTCTCTGATTATCTCTGTAATAAAAGGAATTTCAGTGCATTACCCATTATTTATACACACCTAATAGGAAGCATATTTGCAAGTAACTCTCAGAGTATTTTCAACTCCATGGGGTGAAATATATTTTCTGTGTCAAGAATCCCTGAAAGTGAGGCAGAAATTTCAACTTGTATTTCCAAACAATGATCTAGACTCTGGTTCTTAGTATTTCTGTCAAATGTCCATTCTCTGTCTTTGGGCTGACTTCTAGAAAAGCCTAGCTATAGTCTCATATTTTGTAAAGGTACTAGGCAGAAGAAAGCTAAATTTGTATTCTTTGAGATTAAGCTGTAAACATGAGAAAATTTATGCTTAAGTCTTCAGAATGTGTGTTTTGTCTAAATGAAGTCATATTTCCACTCCTAAAAACCACCATAATTATTAATATTTTTTTGATTCTACATTAGATTTCTTTTCTTTTTTTATTTATTAAAAATTTCCACCTCCTCCCATTTTTCTCCCCCTCCCCCCACTCCCTCTCCAGTCCTAAGAGCAGTCAGGGTTTCCTGTCCTGTGGGAAGTCCAAGGTCCTCCCTCCTCCATCCAGGTCTAGGAAGGTGAGCATCAAAACAGACTAGGCTTCCACAAGGCCAGTCCATGCAGACGAATCAAAACTCAGTTCCATTGTCCTTGGCTTCTCAGTCAGCCCTCATTGTCAGCCACATTCAGAGAGTCCAATTTGATCACATGCTCCGTCAGTCCCAGTTCAACTGGCCTTGGTGAGCTCCCATTAGATCAGTCCCATTGTCTCAGTGGGTGAATGCACCCTTCGTGGTCCTGACTTCCTTGATCATGTTCTCCCTCTTTCTGCTCCTCATTTGGACCTTGGGAGCTCAGTCCAGTGCTCCAATGTGGGTCTCTGTCTCTATCTCCATCCATTGCCAGATGAAGGTCTATGGTGATATGCAAGATCTTCATCAGTATAGCCATAGGAAGCAAATTTGTACATTATATAATGTGAAAAGAAATGAATTATTGGTATTAATGTTAAAGTGCAATCTCACTTTATGTTATAAAGTTTCAAAATCCAGTATTGGAGAGAAGACAAACATTTTCAAGAATAACACAATATAACCGCTTTAGTTTTATTGTGGGAGACAAATGTGATTCCCATTTAAAATAGGAGCATAAGCATAATACTTAAATGCTATATTAAAGACTATATTTCACAGGAAAAACTACAAAGTTTCTAGCAAATGCATCCTAATTCTAGAGACTGAGGACACAAGCATGGAAACGCTAATATTTCTTTTACCTTCTAGATTAGATTATGTTCCAATGACTATAATTTCATTGAGCCATAAGAAATTAAGTTTCTTGCATATAGGCTCCCTGGACACAGTTTGTTTCATAGATACAGTACTGGATTTAACTGAGAATATTGGTTATCTAATTCCATTTCCAGTGTTTTTGCTAATAGCTAGAGCTCTCAACTCCCTGCTAGTACTATAACTCATGAAGCCTTGATTCCCATCTCTGACAACACTTATATTAACTTTGCTTTCCAGTTACAGGTTCTTACATGTCTGATAACACACTAGCTTCTGAGAAGAGTGAAAAATGAACCTTGACTAGGTCCTTTTCTTATTGTACTAAGTCATTTTGTGGTTTGTATAAGAAAGCTATAGATCTTAATTTTATATATGAATATTCAAATGATACTCTCCAATTCAAAATAATGGTAAATTTACAGTGTTACTATATGATATATTGTATTTTTAAACAATATAACTGTTTATGGAGCATGGTGTTAAAGAAGACATTTTCCTTTGGAGACTTCTTGGAGTCATGGTGGTTGTATACTTATGTATACAGAAATTTGATGATTATGGTCTCAGAAAGATGCATGAAAAATTATTCACCTTGCTGGTAATGTGGCTTTGTTGATAGACTGCTTAATTGGCATGTATGAAATTGTGCATTTAATCATATCAGTGCAAAACTTAGGTGCTGCAGCCTTTAATAGCAGCATTCAGAAGAAAAATAAGAGGAGAAGAAATTTCAGGTCGTTATTGGTTACCTAGCAGGACACAGAATAGCCTGGGATACAACAGAATCTGTTTAAAAACAGTTAAATAACACAAACTCTTAGAGTTGACAACACATCCTCTAGAGACCTATAGATCAAAAAGGTGATTGATTTCTTAATAAAAATGTACAAATAAATGAGATCTAATTTTAACACCATGATTAATTATGAAATATTTATGACTAATTATGAAGTCTTTGAAAATGATCTCTTCTTCATTAAAATCTCCTTGTTCACACATAAATCAAATTTACAAAATGACATGATTTTAAAATATGGACAGGGTGGGACTGTAGGGAAGTTGAGAGTTTCAGACAGTTGAGCCCCTCTAAGAATATTTCACCAAAGACTGAAAACCTGTACATTTATCCATGAATGCCCGCTCCTTATGAGTTATCTGTAAATGATTAATTGTCTTATCTTTATAATGGTGATCATCAATGACATATGGCTTTACTGAATCAGAGACAAGTGGGAAGCTGCAAGCAAACTCCAGAGTAACATAAGAGAGTATGCGTGTTTTCAATTGTAAACTAGGTATCATCAAATGAATTTCTCTGACTTCACTGTCTGCAGCAGCATTTAACACTCTTCCTGATTCACCCAAACAGTACTTTTCAGGTCACATAATGGGGAAAATTTCACTTTATGCTAGCATCAGTTGTTCACTGAATTACAGAAAAGAATAAATAAGGCAAAAAGGAGTAGAAGACAGAAAATATTTTCCCTTGTTACTTTTCTGTACCCTTTGTTTCTTAGATCTCTGGATTAAATCTATCTAGCTAAGTTGAAGAGACAGCTCTCTCAGTAAAATGGTCACCACAAAACTGTGAATCCTTCAGCACAGATTGCCAGCATCCATCTAAAATCTGAGCATGGCAGTATGCACCAGTAATCTTAGTTCTGGTAGGAATGGATAGATAGGGCTGAGACAACAGGATCAGTGTGGTATACCTGGTTGGCCAGCTGACCAACTCCAGATTCTGTAAGACATTTATCTCAAAAAGTTCAATGTTTGACACCAGCCCCTGGTCTCCATATGCATGCCCAATAGCAGATACATTCTTACGCATAAGGGCATACATATTCATACTACAAACCCTCCCCCAAATAACTATGCAAATTGCAGCTTTTCCATATTTTATATAAACCTCATAACTGATAATGACAATAGAAGTAATTTACAGATTGAATCATTACACACGTCTATAAAAATTTGATTTCCTTAGGACATTATCTAGTTCTCTATGACATTTTCAGAAGTAGAAACATCATTAGTTATTTTAAATATACCTCAAATACCATGGTGTGATAATTTGATTGTTTCATAATTTTGTAACATTTTAACAACTAACAGGGTAAAGAAAGTATCATTCCAAATCATAATGGATTTCCCCATATCTTCCTCATTTATATTCTCTAATAGAAAAATATATATATTTTTAATATTCTCCATGATTTAGTCCAGGGAAATTTTCTTCTTTAAGTTTTCATACATTCATAGCTATCATTATTGTCAAGATAATATTCAATCCAATTTTCTATGTCAGTAAATTGTTTAAGATTTTATTTGGACTCTTTAATTTTTTCACTTCTCTGAGTGATGAGTTAGCTTCTAAAAAGGTTGCATGTGTCTTAAGTGAATGTCCCCAAGCACAATACTGCCTTTAGAAATCCTTCTATTTGGGGAATCAGGTGACTTATACCTGATGTGGAATTCTCCTCTATATGTTATGATTACCATTAATAAATAAAGAAAACTGGCTTGGCCTGATGGGGTAAAACAGAACTTAGGTAGGCGGAGAAAACTAAACTGAATGCTAGGAGAAAGAAGGTGAGGTCAGGAGAATCCATGTAACCCCACCAGAAACAGACACTGGGAACTTTACCTGGAAAGCTACAGCCAAGTGGTGATACACAGATTACTAGAAATGGGTTAAATTAAGATGTAAGAGTTAGCAAATAAGAAGCTAGATCTAATGGACCAAGCAGTGATTTAAATAATATAGTTTTTGTGTGATTATTTCGGGGCTGAGAAGCCAAGAACCAACAAGCAGCTCACCTTGAAACATGCACCTTTTTGGTGATATTGATACATATCAAGAAAACTAACCATTCTTTTATTCAGATTGCCATAAGAATTTATGCACCCACATAAACATCTAAAGATCATAAAAAGAATTGATGGTAAATTTCTGAAAATTGACCGCAGTGACTGCCGGTATTCTGAGAAATGGAATCAAATTTTGCAAATTATTATTTCATTTGGAGATTCAGCCAGAGTTGATGGGATAAATATAGTAGTCTGCCCAGCTACAAATCACAATGGATAAGAGAGTGGTCATTGAGCTCTAATTTTAAATAGTGTCATCATATCCAAAACCATTTATTATCTGATATCAAGTTAAACATTTGTTCCTAATTTCAGTCAGTTGTTAGGGATGATAATTTGTCTTCACAAATAATTTTAGGTAAACTTGCTATTTTATCTTGCCTTTGAAATTATATTAAGGGAACATACTTAAACGGAAATTTTCAGAGAAAGAGAAAACAATGAATCAGTTGCACAGATAAAGTCAACAACAGCACTCTGGATGTGTTTCCAGTAAACAGCTTAGAAATAATTCAGCCTTGGAACGCCGTCAATTAGTCAAAGGCACTGTTCATTCTTGAGAGATTTGAAATGGCTTGTTCTACTTTTCCCCATGTTGATGTGACAAATGCCACGATAGAAAGCAACTTCGAGAAGGAAAGGGTTTATTTCAGTTTCCAAATTCGGGTCACAGTCTATCCTTGAAGGAAGTCCCAGTAGAAACTTGGCAGGCCTACTCGCAATTCCGCACATTTTCCCGGACAAAAAAACTCACTTGATAGCCCAAACCACAGGAAGCGTGGGAGATGCTGCTTGCTAGCTGGCTTGTAGGTTATACTCAGAGGCCTCCATGCAAAGAGATCTCTGTCAATGAACACCCAGGACAATGTCCCATTGATATGTCACAGGTCAATAGGCTCTAGGAACCCTTCAACTGTGACTTTCCCTCTGATGTCATCTAAGTCATCCCGCATTCACTGTTAAAGATAAGCAGCCCATGGCTCTGTTATTACCTTCACAGATTTTTTTCAGGAAGAGCAAAATACTTTTCTATTTAATCTGACTCATATAAATTTATATTATTAGAAAGAGATTGGAAATATTTTAAGGATATTTGTCACACTGGAATTATATGTGGACATAAAAGAGTAATAATAGATTTCCTTAGCTTTGGTTACAAACACATTCTGACTCCATTTCCTAAGAGAAAAACAAACTAGTTAAAATGTCACAATTATTAAAATGCAAAGTCATATGTGCAGATATGTAAAAATCAAGTGCCCAATGAGAAACATCTTTATAGCAGGAATTTTCTCTTTTTTTTAATTTTTATTTATTTACTTATTATGTATACAATATTCTGTCTGTGTGTATGCCTGCAGGCCAGAAGAGGGCACCAGACCTCATTACAGATGGTTGTGAGCCACCATGTGGTTGCTGGGAATTGAACTCAGGACCTTTGGAAGAGCAGGCAATGCTCTTAACCACTGAGCCATCTCTCCAGCCCCAGGAATTTTCTCTTATGAGATGACACATTTCCTACTATTTTTAAAACTTTAATCTTATGCTTTCTTAGCATTTCCTTTAAAAATAACAGAGAAATAAAACAATAAGTCTAGATTTTACTCACTAACAGTTACCTAATGAAATCTTCTTTTCATGAGTGTTTCTTCCTAAACCTTGTGTTTAGTTGCATGGTACCTGTGATGTGGGTAGAGATTTCTGGAAGAATAATATTTCAAGATTGAAATAAATCACAACAGACATTTAGCCATGAGTGTATCTAGAGGAGACGAGAATGCAGATAGCCAGGATGACGTAAAATGCTCACCCTGTGATGAGATCCAGTAAGAACGAACAGATTGGTGAAGCAGAGAGATTTCTGAATGCTTCATAGCCACGCCAGAGAAACTCATTTCATGGTGTCTGACAACAAGAAAACAGAAGGTATACAGTGGAGAAAGAGGGACAGACACTGGTCAGAAAAACTAATCAATATGTCATAAAATAAGACAAATGGTGTTTTTCCTTTTACTTAATGTTAGTATTTAGGATGGGTTTCTTCTCTTAAGTACTTCAAAACATGACTTCTTAAAAATGCTGTTGAGGAATATCTTTGACCAGAGCTATTGAAAATAAAGACTAACTGAAATCAAATAAACCACTGCAGTACTAAATGAACTCATATACTTACAAAATATGCACACCCTCAATGAACCCCTTCATTATGTATGCCATGATATATGACTCATACATGCATGCACATATGTGTGGTAATAACTTTAATATTTAACAACCATAAACATGATCCAAGTCAGATCTTAGTATTTACTGAAAATAAACAAAAAGGAAACTTGTAGGAAAAACAATATGTGTTCTTATGATATTTGATTAATATGGAGGGGAGAAATGAATGTATCCATTGAATTCTTCCCATAAGAATGAATAGACACTCTAGATCATGACTGTTAAAATAGCAAAACGATTAAGGATATAACTTCCAGTCTGGTAGCTCTTTCTGAAATACATGGATTTACTTTCATAATTTCTATAAGCTAGTATCAGCTCTTGTCTTTATCTGCAGAAAGAATTTTGTTTTTCCAGTTCAATTGCTTAAGACAAGCCTCAGGAGCTTCCTGTAACAAAACAAACTCAACAAGGTATCTGTTCAGTGTGTCCAGTCTCTGATTATACTTTTAATTACACAGTGTGAGAACTTTGCTATGAAAGGCATTCTAAAGGGATGGAGACTCACTCAGAGTATCTCTGGCAAATGTTTCTGGAGTCCTGACTCTGGGAGCCAGCAATGCTTTATGGAAATGCTTTATTGTTTTCTCAATAGCCATTCCTGCAAGGTCCAATACATTTAATGACTTCTATGTACATCATCACTGTTGATGACAATTGTATAAAACCAATGCCTTTGAGAAAACACTCACTTTTCCCAATTTTTAAGTATGGTGTAATATTTGTTCATCATTTTAAATAGATGCATAATCAAATTCTTCAGAACCAAGTCAGTTCTAGGCTTCCAAGCATCTGGGGCATTTTAGCTAGAGTAGGTTAAAATAATTTTCCCTCATTTTTGACCTAAGTTATCAGGAAAAGTTTAAATTATGTTCAGTATTGCCTGGTTGAAAAAGTAAGTAAATGAATGAAATATATTATTTAAATGTCCATTTAAAGTTATAAACTTTAAAATTATTTTTTTTAAGTCATAACATTCAGCTTTTGGGAAAACCCATCTATGTGCAAAAATTTTTATTAAGGGAAATCTTTCATTTCCCAAAGACGGAGATTAAAAATGGTCACTATAGTTATTTTCAATTCCTTAAATACAGTCACATTTTGTGTTCTGTTAGTCTGAAGATAAGCGCACCCACAGAGAGAGAGTCTGGGGATATATAATTAACCCATTGATGTCAGCTATTATAATTTTCATTAAACTATTTTCATAATATGCATTCAGATTATATTCTTCATTACTAATAAAAATAAAAATACTTTATTTTTTCTGGAATTTGTTACATTAAAAGCTCTGGGGGCTACAAGGAAATGATAATGTTTAACTGACGTAAGCAAGTATATATTTGGTTTGGATGTCCAGCAGTTGACCACGGACAAGAGAACTGAGTCACATAAATCATACAGACTTTCACTGAGGATGACAATAAAAGTGGAACTGGAATAGATACAGCAAAACACTAAGGCCTGGCATCTAGTATCAATCACAAGGAACCCATATTCTACTTGAATATACTATAACCTATCAGTTAAAATTACAACGATAATTAATTAGCAACCTAATTAAAATCATTGACCGCTCTCAGTAATTCTGTTTTAAAAGATCATCATTTTAGAATTTCTACTAATTATTCAATTAAAATTTCAGTGAAACATCAACCTTACAAAACCTTTATTCCAGGCATTTGCATGTAGTCTATTAAATACTCTTAATGAACACATAGTCCGTCTAACGTGCCTTTGATCATTTTTGGATATCTCTCCTTTTCTACTCTGAAATTAAATTATACCCTCTTGCACAGGTGGATCACAGAGAGCGGCTTTTTAATAAAAATAAGGTCAAGTTGTAACTCTGATCTTTTTATTAGATTCTTTTCAAATCCTGGAGCTTTGGACTCTTGCCATTTTCTTACACAGAACTAAAGAAAAATTTTCCCTTTTTCGTTCAGCTGTGTCTAGACATTTCTTAATTGTTCTTGCCTATGTGTTCATGAGATCAGACTTTGTAGTGTAGAATAATTCCATTTTGTGCTGAATTGCCGTCTCTTTATGTGAAAAAGCATCTTGGTGTATTTTCATTTGCCAACTTAAAGTGCGTTTTAGATGTACAAACTAAGGCACACATGTACACAAACAGGCATACACACAACAAGGGATGACTTAATTTTCTAATATCCAAAGCATTTAAGTTTTAAATGGAAAGAAAACTGAACTTACTGAGAACAGTCGTGTTGCCACAGTTTCAAACTAACTGAGTGTCTTTGTTTATGAGTCTGCTATGACAGCCGTGAACTTACATGTTATGGCACCAGGCATCCATTTCTAAACTCTAGAGTGTAATTTATGTAGCAAGGATTTTTAAATGGCTTTCCCTCTATTCCTGAGCATGGAAAATGACATTTATTTTAGGCTCTTTGATACATAGCATTGCTTGCTTGGCATTTGTTAAATAAGTCTGAATCCTTGCTTATGCTTTTCATCAATTTAACAAACCCCTTTCACAGAGAGTAAAAGAAACATCACTTTAATCTCTATATGCATCATTATGGATTCCAAAGAGTTAATAAATGAATGCATGGGATTTGTGGTATATTTGTTCATTTCTTGCTTTCTTTTCTTTTTTTTTTGAAAAAAATGATTTAAAAATCTGCTCAGGTAATAATAGTTTGTCCATCAAATTGGTGAATTTTATTTTTGATCTAGGGTTCAAATAGGAAGTTAAATAATCATGGCAATGTCTTTTATACAAATAGGTTTCTCCTATAGCTTGTGAAATTCCATAAGACACAATGGGTTATAATTCTACTCTATAGCAATAAAAATGCATGCACTTGGCAGTGTTAAAGAGTAGAAATATGGATGAATTACTTTTTCATTCTGGAAGCTGCACAAACCAATCAAGCAACTAAGGAGAAAGTATGTTTTTGCTTGTTTCAGGGCACCCTGTAGACCAGATCCACTCCAGTTCTCTTCCTACCTACATAGTATATTTTATTAACTAGAAAAGATAGAGTTTACCGATGGGCACTCTTATAGCTCCCTTTTCCTAAGAAGAGAGCACCGGGATGTTTAGCTTTTTATTACAAAAACAGTCAGATATTTTACACACTAATAAAAACAATAGCTGCCATTTGAGACACCTGAAGGTAGATGACTAATACTGTGAGCACAGGGCTTGTGGAATTTTAGCAAGGGCGTTCATTAAAATGTAGAGTTCTCCCTATTCCCCAAATACTGCCAAGACTATGAATAGCTATTAACAAGCTTCATTAATGTGGCTAGAGAAAAACAGTTTATCTAATACTCTGGAATACTTTCCCTGTTAATTCAACATTAGAGGAAGGTAGAATGGAGAAAATCTGCAAGGAAACTGCTTATATTCAAGATTGCATCCTTATTTCACAGATCTAAAGTATGTTGTACTTCCAACATATATTATTTATTGCACTGTACATCTATACTCTTACACACACACATACATATACACACACAAACACACACACACATACATAAGGATAGAGATATGCATTTGGTATTAGCCACTGTTTCTTGTCTGTGAGAATACTCTACCGTGTAATACAATTTCTAAATTAAATAGAGATATAGAATCTCTTAGAATATCTTTCCAAGCACTAGACTATTCTGTTTATCAATTTTCTGTAAATAAAAATCATATCACATGACATTTAAGAAATGGAAACATCA
The DNA here is from genome assembly GCA_902806775.1 of Microtus agrestis. Taxonomy (NCBI): domain Eukaryota; kingdom Metazoa; phylum Chordata; class Mammalia; order Rodentia; family Cricetidae; genus Microtus; species Microtus agrestis. The sequence goes on from CADCXT010004254.1 coordinate 165,841, forward strand.
GTATCTTGCAATTTAAAATATTATAGTTGAAAAGAGGAGAGCTATGCACATGGAACAATACTTTAAAAATCTCTAGCAGTTGCTGTTAACACAGGTAAGACTTAATCTTGACATTCTGCATTGGCTTGGCATGGAGATTAAGGGGATCAATTTTCAGAGAGGAAATCAGATTTGGTCCTCATAGGATGGGTACTGTAATTTCCAATACATTATGAGAACACTAATTAATGTACTGAATAGACTAACGGAATGGAAGTTTTGTTCCGTAAAACAAACATAAGAGGTAAACATTGGTATTGATGATTAGGATGTCTATTGGGGCTCTAAGCACTTAAAGAATTTAAGAAGGGAGTCACACAGAAGCTTGAGGGTAAGTTTACAAGTCTTTGAAATAAAAACCCACTGCAGGCAAGCTGTGTATTTTGGCAGCTGCATGGAGGAAGAGAAGGGAGCCCAGATGGGAAAATGCCATGCTGTTAGATAAGTCAGCATGCAGATGAGCTGCATGGGCAAAACACAGCAGCATGATAAGTGGTGGCTGACTGTTGGGGGTGGGGGTTAGTGAATGAGACCCGAAATCTAAGAACAAAGTGTTCAAAACCATATGCTTAGAGATGCAGACCGTTTTACCATACTGCTCACTGAGGACTGTTTAAGAAACTGGAATAGTTTTTTAACTATATGAAATTTGAGAAAGGAAAAGCTCATCAGAACATTAAAGAGATTATTATCTTCTTAACCATTTTAGCACAATTTAAGATGGACCTGCTTTCTTTTTTCTTAAAAATTAATTTATTTATTAATTCTTCTCTCATACACTACATCCCAACCACACTTCCCCTCTCTCCTCTCCTCCATACCCCTCCTCCACCTTTTCTCTCCCCAAAATCCACTACACCTCCTTTCCCTATAGAAAAGAGCAGTCCTCCACAGGAAATCCATGAAGAAAAGCATAACAAGTCACACTAACACGAGACACAAACCCTCAAGGATGGACAAGGCAACCCAGCATGAGAAAAAGGGTTCCAAAAGCAGGAAAAGGAGTGAGAGACAATTGTCTTTCTGGGTCTACCTCACTCAATATGATGTTTTCTAGCTCCATCCATTTGCTGCAAATTTCAAGATATCATTTTTTTTTTCTGCTGTGTAGTAATCCATTGTGTAAATGTACCACATTTTCCATATCCATTCTTCAGTCGAGGGGCAATTATCTTATGTACCCACTCATAAGTGGTTTTTAAACATAAAGCAAAGAAATCCAGCCTACAAATCACAATCCCAGAGAACCTAGATAACAATGAGGACTCTAAGAGAGACATAAATGGATCTGATCTACTTGGGAAGTAGAAAAAGACAAGCTTTTCTGAGTAAGTTGGGAGCATGGGGACCATGGGAGAGGGCTGAAGGGGAGAAGAGATGAAGAGAGGGGAGTAAAGAAAATTTATATCTCAATAAAATTAATAAATAATAAATCACAAAGTTAGCATCTCAAAAAAAAGAGTAAGAGACAGCCCCACTTCCACTGTTAGGAGTCCCACAAGGACACAAAGCTTCACAATGGTAACAGGTATTTAGAGGACCTAGTTTAGACCTAGATAGTCCCCCTGATTGTCACCCAGTCTATGTGACCCGGCTAAGTAGATTTTTGAGCATGTTTTATCCCAGGTTTCCCTGACCCCTCTTCCTCCTATAATCCTTCCTCTCTTTCTTCTGTATGATTCCACCAGCTCTGCCTACTGTTTGACTGTGGGTCTCTGCTTCTGCTTTCATCAGTTGGATGAAGCCCCTCTGATGACAATTATGTTAAGTTCTGATTTACCAACATAGCTGAATATCATTAGGAATCATTTCATTTATTTATTTTTGGCTAGTTGTGTTTGGTTCTATCCTAGGTCTCTGCACTATGAAGCCCTCTGGTTCTTGCCCCCTCCCCCAGTCAGTGTCAGACATGGGCTCCCTTTCATGGTGTGGGTTTCAAGTTGAATCAGTCATTGGTTAGCTATTCCCTTAAATTCTGTGCCGTCTTTACCCCAGCACATCTTGTAAAGGGGTCAAATTATAGATCAAAAGTTTGGTCGTTGGGTTGGTATCCAAATCCCTGCACTAGAAGCCTTGTCTAGTTACAGAAGATGACTGAGTCCAGCTCACTATTCCCCATGACTAGGAGTCTTTGTTAGTCATCCTGGTAGATACCAGGGAGTTCCTATTGCATAAATTTCTACCTTGACCCAGAAATGCCGCCCAGTTCCAGTCACCTCTCCCAGTATCTCTTCAATTCCTCCCCCGACTTGATCCCTCCCTTTCCCAACCCTACCTGCCCCCAGTCCACCTGTGAAATCTATTTTAGTTCCCCCTCCCTTTTTGTTACTCAGCATGATGTGAATTATAGCATGATTATCCTTTATTTTACAGCTAATATTTACTTATGAGAATGTACATATTATAGAGCTTTAAAGTCATAGCTAGGAATATTCAATACATTAGTTAATTTGGGTCAGAGTGACAGAAACCTTGCTAAATAACCTAAAGAGCACTTAATTTGCGTCATATTTGTGGGGTGTATGTCCATGATTGACTCAGCTATTTTAAGGTGGAAAGACATGAAAGGCAAATGGTGTTTAATTAACAGGATGACCAAGAAGCAGAGAAAGGGGAAATCAGTAGCAGTTAGCCAAATGAAAGATATAACTCTCTTTTTTATAGAATTTATTTATGCCTTGCTCTGTATGCATGTATATGTATGTAAGTCAAAAATTGACACTGCTGTATTATTCAAATATTCTCCATCTTAAATTTAAATCTACAGTATCTCTCACTTCGACCCAGAGATCACTGATTCAACTAATTTAGACAGTCAGCTTGCACCAGCATCCTGTCTCTACCTCTAGAGCACTGGAAATGTAGTCTGCTGTGACACCCAACAAGTGTTATGTGAATTCCATAGTAATGCCTTTGTAGCAAGAATTTTATCCACTTAAGCCAGATCCACAGGCTAGGATATAATCTTCAAAGTCAAATTTCGTACACTTCTATCCTCCAAGTAGGATCTACCTTTCAGAGTTCCAAAATCTATTTAATCTTAAACCCATCAAAGAATTGATCTGCAGAATAAAGCTATATGACCCAAGTCCTTCCTGTAAGCATTCTGCTGGTATCACTGAATATTCTAGAACAAAATTTCAACAGCTGAACCTTGAGACAGAAAATTTCATGTCCAGACCAGAATAAGAAAACAGTTTGATTAAAAACACCAATACTCGCCCCCATGCCATTTTCTATAACTATGTGACTGTCATCGAAATATTTGACATCATCAGATCCGTTATGTAGCACTCACTGACTCTGGATATCTATTGAGCATGAAGTCATCATTTTATGCTAAGCGACCCAACTTTCTAGTATTGGCTGTGAAGACCTACATTGCTTTCTCTCTTTCTCCCTTTCACCCTTCTCTCTGGAAACAATTGACGTGAGACAGTTTTATTTCTTGAAGAATATCTCACTAAATCCTGATTGCTTGCAATACACTTCAGATGAGAACAATACAACATTGCTAATTTTATCTCTTCTTATGAGCCAGGCAAAAACTAAATAATTCATGGGTTAGAACATGGAGAGCACCCACAATAATAACACAGGAACAGTCATTCCTGGAGCTGAAAATTTTCCTTTTCCTTTACATTTGATACTCACTGGTTCTTGAAACTATTTTAATATTTTCCTTCTTCCAAAGTTCCATGAAAATGCTATTTGCTTATTATGGTTTTGTTTTACAGACAGGTCTATGTTGTCCTGGCTGTCCTGGAACTGACTATGTAAAAAAGGCTGGCCTTAAATTCACAAATGTGAGCCTACCTCTGCTTCCAACGTGCTGGAATTAAAATATGCTCATATTATTTATATTTTAATAAATTATGGATTTATACCATATCTTCTATAAAAGTATAAAACACATTAAATTTCTACATTGTAATATGAATTCAAATACAGCACTCTGTGTTTTGAATTCTCAGTGCTTTCTAATTTATTGAAGACACAAAGATCAAAACTTCCAGAAATTTAGAAAAATTTTCAAAGTACTTGCTTTCTGTATCACATCATTTTCTGATACCCATTTGCTATACACACAAGTATGACTACAGTATAATATATAAATCTTAGTGGGTGTAATTATCCACCGTGGTAGCGATCTTGTCCCATTCCACACAGGTTTGTGACTATAGCAAATTACAATGACTTTTTTTAAGATTTCTTTTTCCAACAGACAATTAATTTTGGTTTTTTCTTTCTTATGTACTTCCATTTGAACTTTATATTGTTTCATCATATATATTTTTATTGGGAATATACTTTATTAATTGCTAGTTTTATAGTTCCTATGTAATCATTTTTCTTATTGATTTATGTTTAAATGGTTTCATACACCTGCTTAATATAGTTTTACATTTTGAAGATGTTATTCAGGATTCCATTCTACTTTAATATTGTGTAATATCCTGTGTTTGCTCAAAACTCTTTAATTATTAAAAGACTCTTGTCATTACATTTAATTTAACTAGTAAATCTTTTTGTGATACCTAATTGACTATTTAGAACATTAATAGCTCAATACAAGTAGAAGGAGATAATGATAAACTGACTTTCCTTTTTAAATATGATATTATCAGTTAAACAAGAACTAGAAACACAGGCATATCATCTTTCCAATTTTAGTATAAGACAAAAAATTATTTGTCTTTGTAACTATTAAGAAAAATTAATTTTAAATGTGTTTTAATTAACTATTAGTTGATGTTCTCTAAAGTAATAGAATTCTTAGAATATATATTTGAAAGGTATTTATTACATTGGCTTCAGGGATATGGTCTGGGTTGTCCACCAATGCCTTCTTTCCATGAGAAAGATAGAGATCCCTGTAATTGTTCACTTCAACAGGATGGATGTCTAATCAGTTCTTGATTCCCCCTAGTCCCAGAGTAGTATTCCTAGGATTTCTGTAAGTCCCTAGTCTTTAGTCTAAGTAGGAATCACCTAAAAGTTGCTTCTAATACCTGTGAAAGAACCCATCAACAAGACAGGAGACAGATTAACCTTAACAAAATGAGTGAGAGCAAGGAGACAAAAAAAAATGTTTTCTTGGCCCATGGCTTCTGCCTAGGCTGGCATGAGAAACTATTACCCACATTTTTTGGATCGGTCCTGTGCTCCAAATAATCTGCTCAAGAAAATCCCTCATATGAGTGACCAGTTGCTTGTTTATTTATAGTTGATTCCAGATGCAGGTTGTTTATACTAAATGTAAGAAAGGAAATTATACTAATTATTCAGTTATTAGTATAACATAAACCGTGATGATTTGAACAAATCTTTAAATATTTAGAGATACAATTATGTAGGTTATAACATAAAAAAGTAGAGTTCAGACAATTTAGTGTCTTCACAATGAAGAACATATACCAGGGCTTGTCTTCTGTCCCTACTATTCTGCATTTCCTTCTTTCCTTCAGTCCCTCTCTCTTTCCTTCTTATCCTTCTTTCCTTCCTTTCTTTCTTAGTTAAAATATTTTAGCTTTGGTAGAATTAATGTTTCTTTTGTTTATTATTTTCTCTTTCTTTCAATTCACCAAATTTCTTTTTTCAAAAGTCCAAGGAAATAAATCCAATCCTTTTTTCTAGGGGTGGAAGACAGTGGGGTTTCCCTTTAACTCATTACTTTCTCTACTGGCATTGACATTGTCCTGGTCTTCTTTGGGCAGTCACATGGTTAAGGTATTATGGTTGGAGCTTCTGTGCATTTCCAGAAAACTCTGTCTGACAGCAGACTTCCTTCTGCTTTGGCTCTATACATCTATCTAACCCTTCTTCCCTGCAGTTCCGTGAGATGTAAGTTGAGTTGTGTTGAAAATGTATTGACTCAGGCTGAGAAAGTTAGGAGCTGCCAGGGATGAGTCCTTCAATTGGCTATCCAAGGAATGTAAAATTGCTCACTCCTAAAACTGTATGCACTAATAGCAATGAACAGACTCAGTAGGTTTTTATGTATATAATTATGCTTTATATATGTGCATATATGTAACAGTAATAATGAAAATGGGGTTATAATTTGAGAGGAACAGAGGGGGATATGGGAGGGTTTGAAGAAGGGGACATGGAAGGGATTAGCGGGAAAAAGGGAATGGAAGGAAGTGATTTACTTATATTTTATTAAAATATAATAGTATTAGGAAAGGAAAGCAAACCTAGCACGCCATGTGGAGCAAGTCAGTCAGCGGTGCTTACTCTTCCATGTTCTCTGCTTCAGTTCCTGACTCCGCCTTCCTGTATTCCTGCCCTGACTTCCCTCAGTTCTGGGTTAAAAGCTGTGAGCTGAAGTAAAGCCTTCTCTCCCAAACAATTTCCGCAGTCCCGTACACTTTGCTTTGATCAGCCTGATGAAAATGGAGGGAAAAGAAGGCACAAAACAGATGATTCTTATTTCTCATCAGCTTGACTGTGGTTAGTTTGTGTCATGCTAAAGCAATTCACTGAAGCGGGTTGAGAGACGTCTGAGTTTTACAGACATCCAAAATAAGAGACATTTAAATATTATTGGCTTATTTCCCTTAATCATTAAGGCATTCTATTATCTTCTATAATGGAACCTGATGTCAAATATTTATAGGGAGCAGTTCTTTGTATTTCTTTTCATTAAAATGAGCTATCATAAAAACTAGTATGGCCTCTATCATAAAATCGGGTCATGTTTTATGAATATTTTACTTCCTTTGAACTTTTCGTGAGGAAATAATGACCCTGCAAGTTCCTGGTAGCAGTACAGCACTGTAACACAAAGGCCACTGCCTCTGTCATTAATCACGCCAGGTGACTGCCTACAGCTACCACTGGCTTTTCAGACGAAAAGGGAAGGAGATAGAGAAATGTGAAGCTATTTCTTATCGGCTGCTCTGTCATAACAAAACATCTGGATGGTGGAAACCTATCCAGCACTCAGCATTTGTTCTAATCTTATTTTCAATATGCAGTTGACATGGTTTTTCTTTGAGCCTCTGTCAGATTGAAATCAATATACTAAGTCAGGCAATTGGAATTTAATAACCCAACTGCTAAATATTGCTTCAGTATATTATCCTTTTATTGAGCAATAGAGACATAATTCATGCAGAATCTCAGCATGACTGTCCTAAATAAGTGAGCTTGTATCCCTTGTGTTTTAGGTTCATAACACTATTTTTAGAATTTTCAAGAAGGCATTCAAAAGTTAGGGAAAAGTCAATTAAATTTAAAGTTTCTTTCTTTATATGGGAAATTTTTCTTCCTAGAGCAGAATAAGGATGGGACCATCCAAAATATTCAGAATTAAAATAGAGAAATCACTAGTTTTAATTTTAGACAGGAGTAAACTATAGTATAGAAAATCTAAGTCCCTGACTTTTAGTAAACACATATATTCAAAATTAAAGATCCAATCGGACTTTTAATTTGTTTTTTTTTTAAAAAAATAGGAATCAAGTCATTTGCTCACTCACAATATTGTGTCTAAATTTTTATGGTATCCATAAAGGAGTATATAGATAAAAATACTGATAGACAGAGGGGTGGATGGATAGATGGATGGATGGATGCACGCATGCATGGATGGAGGCATGGAGGCATGGATGGAGAGATGCTGGTTCTCATCTTTCCTAATGCTGAGATTCTTTAATGCAGATCCTATAGCTATGGTGTTGACCCTAACTGTAAAATTATTTTCTTTGCTACTTGGTGGTAATTTTTCTACTGTTATAAATTATAACATAACGATCCGTATTTTCCAATGGCCTTAGGCAACTCTTCTGAAAGGTTATATGACTTCCAAAGGGGTCATGCCCCACAGGTTAAAAACCTGCTTTAAAAAGAAATGTATGCTATTGCATAAATCTGACTTAATCCTGCACTTAATTGGTGCAGGAAAAGGCCATTGTGCCATAGAACAGAATAGAGTGATAGAAGGCGTGTGTGGTGCTGAAGCTATGCCTTCTATATCTCTTCTATATTTCAATAAATACGATTTTCTTTGAATGAAAAGAAAACAATTTTGCTTCTTATTATATAATTTAAAACATTATAGAATATGTTGAAACATAAACTCTAAGGAAAATATATGATTTTTAAAATAAATTCATGTACATATGTATATTATTTTATTATTAATATTTAGAATAATCTTCCACATTCACAAAACATCAGGAGATTCACATGTGTTATGTTTATATTTGTCCTTTATAATAAAAACTCTGCATTTGGTATTTCAAATTAGTATAAACTAAGGAGGAGAGAAATGGCTGTATTGTTCCAAGTTATCTAGATTTTTTTATGTAAAGTAAAATTGTGAGCATTCACGCATAATCACCACATATATAATATCACTAAGCTGGACAAAATGTTTCCATGACTAGACTTTAAAAGTAACACTAATAAATTTAGACTTCTCAAACCAACAGAATAATGAACACTTTCAATAAATGATGTGCCTAAGAACACACCTGGTCCATTACTGGTAGCTATGGAGAAGGGTTTTACAATACATTAATGGCTACAATACCAGTAAAAGCATCGTCTGTGCTTAAAACATAAACATTAAAATAACTTAAGTCTTTCCCATAAGCTTAGCTGTGGGATCTCCTAAATTCATGAGAAAAGAAGGGCATAAGCCATTGGTAACACTATCAAAGCAAGTAATACGGCTGAAAGTAGAGTTGAGTGCTCCCAGCAGATGAAGGTGTGAATTTCTCCATATATCAGCTTAATGGCAATATTTTCCACAAAGCGACATGGCACACTCCTTTCATATTTCATGAGTTCTATTTGCCTGACTTCCAAATGCCGAGAGTGCTAGTGAACAGTGCCTTAATATTCATGGGATTTTCAGATGGCTTTGACAGTTGTCAACTAGAGGAATGGCTTCATCAGGAAGGAATCTGACTTATGATTTCTGTCACACATAAAATCATGTAGTCATTCACATATGCATTCTCTCTGAAAGGTATTCTTTGCATAGTTATCTTCTATAAAAATTATACAGATATAAATCCTTTACGCAAGAGAAAGATATCTCAAATACTACTTAACATTACACTGAATATTCTAGTAAATTTTGTTAGCCCCAGACATTTAAAAGTTCTAGACATGGACGGAGGGGGGAGGACCTTGGACTTTCCACAGGGCAGGGAACCCTGACTGCTCTTTGCACAGGAGAGGGAGGGGGAGAGGAATGGAGGGAGGGGGAGGAGGATGGGAGGAGGGGGAGGGAAATGGGAGGCTGGGAGGAGTCGGAAACTTTTTTTTTTTTTTTTTAAATAAAAAATTAAAAAAAAGTTACAATAATTTTACCAATGCAGTTGGAAAGACACAGTCCAGTAAGTGTCTTGAAACTTCTCATGAATATGCTTCATCACAGCACAATTTGCACATGCATGGGGACAATGTTTATCTTTTACTCTTATATAATTCAAATACATATTTGATTGTTTAGTTTTGGACAAGATATTAGATCATCTCTGCCCATCTCAAAAGGTTTAAAGTCTGTTTCCTAGGCATGTTCTGAACATTTTGTCTGGAGAACTATAAAAAAAAACCTGAAATTTCCCCACGCAGGCCATTGTTATCCATCTTTAAAGATTTATCATTTTTTACACAGTGACAATAATTAATTATACATTGAAAATATTTTGTTCAAACATATGTGCTTTAGTACAATAGGTTTTAGTTCATTGTATTAACCTGAAATATTATGAGTAGAGAGATTTGGTGCTATATTTATTGTGGTGTTTAATTAGACCTATCAGCAGTTTGGCCTCTTACTAAATTTAGTAATGCTTTAGTCTCAGCACATTATGGACATTGTCTTTATTCATTAGGTGACATAATCAACCCATTCTGTAGATGGAGTAAATTAAATAACCAGCTCAGGATTCCAGGGCCAGTGAACGGCTGAACTCTGGTGAGGACTTGGGTGATCTCACCCCACAGCCTGAGCTCTAATGGTACCGTGAACTTTCAGAGTGTGAACCTCAAGAAGAACTTAGGGGACAGCCCTACCCCAGTTCTCTTCCCACGCCTTGCCACACATAAGTTCATTTCTAATGAGCAAATGTTAAGATTGTGCCCTGAAATACCCCCTGGAGATTTTATTCTTCCAAAAATAGAACTTAATGCACAGATGACATGCAATTTTGGAGTTTAGTGTGACATTGTCTCTGGTTTTTGTAGTTTAAAAACCCTTCTTTGGGTTTTAAGCAACAGAGTTACTGTGGTATCCCAGACTGGTGAGGTCAGTGCAGTAGTGATCTCCATTCTTATGTAGCAGAATTTCACTATTGAATTTATCCTCATAGGAAGACAAAATCTTGACGAGTATGTGTAACAGATGGTAATACTTCAGCACTGCAGAGGTAGGGGTAACTTTATGAGTTAATATTGAGCATGGCCTACCTAAGGAATTCCACACTGCCTAGAGATACACAGCAAGACCCACTTTGAAAACAAACACAAATAAAATGTCAAGGGATGCGATTTTTTAGGCTTCATTAAGAAAATGGCTACAGAAGGCTGTACTATTCTCCAAGCATCTGTGCTGTGATTTAGCATGGACCAGGTTATTCTCTCTGTGTTTGTAGCTGGTTGTTTAAAAATATAATTAACAGTTTGGAGATGGTGGCACATGCCTTTGATCCTAGGATGCAGGAGGCAGAGGCAGGAGGATCTCTGTGAGTTTGACGCCAGCCTGATCTACAAGATCTAGTTCCAGAACAGCTAAGGCTGTCTCTAAACCCTGTCTCTAAACAAAACGAAACAAAAAACTCAAGTTCTCAGATTGGAGCCACAAAAATCTTGAGTTACAAGAGGGCACAGGTGTTTGTGTTGTTCGCATTTCCCTAGCTGGCTCCTACTTCCTCTATTTGGATGTTCTTTCTAGGAACATCTAAGTTTTCTCATCCCCATTCCCTACTCACACCCAACCTACTAATTCACAAGAAGTCTACAGCGAGACCACAATTCTTTACCAGGAAACAAATGTCTTCCCAGGTCTTTTTTGAGTAATGGGAGATGGAGACAGAATATTGCTAGCACCTCCTAGGACACCTAGAATCATGTAGGCAGTGGTGAATAGGAGATGCTGTCTCAAGTTAGAAGATGAGGACCAACACTGGAGTCTGTCTTCTGAAGTCCACATAGTCTATGATATATGTGTATCTGCACACATACACATATACAAAACATATCATGCACACATATTCAGCACACATTATTTTAAAGCAGAGTACTTTTATACTAATTGAAAACCTCTTATAATATATTTCATCACATTCATTGTTCTCTCACAACTCTTCTCAGATCCATCCCATTTCACACACACACATCATTTTCTATATTTGCTTCATATCTTATTTTTATTCTTAAACTATTAAGTTCAATTTGGTCTGCTCAATACACTTGGATTTGTGGTCATCCACTAAAATACTATTGACATGCTGGGGCAGTAGCCAACAAATATCCACTTATGGTTGGAACATCATGACCCACTCCAAACTCTGACGTGTGTAGATCTTGTATACATTGCTTAAATGTCTCTTTGTTCACAAGTAAAACTGTCTGTAATGTTCAGAAAAGACTGTTTCCTTGTTAACATCTACTACCTCTTCCACAATGACCAAGAGGTCATGGAGATTAGTTTTGAAGGGAGAATAGGAAGATGGAAATGGAGTTTGGGAGGGGAGGGCAGTATAGACAAGCAAAAACAGAAAGGATGACTAACTTTAAAGATATTTTGAAAATATAATATGAAAACCTACTACTGTAGAAGCATCTTAAAATATGTACATAAACATATGCATGTGTGTAATATGAATATAAAATATTCAATAAACATATACGATATGAACATAAAACCATATATACATATGCAAAATATGAATATAAATGAGTCCAGATGAAGTTAACCTACAACAATAATAAATAACAAAGAATGGTACATGGAAGGGGTTATCTTTTTTTTTTTTAGATGGTGACCAGTGAGGTCACATAACCTCCCAAACATTATCAGTTATTGGCTTTGTTCTGGGTTACCCTCAAGAATTTGACAATAAGATCTCTCTGAAAAGTCTACATTCCTGAGTCATGGAAAATGAAGAAATTAAGCTGGAACTTACATGGAAGATTCATCAATCCTGGTTAGCATTGATAGTGCTATGGTTGATACCAGAGGACAAATGTTATCATTAATCTCACTAATCTGTGAGCATTGTGAGCTGCAATAATGACTGATTTAGCAGGAAATGCCCATTGCTACAATAATGGCATGAATGTAATGGAGATAACCACCAATTTCCTATTTGTCTTAAGACTTAATCTAGGAGATAAAACAAAAACATGGCATGGCTATTGTGGTCACAAGGAGTTCACTTTTTTTTGGGGGGGGCGTATTTTGTGACAGGATTTCTCTGTAGCTTTGGTGCCTGTCCTGGCATTAGCTCTTTTAGACCAGGCTGGTCTCGAACTCACAAAGATCCACCTGCCTCTGCCTTTCAGGTGCTGGGATTAAGGGTATGTGCCACCACCGCCCATCTTGAGCTCACTTTTTTATCATAAACATTGAATTTTATGATAATTTTATTCCAGTCATGTTTATATTCAGATTTTTTTTAAGGACATGAATCTGGGTATAGGAGAAAGGGACAAAAGTTCGGACTAATAACAGAAGCTATAGTAACTCCAAGCTCCATAAACTAATAAAAATAAAATATATATTATTTATACATTTATATGTGCATATTTATACATACATATAATGTATGTCACTTAAGGTATGTCAGTCCCACATAAGAAACCAAGTAAACAAAAAGAGACTAAATTACAGAAATATCACTCGCTTAAGGTGCCCTAATCCTCTGATGTCTTCAATCTCTATATTCCTCCCACCCAAAAAAGAAAAGAATAACTTTTGAAAAACTTATTTTTTAAAGAACAATGTCACAAAACTGGGTTGAGCGCACAGGATAACTTGCAGTCCTTGCAGTCCCTCTACTTCGGAGGTTGAGACAGGTGAATCAAGAGGCTAAGGCCAATCTTAGCTACATACCAGGTTCCAGGCTAACCTGAGCTAAATGAGATACTATCTTTTAAAAAAACCATTAAAATAATAATAATGCTATGTAGACATTTTATTGAATAATTAGAAAGATAAGTGATGTAAAATTTTGTATGTCTGAGAATGTCTTTGGACTAACAGAATCCTATTTAAAAATTGAGACAGGAAGGACACCATCACTGCCCCTTAGAAATATCAAAGATTATGTAATTTTTAGACATAAAGCAAAGAAAAACCATCCTACAGTCCACAACCCCAGAGAAACTAGATAACAAACAGTACCCTAAGGGATACATTCATGGATCTACATAGGAAAGTGAAAAAGACAAGATCTCCTGAGTGAACGGGGAGTGTGGGAGGTACAGAAGAGGTTAGAAGGGGAGAGGGAAAGAAGAAGAAAGGGGAGTGGAGAATAATGTATTTTATAGCTCAATAAAAACAATAAAAAACATGAAAAAAATCATATAAACAATTATACAAAAAGAAGCCATGTTGGATTTTTGCATTGTTACACTTTTTTTTTTTTAATTTTGTGTTTGTTTGTTTGTTTGTTTTATCATTTAATACACAGAAAGAATAGGGAGAAAAGGCATCCATCCATCTTTTGATTTCTTTAGTATGGACAAGTGTAGTTGGTTTTTAGTAAGAATGATAAAATCCAGGCCAATGCAGTGCATTACTGACTGCCACAGTATGTTTTTAAGGATTTAATCCAGTATTTATTCTATTTTCGTGATGGTTTTCTGAAATCAGAATATAAGTCATAAAAACAATCTTTCTTGGCTCTCTGGCTCTACACTCTGACTCCTCTGATGATCCTGTCTGTCTGACTGGTCCTTGCCATCCCCATGATCTCTCTTGTGGGAGCGGCCTTGGCTTCGGCTGCGCTTTCTAGACTTCTCTTTGCTAGGGCTGTGTTCACGTTTTTTTTTAATTTTTTTTTCAGTTTTTCAACACTGCCAGTTCTTCCTTGACTGCCGCTTCTACTTCTTTTATTTGACTTTGCTTTGCTTTTGTTTTTATGTTTGCTTGACTTGTCTTTGCTCCTGCTCCGTTTCCCTGCATTTCTGCTTCTGTGTTTCCTCTCTCTGCTTCTACTTCTGCTGTGTTTTTTCTTGGATCATTTTGTCCTCTCTGAGTCGCCTCCTTGTCTTCTTTGTGCTTCTGCTCCTCTCCCTCACCCCTACTCCTCTGCTCCTTGGAGCGCTCTCTCTCGATCTCGATCTCTCAGGTGCCTTTCTGCTCTCTCCTTATCATAATCTCGATCTCGTCTTCGACCTCTCATTTTCTTTCTCTCTTTCCCGATCCCTGTCTCTTCTATCCCCTTTCCTATCACGACTTCAACTGCGACTTCTCACACATGTTGATCAGTGGGAGAAATGAAGCAGGAAGACAGCTGATTAGACGGGGATGTGCGGAGGGGTTCGAGGTGTTGGAAAGGAGGCATTGTTTCTACCGCTTTTCGCCTGTTATACAAATAATTCACCCTGAAGTTAATTCGAAAGCAAGTGATAGGTCTCATAATACATACAGATTTCTCCGTATATCAGAGCCCATGGATTTATGTATATAAGGTATACGCAACCCCCTACAGACTGGTTTGAGCCCTTCCTTGATGATGAGGAGGACCTAGATGTGAAGGCTGGCGGAGGTTGTGTAATGACCATTGGAGAGATGCTTCGCTCCTTTCTCACAAAACTGGAGTGGTTTTCTTCGTTGTTTCTAAGAATTCCAGTTCCAGTTCAGAAGAATATTGATCAACAGATTAAAATCTGGCCAAGGAAGATGAAGAAAGATGGCAAGGAAGGAGTTGAGGAGATAGAGAGACATGGTGAGTGCCGGAGGTCCAGATCTCCAAGGAGATCACTGAGTCCACGGAGATCTCCAAGAAGATCAAGAAGTCCTCGCCGGGAGGGCCATGGATCTTCTAGTTTTGACAGAGAATTAGAAAGAGAGAAAGAATGACAGCGACTAGAGCGGGAAGCCAAAGAAAGAAAAAAGGAAAGGCGAAGATCCCGAAGTATTGATCGGGAGCCAGAGAATTTTTTTTCTTCTTTTAACTTAAAGGGGAAGTATGTGACCTACTTCCTGTTCCCAACCCCTGCTGCCTTTAATACACACCTTACTGCCTAAAACAAAGCTAGGGAGAACCCGTATGCTTTGGCAAGGATACCGTTTGAAAGGCCAACGGCCAGAGCAACTTCAGAAATCATAGTCTGTCAACGAATTCTGACCAGCCTTTTTCAAAGGTGTGATTCAGTCTCTCTTTACAATCCAGAATTTCACAAACCGGAACAGTCAATTTTTTGGTCTAGATGTCCGTCTCGCCAGTAACAGTGACCCACACCACCATCAAGACCTCGGCAGCGCCAGGCCTGGAGTCTTTGACTATTGTGGGGTCCCCTCGGATACTGATCCGACCCCTGGGCCTTCTCCGTCTGCTTGAGCTGTCATCTACGTGCTTGGCTTTCTCCCTAGTGGCCCATGGAGGTGCGTGGATTGGCTCCACGGGCAACTGGTGCATGTTCTCTTGGTGTTTCTGCTTCTCCATGACCCTGATGATCTTGAGCATGGAGTTGGGTGGATTCCAGAGATGCTGCCCCCTGTCGTGGCTAAATTTCCCGAACATCTGTGCCAGCTATGCTCTCTTTTTCTGCCTGTCATCTTCCATCATCTACCCTCTCACGTATGTGCAGTTTTTAGATCATGGATATGTCAGAGAACACGCCGTGAGTGCCACAATCTTCTCCTGCATCTCCTGTGTGGCTTACGCAACGGAAGTGACCTGGACTCGGGCAAGGCCTGGTCAGACAACTGTCTACATGGCCACTGTATCCGGGAGGCTGAAGGTCTTTGAGTCGTTCGTAGCCTGTATCATCTTTCTCTTAATCAGCAACCCAAGCCTGTACAACAACAAGCCTGCTCTGGAGTGGTGCGTGGCCGTGTATGCCATATGCTTCATCCTAACCATGGTGATCATCATAGTGAAAGTGGGGAATTACACCAACATTGTGCCCTTCAACTTCGCCTCCTTCTTGACAAGTATGGCCTTCCTGTCCATCCTCTTCTACACTACAGCTGTCGTCCTCTGGCCCCTCTTCCAGTTCAATAAGGTGTTCCAGGGCCAGCCCCACAGAACAATGGATGTAACCTGTCAGTACAAGGCTCCCCACTCTGTGTGTGCCTGGGATCGCCGACTGGCCGTGGCAGTTATGACTGGTGTCAACCTCCTGGCTTATATGGTTGATTTTAAATACTCTATCTAGCTGGCGTTTGTCAAGGTCTAAGATTCACAAAGGGACACCTTGACATGCCCGTGCTGCAACAGCTTTGTTCTTGTTGTCCTGTATTCTCCTTCCTGTTTCCTTTTTCTCCTTCAGATTTATTTTCCTTCCCTTTCCTTTTCTGGTTTGTTTCTTTATCCCATTCTGCTTTGGTTCTGAGCTCTCTCCATAGCCCTTTGTTTCTTTGTCCCATCTACATTTATCTATTAGTTTTCTCGTCTCTTGTTTTCCAGCCACCTTTTTCTCTTTCCTGGGAGAACCCGCAGATTCCTTGCAGTGTCTATCCATGATTCCACTACTAAAGATTCTGACTATACAAATCCCAGACTCGTTTGCAACTCGTCATGCCAGGGGCCTAAGGGGCCTCTTGCCAAACTATGAAGAAATGTTGTTTTAACTTTCCAGGTTTCTTCTTTAAGCACTGTCATTCTTGCCTTATATGTATCATGTTCCCTCGGTTATAACTTAATTCATATTTCTAACTCAAACATTATCATATGTCAGCCTCTGTCTCTCTTTCTGGAATTCCCCTTTGCTTGATTAATTACTATTGTATGGGTTTGATTTCAGATTTAATATCCCAAATCTCATATGCAATACCAAAGCATATTTTATTTCATAGGCTCAACTGGACACCACTATCTACTACACCGAAAGTTATTAATAAATACATATCAAAGTAATTATTTTAAAAGTTAAACATTTAGCCATACAATTTATGTAAACACAAAGCTAATAATAGCTTCTAATAAAAACCTGCATTATTTTGATTTAAGGTAAGAAATTGAATGTTTTATTATATTGTTGAATACACAGTTTACTATATATAAACATAGAAGTGGTTCTCCAATTGAAAGTCATGACCCCTTTGGGGGTTTGAGTGACTCTTTCACATGGGTGGCCTAAGATCATAGGAAAACATGGATTTTTACATTATGATTCATAACAGTAACAAAATTATGTTTTTGAAGTAGCAACAGAAATGATCATCTGGCTGGTATCACAATATTCATGGTTTGCAGGATTAGTAGGATAGAGAACTAGGGCATAGGCATTAATATAATTTTTTATTCCTGGCATTGCTTTCTACCTATATTACTATTTCCACTGATTGATGTACTTCATTTTGTATAACAAACAAAACCACAGCTGTAATACTACTTTAAGGTTTTATATACAACCTTTAGTTTTTTCACATCTAATCTTTTTCACTAAACTCAGATAAAACTAAGGTGGTTTTCATACTTTATGTTACAACAAGCTTATATCAGTAAACATAAAGAAGTGTTTTCTTAAATGTAGGAAGAGAGTTTTTCATATTTTTCACATAGAAGTTATCAGTATTGATTTCAACTGCTAAAGAATTGATTATATTTTCTCAACTTTCAAGATGGGGACAAAAATACATAGTACTTAATTATTAATTAATAGTAATTAAGGGGAACAAATGAAACTCTAACTGGACATTCTTGAGTCTATCAAAAAATTTTAAGGCAACTCTAGGGAATATTTTAAAATATATACAAAACTACAAGCTATCTGGTAAGTTTACCACAGAACTGTCTCCAAAAAAAGTAGAGAGGGATTTTGTGGATAACTTAAAACTGTTTTAAGTAAAGATGATAGAATATTATCTGACTTATATTTTAAGACTGGCCTCAGCCTTGTGTCCAAGAAAAAACAAGAAAATTATTGAGTATGCCATGAGGGAATCTTATAAACATAGAGATATAGAAATAATATTTATTGGTGTTTAGAAGACAAATAGAATATAAAACTAGATTACATATTTGTGTATTTTCCTATAAATGTTAAGTGCATTAGCAACTCATAATAGTATAATACCTATCACCAACATAACTTCTCAAACAAGATCACACGGGATGGGATTGTAGGGAACAGCACGAGCCTTCTAGGACAGTACTTCACATAGCAGCTGAAAAGATACTTCAAGAGAAAATGGGAGTGTGGGAAGGTGTTACAGCTTCTGGAGACTCACAGAGGAAAATACAGAAGACAAAATCAGGAGGTAAACCACTCAGATATTCACAATTTTAGCATGTTTTATTCCAAGTTAATCTCACTGAGAAGTTAATTTAGGTCTGTATAGTTGCTATAAGAAAGTCACCATCAGCGCTACAAAAGTAACCTTACTTTATATTTTGAAGGATAAAAATATACTCATCACATGTATGTTTTATTGAGAGCCAAAAAAGTATCAGTCTTTAGATAAAATTTTTGAATTAATAATTTATGAAATAGTAATGATAATGAGCAACATTCAGGGAAAATATGGCAGACCAACCATCACAGTTGGTGGTATCCACAGTTCTTTTAAAGCAGTGAGCTATGGGTTTGGGGATTAAATGGCATGCAGGGAATTGGGTATCCAGAGAGATGTCTTCACTGAGTCTCACCTAAGAAAAACACATATTTTATCATAATGTCTGTAATTAATGCTTTCCTTCCCCCTCCCCTTTCTCCCCTTCCTGATCTCCCTCCCCCTCCAGTAATAAGAGAGGGCAGGGTACCCTGCCCTGTGGGAAGTCCAAGGCCCTCTCTCTTCCATCCAGGCTTAGGAAGATGTGCATCCAAACAGGCTAGGATGCCAAAAAGCCAGTACATGAAGTAGAATCAAATCCCAGTGCCATTATCATTGGCTTCTCAGTCTGCTCCCATTGTCAGCCACATACAGAGAGTCAGGTATGATCACATGCTTGTTTAGTCCCAGTCCAGCAGGCCTTGGTGAGCTCCCCTTAGATCCATCACACCATCTCAGTGGGTGGACGAACCCCTCGCGGTTCTGACTTTCTTGCTCACCTTCTCCCTCTTTCTACTCTTCAACTGGACCTTGGGGGCTCAGTCCAGTGCTCCAGTATGGGTCTCTGTCTATATCTCCATCCATCTCTGGACGAAGATTCTATGGTGATATTCAAGATATTCATCAGTGAGGCTATGGATCGAAATAGAAAACACTATCCTGAGTGAGATAACCCAGAACCAAAAAGATAAATATGGTATGTCCTCACTCATTAGTTGGTTGTAGCCATAAACAAAAGCCTATAGTTCATGATCCTAGAGAAGCTAAATAATAAGGTAAATCCAAAGAAAAACATATATAGAGCCTTCTGAAAATTGGAAGCAGACAAGATCGCCAGGCAAAAGTTGGGAGCATGGGGGGAGGGTGGGAGTGGGGTAGAAGGGGAGAGGGGGAGAGCGAAGGGAGAGGGGAGGATTGGGGAGAGCTTGGGGGAGTGGGCTGGTTGAGATGGAGGAAGGGCGGATATGGCAGCAGGGAATAAGATATCTTAATTAAGGGAGCCATTCTAGGGTTGGCAAGAGACTTGGCTCTAGAGGGGTTCCCAGTGTCCAAGGGATTTTTCCCAGCTAGGTCCTTGGGAACTGGGTTTATCCCATAGCCACACTGAACAATTATTTCAAAGGAATTTTCATAGAAAGATTTTCCTCGGATATTCTCATCTCCTTACACAGACTCTTCAACATGAGAGCAAAACTTCCAATTTACATTTGTGAAGCTGAGGCAGAGACTGAGGGGTTTGCCCTCAATAAGGTTCTATAGGGAGAGTTTAAAAGAGCCAGGTTTGCAACTACAGCAGTCATGATCTTTTCTCATGCAGTACACTTTTCATCCGTTGAAAATTAGAATAAACAAATTGTCAATGTTTTTTTATATTGATGCACAAATATCATTATTCTATAAGAATACATTAAAATGTAACACCATCATTTGGTTGAATTGCCTGGTAGTATAACATAGATACTATAATCCCCATTCCTCTGCAGTCATATTCTTTATAAAATAATTCATAAGAAACAAAAATATGCAGCATAGCATGTTTAAAAGTCAACAGAAATTTAAGGAAAATTGCTACCATTATTAGATATGTTGGATTGTTAATCAGCTCCATTTACTCTTCATGAAGAATCACAATGAAGTATTAAATTGAGAGAGTGGATGCTTCCATTTTGGACACTGTACCAACATCCCTAATAATAAGTAAAGCCTTGTTTCACCTTAGGTTCTGTTTTAAAGAACAACTTCATTCCCTACATGTTTATAAAATCAATAAGTGAGTGACTATATAAATGGAATAACTTTAAAAAGATTTATTAGCTGGGCTAAAGCAGAATTAAAATTACTAATTATACAATATAATTTATTTCACAAACTAGGAGAATTTGTGAGGCACATAAAACGTGATGATCCAAATTGAACTTCTCATCGAGCTGTAAGTTCTTGACTAAAACCTGTGATTCTCCATGCAGAAAACTCATGGTAATAAAGTAATTGACAATAGTTTTCAGTTAAGATATTTGGTAATGTTATAATTATTTAAATGTATATAATTTTCTCAGCTTTCTTCTCCAAATATCAAGACATTGTGTGTTTAAAATAGTTACATTTCTAGCATCAATATGATTTATTACAGAAAGGACATTTAGAAGTGTAAGCTGAAAAACTTGGATCATTGTGTAATCTCACTTTTGGAATTTTATTTTGAAGATAGACTCACTATCAAGAAAAACAATGACTAACTTAACCTCAAGATGTAAATCTTACCTTAGAATATGCTTTCCATACAAAAACAAAATCAACAGACTCCTGAAATTTAAGCAAAAACAAAAGTAATCCAAGCCATCTATTTTAAAATGCTTTAAAAAAAACATACTGTTTTTACTTTTATTATTAATTACCCATAACCCTGAAATGTTATGATTATTATCTTGTGCCAATATTCAGCATTTTTTGTACTAATATATGTTCATTAATGCCTACAATTATGATTACTTAATAATACTGGAAAATTGATTAGCTTAGTTTTATTTTTTATACTAATTGATACATTAGGTGTGTAGGGCATTAGTGATACTTTGTAACAGACATTAACTAATTTTAAACTCAGATTTAACTTTAAAATCATGACAATATAATAACACATACTCCAAAACTGTATTTGAATGAATGAGAAAAAAATCTACTTGAGCTACAAAATTAGATACATTCTTCTTGTACGCATTACAGGATAAATAAAATTATCTTTTCAAATTATTTGTACAATATAATATAACCCAGAAGATGAATAACAATATTTACTGAATGAAAATATTTTAAAATAGTCATAAAGTCTCAGGTCACTTAAAATGACAATTTTGTTTTAATATTTAATATTATATTATATTGTTTGTGTATTATATTCATCTACATCTGTTTTCATAACTTATAATGTAGAATAATAACATATTTTTGTTCTAATAATGCACAACTAATTACCTTTGAAGTCTAAAATTTAAAATTAGCATTTTTATTCCTTTCTGAAAATATCAATTAATACATTTAGTTTTGAATATTAATTTCTGTATGTTACTCTCTGAATATATTATATGCTATCAATATCACCCAACCTACATTTAACGTCTAAATCATTATGAATACTAAATTTTATTTACTTATTTATTTTACCTAAATTTTTCTTAATGTTTTTAATTGGCCTATTAGACTTTAAATTTCTTTAATTGAATGTTAAACATGCTATTTTTATAGTCACATTTTGTTCTTTATGTGTATATATTTTCCTATATTTGCAAACTTACCTTTGAAAAATTCAAGACAACACTTAAAGAAAGCAAGGACCTAGTCCTATCTTTAAAGTTAGGGACAAGCTTGAGTTACTTGTTTCATATTTTATAGTGAATATTGGCAAGATGTAGCAGAAGCTGAATAAATTGGCAAGGGTCGAAAATTTGTGGTTTTAGAGAGTGAATAAACACAAAGAAGAAAGCTCACAATAATATCTTTAAGAAGAAATATTAGAAAAAACACCAATAATAACAGTTGTTAAAAGATGAAGTAGAAACTTTTATAGCCAGCTGGTATAGGAATACTGGGAACTAGAAGAAAAACACTTCAATCAATTAAATCATGACATTTAAATTTTGTGAAACATTTCCCTTAAAAATATCCAGTAATGCTATAAATGGGAAATTTATGTATAATAAGAATATTATCAATTTTTAATTTGGAAAACTTCATGGTTTAAAATATACTTTCATAGTTGATTAAGAATCCTGCTATACACAGTTTGTTCTATGGTTTCTCGTATACCTCAGAGAAACAACAATTTTCAACCTGTGTAAAATCCTTTTTGCAATTCCACGCACAAAGCAAAAACGAAAGAAAGAAATATTGTCTTATAAAAAATGAGAATCTGAGTTAGGTATTTTCTCCTAGTATGGTCAGCCGTTAGCTAGGCCAGGGTTAAGAAACAAGGTCAAAGCCTGGCTGCCTCTACTCACAGAGATCTGTGTGTGGACTTCATTTTCACACTCATCTGCACTGTCCCAGTAGAGAGCCCGTCTTCAGAAATGCTTGTTGGGCCACAGTGATGGTTCAGCAGTTAAGAGTAACTGCTGCTTTTCTTCAGTTGACTGGAATCACAGCATTTCCCAGGGTGACTTATCTGCTGGTAACTCCAACCCCAGGGGTTCTGACTTGTTGTTCTGGGCCCTCCAGACAAACACGACAATCAAATGCACACTGCCCACCACTTCACGTATGTGCAGTTACTTCAAATATAAACTAACTCTTCTTTACAAGTGGCTTACACATGAAAAATGTTTAAAACAAGAGTATTTTATAAAACACTTCCTAGAAGTTTATTGATGTTTTAAATTTTTTTGGTGAAGGCTCATGTTTATTGCCTGATTGAACCCTTTCTTTTATGGCATATGGTTATTTTATATGCCAAATATGACTATAGTAATCTTGCCACTGTTCACTATTCATCATATATTATGATGTCCCCATATTCTAAGATTCGATCTATCTATCTATCTATCTATCTATCTATCTATCTATCTATCTATCTATATCTGGTTTTTTGATACAGGGTTTCTTTGTAGCTTTGGAGCCTGTCCTGGAACTAGCTCTTGTAGACCAGGCTGGTCTCTAACTCACATAGATCTGTCTGCCTCTGCCTCCCAAATTCTGGGATTAAAGACCTGCACCACCACTGCCCAGTTAAAATGTATACCCCAGGCTGGTCTCGAACTCATGATATTCCTGCCTCTCGGCCTCCTTCATCAAATCCTACAGGTGTATGCCACCACAACTGGCTCTAAGATATTTTAACTATATCTATTACTCAGTTATTCCAAAATAACAAGAGTTTTGACTACTGTAGCAGTGACCCTAATCACCACAAACCAAAGTCGTCCTGTATTCAGGTCCTTCTGCTCACTTCTCTTCTTTAAGTGACCCAGCAGCTAACACTGGGCTGCACCACGCTCCCTGTAGCTCAGTATTGATTCTCTGAGAGAGCTACATTCAGGTAGCTGTTCTTGAATCTAATATTTCCATCTAGCTTTATTTTCTATTAGTTTGAACAGGCAGCACCATGTCTTTCTCTCAAAAGATACATGCCACAGTCCTGACTTCCTTGCTCGTCTTCTCTCTCCTTCTGCCCTTCAACTGCACCTTTGGGAGCCCAGTCATTGCTCTGATGCGGGTCTCTGTCTCTATCTCCATCCCTTGCCGGACGAAGATTCTATGGTGATATTCGAGATAATCATCAGTGTGATAGTTGAGCAAGGACAGTTCAGGCACCCTCTGCTCTGCTGCCCAAGGACCTAGCTGGGGACATCCGCGTGGACACCTGGGATCCCCTCTAGAGCCAAGTCTCTTTCCAACCCTAAAATGGCTCCTTTAATGTAGATATCTTCTTCCCTGCTCCTATATTCACCTTCCTCCATCTCCACCCTCCCAGTCCTCCAAACTCTCCCCAGTCTTTCCCTTCTCCCTTCCCTCTCCCCCTCCCCTTCCCCCAATCCAATCCCCACCCCTACCCCCACCCTGATGCTCCCAACTTTTGCCCAACAATCATGTTTGCTTCCAATTTCCAGGAGTATCTATATATGTTTTTCTTTGGGTTGACCTTGTTATTTAGCTTCTCTAGATTTGTGAACTATAGCCTGTTTTAATAGGAGCTCACCAAATACAGCTGGACAGGAACTGAAGGAGAATATGATTAAACTGCACTCTCAGATTGTGGCTGACAATGGGGGCTGACTGAAAAGCCATTGATAAAGGCACTGGGACTTGTTTTTACTGCATGTACTGACTTTTTGGGACCCTAGTCTATTTGGATGCACAGCTTCCTAGGCCTGGATGTGGGGAGGGGGAGGCCTTGGACTTCCCACAGGTCAGGGTTCCCTGCCCTCTCTCAAGCAGGGACAGGGAGGGAGGAGGGTGAGTAGGGGAGTGGAAGGGGAATGGGAGAGGGGGAGGAAGTATAAATTTTTGAATGGAAAAATAAAAAAAAATATGTATGCCACAGAAATACAAAAAGATGTCCTGGAGCCTAGAACATTCATTAAGGCAGAAATACGGTAAACATTTATTATATCAGAAATAGCAGACTGCACACCACTGGCCGAACAACAGATGTGTCAAAATGATGCATTACTTGAACTTTGCCTCATTCCCTCTCCTTTCTGCCTGCAAACAAACATGGGAGCGGATTTTTAAAAGTAAAATAAAACTGGAGACAGACTAAATAATATCAGAGCTCTCGGAAGATGTAATAAAAGTAAGCAGATAGAGGTAATTATATTTCTTGTTTATTGATTTTAGCAGTCAAAATCATTAGCAGCTAGTACAAAACAAATTCATTGTGAAATGCCAGGTACAGTGTTAAAGGAAATACAAAGTGAAAGTAGCTGAACATTTTAGAAAGCACATTCAACAACTCATATCAAAAAGAATAAATTAATACTCAAATTATTAAAGCACTTCCTGTACACATTAAAAGATTTGGAATGTGTAAAATGTGGTTTTTATTGGCATTCTATGTACTATAAATAAATATATGAATGAGACAATGATGAGTAAAATGTTTTCTACATGAGCATACAATTGATATTTTCTGATATTATTCCTCTGGTCCCTGACATTCCCACGCAACATAGAAGCTGTGTTATTTATCTTCTGGAAACGTCTTTTATCAACTTCACAAAGACAAGAGCCATCCATGTTGTTCTTCCTCTCAATTACAGAATTCCACTGTTCGTAAAATTAAACATTTTTGAGTGAGGCAAATTTGAAAGATAATTTGAAGACACTGAGCCATCAACTGGGTAGAATATTTGTAACTAAGAATAACATTGTATTATTCTAATACTCTATCATTCAATCGTTCTAGCCTTATCAATTTCAAAAATTCCTCTATCACAAACAATGATGGTATAATCCAAACTGAAACACTAACTTACCGACCTCTACGAGCGTCTTCAAAAACTGTATCTTCTTCTAGGAATATTTCATATATATCATAAAATAGTCCACTGGTTAATATGTTTACGGTCTCTTTCATAAAATTGTATTCTTATTCCTGCTGTTCTTCAGCAATATTTGCAAACATACCTGGGTATGAAAAAGCCTGGGATAAAACCGGACTCACTGAACATAGCAGACAATGAGGGCTACTGAGAACTCAAGAACAATGGCAATGGGTTTTTGATCCTACTGCACGTATTGGCTTTGTGGGAGCCTAGGCAGTTTGGATGCTCACCTTACTAGACCTGGATGGAGGTGGGTGGTCCTTGGACTTCCCACAGGGCAGGGAACCCTGATTGCTCTTTGGGCTGACGAGGGAGGGGGACTTGATTGGGGGAGGAGGAGGGAAAGGGGAAGAACTTACAAACCGAAATGCATACTAATCTAAGTCCCTATCACTCAGTAGCCACAGAGGCTGAAATCAGAGGGGCTATCACGATTCAGTGATTCCTTTAGGTGCTACATGTAGATATCAGCTACATCATCAATACACATTCCCACATGCTTAGACTAAATGCATCATGTAGATTACATGCTATAGAAAGTTAAATAAAACTTTTTTTTATCTGAACTAAAGCAACTTTAAAACCTAAAATTTGTTCAATTTGGAAGAATAAACCATCCAAATCAAGTTTCTCCTTTATAATTTGTTGGGTTTTTTTCACAATACCAGAATGCATCCATATAGGACCCTGCCAAACGCTCTCTGCATGCAGAGCAGAATGCTCCAATTTACATTCTTCGAAAAAGGACAGCTCAACCAAATTTAATGTATTTTGGCTGACAATTTGTATGCTTAGTCTCTGCCCAACATACTTTACTCTGAAAGAGCCAAGCTATAAAGCCTAGAATTATAGTTTATAATAGGAAGTTTGATAGAGCTGTTTGCACTGATACTGCACCCGCTGTAGCAGGAGCGTAATTTGTACTTTTAAGAGATGGGAGTGTTCCTTGTGGCCAAAAATGGAATAGTAGACTTTACAATGATTATTTCTGAGAACTCATCTTTCCTACATGTCTGCATAAGCTCGAGTATTTTTAGACTATTTCATCACTTATATATAATCATAAATTATATATTTCTTGTGGACCTAATTTAATTTGTAAAGCATCAAGGATTTATAAAGCAAGCCTTAAAAAAAAAACTAAAGTATCCACAGGAAGAATATCTAAGTTAACTTGGCTCTCTTTCCTTCCACATTTGACTACACTGAAAGAGTTGCATTAAAGGTAATCACACATTTCTTAACTTTACTAAACATGGCTCACATGGAAAGACAGTTATATTTTTGTTTTTGCATTAATGTGTTTATTAATACTCGTCCTTTTACACATCAGTTTCCACTTCGTTCTTTGACAGTTATACAGTTCATGTATAACTTTAAGCTCTTGGTATTCACATGGAAACTTATTTTGGAAATAGTTCATCTTTCTTGTAAAGTTTTCCAGGAGAATTCTCACGCACATATACCTCACAATAATAATCTTTTTTACACTTAATTTGAGTTAAGCTAATATCAGTATGTGAATGTTGGGGGAAAGAGAAGAGGAATGGAAATCAGGGAAGAGTCCCCAAAGTGGTTACTCAGTATCAACTATTCTGCCCTAGAATTATGTACATATAAGTAATACTGCTTGAACTGAGCAAGTTATATTTATACAACTTGTAATATATAGAAATTGTTTACACACACAAACACACATAGAGAGAATATGCACACACTACACAATATATGTATATTTATGTATATGTATATATTTATGTGTGTGTATCTCACAATGGTAAAAGAAATAGAGAACATGAATTTAAAAGAGAATGTTTAAACTATCCTACCTGTGAAGGATTGGAATAGGAAAGGTAACAAAGAAAATGAGAAAATGTTTTAATTTCAGAAAAAAAAATATAAAAGAACACCAGGGGCCGGGTAATGGTGACACACAACTTTAGTTCGAGCACTCGGGAAACAGAAGCAGGCATCTCTCTATGAGTTTGAGGCCATCCTGGTTTACAAAAGCTAGTTCTGGGACAAGCCCCAAAGCTATAGAGAAACCCTGTCTCAAAAAACAAAACAAAACAAAATCACTACATAAAATAACTTTAAAGATTTTGGTTTGACTATTCAAGTGTTGAATGGTAGCGGCGGCCGGGCTGTTGCGTCCCCAGCACCCAGCCGCTCACGTGGCTAGCTTTACCTGAAATAATTACGCGGAAACTGTATTCTTTTAAACACTGACTGGCCCATCATATCTAGCCTCTTCTCGGCTAACTCTCGCACCTTGACTAGCCCATTTCTTATAAGGTGTGTAGCACCCCAAAGGTGTGCTTACTGGGGAGATTCTAGCCTGCGTCTGCCTGGCATGGGAACATCATGGCGACTCCTCACTCAGCTTCCTTCTCCCAGAATCCTGTTCTGTTTTCTCCACCCACCTAAGGGTGGACCTATCGAATGAGCCTAGGCAGTTTCTTTATTAATAAGAAATCATTCCCACATCATTTCCCCTTTTTCTGTTTAAACAAAAAAGAAAGGCTTTCATTTTAACATAGTAAAATTACATATAACAAAACAGTTATCAAGTAAGAATTACAGTTATAATATCTACTTTATCTTTTATCATAACTAAGGAAAACTATAACTATCCATTCTTCTGTAATATGGAGCGGCCGGGCTCCGTTCCCAGCACCCAGCCACCTGCGTGGCTAGCTTTACCCGAAATAATTACACGGAAACTGTATTCTTTTAAACACTGCCTGGCCCATTATCTGTAGCCTTTTATTGGCTAACTCTCACACCTGGACTAGCCCATTTCTTTAATTGTGCACCCGGCGTGCTTCGGATTCTGCCTGTGTCTGTCTGGAATGGGAACTAATGGTGACTCCCCCTCTCTCCCTCTTTCCTTCTCCCCCCCTACTTCTGTCCTGCCTGGTTTTTCTTGTTCCTGGCAACGTTCCCCCCATCATTCAAGCAAAAAAACAAAACTAAATTAAAGTAAGTCTGATTTTTAAGATAATTTTGCATCATCTAATTGACATTTCATTAAAAAAACAGATTTATAACTAGAATGATAGTCTGAGTACCAAATTTTGTTGGTTTTAGTTTGGAAATATGCTGACTGTAATTTACATTAAGAGCTGCCTCAGGATCTTTGTGAAGGCAGATGCAATATATCTTAACACGTTCAGGTGATGTTCAGATCAGGCAAATGCTGTGTCATGCCATTACAATCTACACACAGATATCCAACATTTAAGGGCATTGATTGGAAAGAAAATTCATTATGGAGAGAGGCAACCACTCTTGAAAGCAGCTGTTTTTGTACCTGTAGTACTGGCATGAATAGCTTAGGGATGCCTGAGACTAATCCTTTTAAAGGGGCTCCTGAAAAAGACAGGAACGCGTGTTCTCGCCAGAGAAAGAAAAGACTTTACAGTATCTCACATATACTCCACTGCAAGCCAACGTAGTGACTTATGTTAATATCAAATTTCTCCCTTGAGATTTAGGGGACAAGATCTACTGACAAAATACTTCATATATGGCAATCAAAATGTGCTAATGGGTTCTCTCTGAGTACGTGTGTGTGCATGTAGGTATGGACATGTAGTCACATTTGTGTGTTCGTATAACTAAATAGGAACAATGAGAGATTTTCATTGTGGTACTGGTACTCCTGTAAACTAGAGAAGACCTGCCTAGATTTTATATTTTGAAGTTTTTTAGACCTTTATAAATTATCCATGTCAATTTATCCAAACAAAAACTTATATGATCACAAAATGATTTTCAAAAAGGCACACATAAAATAATGGCCCACGTTAAGAATGTCATTCTAAGAACATTATAAAATATATGAGGGTGAATATCATAATATTTGTTCTTGATGAGAAAGGAAGACAAGCTTCTAGAGTACCATGTAATACCTTCCTCAGGCACATGTTTTCAATGCTCAGTCTTCAGTTCTTTTAAAGTCCAGGAGCTTTAGGATGTGCAACATCAATGGCAGAAGCAAAACATTACAGGCAGGCCTTTGTCAGTGGGCCTTTCTACCTCTGCTCTTTGCCCAGCTTTATCTACTTACTCTTTGTGAGGTTGTGAACCAGCAATTGCCACCTTGCATCCCAGGCCAGAGACATTCCACAGCGCCTTCTCTGCCATAGTAGACTTTTAGCTCCTTTATCGAAAATCAGGTGTTCGTAGGATTGAGGGTTAAAATCCGGGTCTTCTATTCGATTCCATTGGTCGACTTCTCTGTTTTTATGCCAGTACCAAGCTGTTTTCAATACAGCTACAGCTCTGTAATAGAGTTTGAAGTCAGGGATGGTAATGCCTCCAGAGGTTCCTTTATTGTATAAGACTGTTTTGGCTACCCTGGGTTTTATTACAGGATATTCTGGAGAGTAAGGAAAGTTGAGTTTCAATGTACTTGGCACATGCCAAATAAATAAATAAATAAATGAAAATTAAAAAAAATAAGAGTAGGATTATTTCCTTAAAGTGATACTAGAGAATGTGGTTTCTGTCTAGAAATCGAATTGTGTATGGTTTTATCTTCTCCATTACTCCTAATTAAAAGATAGGGAATTTGTCAAATGGGCCATCGACATTTGACTTAGTCATTGTGACAGTGAAAATAAAAACCCCTATGAGGCCCTGCATGTTGGCTATTCCATGTGAGCTGCTGTTCTGGATAGCAGTGTCCGCACAGTGCTCTAAGTAATGATCTAACAGGACTTTGGCTTTGACACACTGAATGAATTCAGGAAGCAGCTACTCTGGGCAGCAGTGTCGCAGAGTGCTTCACTAAGTAACTCCCTAATGGGACTTGGCTTTGATACACTGAGTAAATTCAGGACCATTGTCGGATGTGTCCTTTCAATGTTGCTTTCCTGTTCTAGAATTTTGGTGAGCAGGTATCAAATTGAATTCTAGCTCACCCAGATTTCATTAAGCCTGGAGGAAAATAAACTCAATGAAATTGAATTAATCAATGTCAGCACAAACACACGCGCACACACACACACACACTCACAAAGATGTTCATTTATTATAATAATAACTCAGCAAATTAAGTACTGTTTTCTGAATAAACCACTTGCTCCCTACTGCAGCATAGGGAAACCAAGCAATATATTTTGTGGAAGCATTGCTTAGTGATGATAGCTCTGAAAAAAATGATTTCTGAAAATATTTTGATGATAAGATTTAACTGAAAATTTTGTTCTGAAAAAACAATTGAAAATAATTTTGCACAGAATGGTTTTCTTTGTAAATCATTTACATACTTCAACTAATATTTTATGTACAATATTGCCTTGTGCCATCATGTAATAAAGAAAATTTCATAAAACTGATGTGCCTTTTGCAGGCAATATTTTTATAATTTTACAGAATTTTTTATATATGCCAACCCCTTGATAATATTTAATATATAGGTCATTTAAATCAATCCTCCTTTTAGTAATATAAAAATATCTGTCACCTTTTTGCAACTTCAGTTACTTCTTAGGCTCTCAGTGAGAATTTGCATGTCCTTTCAATAGAATGTGTGAACATTTTAAAGAATAACTGGGCATAATATAAATGTGTTTCCAGAAATGTTACATTAATATTTACTCAACTTTTTATTTTATGTTTTTGAACTTCACTAATCTATCTCACTTCTACCTTCTTTCTTCAACCCCTCCCATGTGCCCCACAACCTCCCTTTCAAATTCATGGTCTCTTTGTCTTTCACTATTATAGTTTTTCACACACACAGTTCTTTACATATATTCATATCATCTGTGCAATATATATATATATATATATATCATATATATGTATAAACAGACAGATAGATAAGTGTGAGAGATAGACAGATAGACGGACGGACAGACGGACAGACGGACAGACAGACAGACAGACAGACAGACAGACAGACAGACAGACAGATAGATAGATAGATAGATAGATAGATGAATACAATTTTATAAGTTGATAGTTCTGTTTGTATGTCCATGTTTCTGGAATAGATAACTAATTAGGAGTCATCCTGACTGACTCTTCCTGAATGAGTAGTCATTACTTGCCTGTAGCTCTTCATCTAGTGCTAGGATCCAATGATATATTTCCTACCCATGTTGGGTTGCTAAGTGGTATGGTCATTGTTTAACTTTGCTTATACCACTTTATTATTTAGATATCATAGGTGCGGTTTCTCTATCAACCATAAAAATCAATAGTCCTTCAGAAGACATACTAGTCTTTGGCTCTTAAATTCTTACCACTATTCTTTTCCAGTGATCTCCGATCTTCAATGTAGCAACTATGTTGTGTATCTATCAACTGGCCCTAGGCATTTCACGTCCACTTGTTCTCTGCATTTTGACCAGTTTTTCTTTATTGATTTCTGTCTTACATAAACGGAAGACATTTTGGTAAAAAGTAGGAGCTACACTTATCTGTGGGTATTAGGTAGATAATTTACAATGCATTTGGAAATTATAACGGTTTAAGATACTGTGGGTCTTAGGTTTTCCTCCAAGATCTGTGACCTCATTAACCTTAGACTGTTGGCTAGGTTTTTGACTGATTCAGGCACAATTTCCCTCCTGTTGGGCAGGCTTCATTCCAATTAGACAGCTGTAGATTATTGCTAAGATGCAAGTGTCACTTTTCTACCTTTGGGGATATTTCACCATGTTAGTTATATAGGATTTGCTTAAATACTGTGTATGCACATACATGGATAGATGCCTAGATAAATAGATGATATAGATAGACAGACAGACAGTCAGAAAGACAGGCAGATAGACAGATAGATAGATGGGCATTTTGTTGCGTTTTGTATACTCCGGTAGGTTTTCCTAGGTTTGTTACCCAATGTGGATATTTTCTATCTATTTTCTTAGCAACTTACTTGCTTTCACAGTTGTTGCTTCCTTTATTTGAGTTAACAGTTTTTCTTTGATAAAGTAGTTATTTGTTCAATAAGAAATGATGATCATATATTGCAACTTGCTCTTAAATTGTCCCAGATTATTTTTTTCTGATGTATGCTTCTACAGCTTAAAGGGAATTTTTAGAAGATAGTGCTTAGCATTTGTTTTTGTTCCTCTTTCCTTCGTGTGTGTGTGTGTGTGAAAGAGAGAGAGAGAAGACATTGACATTTGTAGTTTTTTATTTGCTTTTTTTTAATTTTTGCATATTACCTGTCCCTCTAGATAATGTTGAGCAACCAGTTCACTTCAGAGCTGCCTAGGGGAAAGGCTTAGGAAAGGAGACCTTTCAAGGAAGGAAGGAGTTGTTTCCGCATCCATCCTGTTATTCTCCTAACTTCTCACTTCTCTGTTACACTGTGTCTCCTGGACACAGTTTCTGAAGCACAGATGACAGAAATATGAAAAACCGGGCTCAGTAGACATACAAGAAGAGAAGGGTTTCACAGAAGGTAATTGTTTAATTCTCTTTATATTATTCCTAAATTTTGAAATGTTCAATTCCAAATAAAAGTGTTTTGCCAGTATTCTTTTTTTTGTAAAGATTTATTTATTTATTTATTATGTATACAACATTCTTTCTCCATGTATGCCCACACGCCAGAGGAGGGTGCCAGATCTCATTACAGATGGTTTTGAGCCACCATGTGGTTGCTGGGAATTGAACTCAGGACCTCTGGAAGAGCAGCCAGTGCTCTTAACCTCTGAGCCATCTCTCCAGCCCGTATTCTTTAAAAACAGAAGAGGAGGGAAAATGTGTTGATTTATCCTAGGGAGATAGGAACAATCTATTTTTATATATTTTTCTTCCTTAAAAATTTTTGTTTTTATTGTTGTTTGTTGGTTTGTTTATTTTTTAATATCCATCCATCCCCTCAGACCCCAGTATGTCAATCAGGACAGACCACTACAGTCTTTAAGGAACACTTGGACTCAATACAATGCATAAAACAGTGGGTTCAGACAGGCCATGGATAATCAGACCTTGTGTTAGGCTCATAAAATATGATGGGGGAGACAGAAGGCCACAAATTCAGAGTGTTTCTGGAGCTAGAAAGAAGTGCATAATTTTGACTACCAAATTGATTAGATTAAGAAGTGCCCAGGATGTTGCAATACCATAAAACATGTGTGTGAGATATTTTCGAAGAGGAGGGACGGCATCTTGAATGTAGGGTCATTGTTCTGAGGGGTAGGACCTGAGTCTACATTTGCTCAGCATTGTGCCCATGAGATCCATCTATGCTGTTGTTTGTTGTTTGATCATACTCAACTAGGTTTATAGCAGCATTATTCATAATAGATACAATATCTAAAACTGTGTTACCAAACTGGGACTAACTAAAAGAAAAGATTAAAAACTGTATGCATAAAAGAGTTGGGGAAACATATCTAAATATTGCTTTGTGTGTGCATACATACTGGAAATCTATGCATGAGTGTATTGGTAAGTGCATATTCATGAGTAAATATTTAAAAAAGTATGTTTTAAAATACCAGAATTGTTTGTCCTACTCAGAGATTCCACATGTTTTCTGAACCAGAATGAGAAAGTAAAAGTAATGTTCTCTTTTAAAGAATCCTCTTTGTTAGCAATTAACAAAGTATCTATTTGAATCAAAGTGCTTGTACCTTACTTATCTCACCATATTTGGATCAAATACATGAGACAGATTGATGAGTTAAGGAGTACTCCGCATTCTAGTTTGTTTGACTTTGTAGAAACTTTTTCTTTGTACTATTCTGAAGTCTTGTGAACATGAGCAAAGGAGTTTATTTTGCAAATTTTCTCATTTTTTTCAGTCATTTAAGTAGAAATTTGCTTCTTTATGAAAATAAAAATAATATCAAATGGCATGGAGTCTAGGTTGAAGACAAATGCAAATTAGTATGCAGCATTCATTAGGATTATTATTGGTATGCCTGTGGAGAAAATGAATGTTCCCAGTTAACTAGAAAGTAGATATACATACATGCATGGAGATAAAGACTACCTGGAATCAAGACTTCGGCTATATCACAAATATTTAATGATGCTTTTATTTCTATTTAAATAGACAATAATTCACTTTTTTGTTTGGTGTGTGCAAACACACATGTGTTTATATTCATATGTGGCGTATTTGTATGTGTGTATTCATGTGAATGTGTGTATATGTATATGAGTATAAAAGTAGTATGTTTGTAGTAAAGATGGAACAGGGCACAGAAGACAACTACTTGCTGGATTTGTCTCTTTCTTTCTACCACGTGGGTCCAGGGGATTAAAATTCTCAGATTTAGCAGCAAGTACATATGTTTTCTGAACCATCTCATAGGTCCTATTTCTTACACATGCGCGCACAGACACACAACCAATTTCTTTAAATGGATGGACATGTCTGGATTGTTCATTTAATTTTTAATTAAGTTAGAATTAATTTTCCTCCTGCTCTCTGTACCTTTTGCCCTTTAAGTCTGCTGTTATGAATTATTATGACGTTCACTTTCCTAATAAACCTACTCTATATTTTTAAAGTTTTATTTATTTTTAATTGATAACTTTGTCCTTTCATTTGTAAGATAATAATACAATTACATCATTTCACCCTTCCCTTTCCTCTTCCCAAAATCTTTCTTACAGTTCTCTCTGTTGTCTTTCAAATCGTTTGCTCTTTTTTCTAGTAATTGTTGTTACCATTTGTGTAGATGTATATGCATATATTTCAAAACTCATAAGAACAATGTCACCTGTATATATGAGTTTTTTCTTTTTAAGAATTAAGATTTTTTTATAATATAATCTTTTCTCATTTTATATAGCTATCCTTGTTCTGAGTCATTCCCCTCCTCCTGCTTCCTGTACCTTATACCCATCCCACCTCCCCATCTGCTCCTCAGAAAGGGTAAGGCTTTCAATGGCAAGTCTAGGAAGTATGACACTTCGTATTGGCTTCCAGGCAAGTAAGACCAATGCTCTCCCCCATATCTAGGCTCCTAGATGCCAGTTCAAACACTAGAAATAGATCCTGGTCCCACTGCCAGTGGCCCCACAGACTGACTAAGCCTCACAACTAATCCCCACATTCGGTGGGCCTGATTGGGTCCTATGCAGGCTTTCCTGCTATCAGTTCAGTCAGTGAGCTCTCACTAGTTCAGGCCAGCTGTTTCTGTGTGTATCACCATCATGGTCTTGACCCCTGATTGCTCATATTGATGCTCTTCCTTCTCATGGTCTGGTCTTAGGTAGCTGGGTCCAGTGTTTTCCTGTAGATCTCTGTTTCTGCCTCCATCAGTTGCTGGTTGAAGGTTCAATGATAACAAAGTAGTCATCAATCTGACTACAGGGGAAGACAATTTTAGGCATCCGCTCCACTGTTGCTTAGAATCTTAGCTGGGGTCATCCTTATGCTTCTTGCTACCCCTTTAATGGCTCCCTTATTCAATATAACTCTTTCCTTTCTCTCCTTCCCTGAAGGGAGAAGACAGTGAAGGAAGAGAAAGGAAAGGGATATTTTGAATGCATGTTTTAAGGACTGAGCATCTGTTATTGAATAACCATTTTGTGTGCTCTAACCTGAGGAAGAATATTTCTCTAGATAACATTGTATTTTATTTTAAACCTCCAAAAACAAGCATTTACAAACTTTCTGCTTCTGAACACAATTACCCTGACACCTTTTGCTTTGCATGATAACAATAGTAGAAGGGATTGGGAAGGTTTCATCAATGGCTAATAAGTTTCAGTTAAATATGATTATAATGTCCTCCTATGCTACTTCACAGTAGGGGGACAATGGACAACAGGGAAGGGCTGCACATTTTTAAAAGCTAGAAAAATGGATGGATGTAAATTTTTTAAGACCCTGATGAGTGAGAAAAGGCTCTGCTGAACCTATTTGAACATCACCCAATGCTGTATGGATTGAACCATTACAGACTATATACATATTATTTATCTTAAATAATGAAGAAGACCTCTGAGGTATTTTGCAACCTGCCTATTTGTCACTCATTCTCAGCCAAAAGACTGCTGACTGTGTTCCCTTTCATATAGGTTAAAACACAAATACAGTGTTCTAACAGTTTCTCAATACCGCAAGAATAGCGAAGAAGCCTAGCCACAATTCAAACTCCTTGTGTGTCCCTTTCCTCTCAAGTATCACAAATTACTGAATTGACACACATGTTTCCTTACAACGATATTGAATATATTCTGGTTGTATTTATATTTTTAAAAACATTGGGGCTTTTATTCTGCCTCATCCTCAACCATAAATGTTCATTTTCTCACTTGGTTAAAAAGTCACATTAAAAAAATAAAACACTAAATAAATGTCATGAAACAAGGTTGGCTATGTATTAAAGACTAGAAAGAAATTTGGATAGCAATAAATAATCTATTATGGTTACTTTCAGCCAGAAATCCAAATTATGTCTCAACAAAGCAGGGTACACATTTTTAAAACTGCAATTCCAGGAGACAGCCGAACTTTTTCCTTAGAGTGCAATCAGTGGGCCTTTTGCCATGCCATGCATGAAGCAGCAGAGATGTATATAAAGAGGAAAAATAAAAGCAAGTCTGGGCTTTACAGTTCCCTGCCAAGTCCCAATATCAGAGACAGCATGAATAACCCCTCCTTGCCAGGGCTCATAATTCATCACTCTGTCTCCTTTCAGCCTCCATTGCTACCAGGGAGAAGCCATGTTGAATTTAATAAGTTGAGTAAAAGTTATTTTCTCTGTCTGTATAGATTTTGGCAAAGTGCCTCACTAGGGGTTTCCTGATACTGGGAACTCTATGATATCAAAAGCCTGATCACCAGTTGTTGGGCCCAGAAGGAACAATATTCTTAAGCAGTGTGGACTTCATCTTGTTCCCACTGGTGAGAAGCCTTTTTATGCACCTTAGCACCGTCAGCTCTAGGGACCTCTCCAGCAGGACAATCACGCAGCTCAGTAGCTGTGAACATTAGGACAAACACAAGTGCTATGTTTAACTTTCTCTAGTGGGTTTTCTGAAGTTCAGAGGAAATTCTGATTTCCCAAAATTATCTTTTATATTGTTCCCATATACGTATTTCATTGGCCTCGTGAAATTACAGGAAGTCACAATTAACTAAATTATGCTATGAGGGCTTTGGATTTTTATTTTAAATTCTTTATTTTATTTTGTTTCATTAATAGTTCTTCATTTGCGATGCTAAGGATTGAACTAGGATATTTACAGGAGCTTAAGCAGGCACTCCATCACTGAGCCTCATTTTCAGGCTAATCTGTATGTATACACCACACACAAACACACACACACACACATGCACACACACACACACACACACACACACTGCTGGTAAAATAATAGAAATTAGTTTCTCCCAAACTAATTTGCAGTTTATGTTGATTGTCTTATAATAAACACTTCTGTTTTGGTGTCTAAATGCATCTGTTTCTGAAGAAGGTAATTTGAAAACCCCTCTGCTCCAATTAAACAAGACAAGCTTCTTGTTTTGTCATTAGAGGGAAGCGATTATTGATCCAAAATGGTTTGTTAAAGCACATCCCTTGCCCCAATTTATTCTGTGCTTTTGAAAACTATGGGCCTTATAAGAATCCCCTCTGTATATCTCCAGGGAGGAATAGGTGGAGGACTACAGTTGCATTAGCTTTACTTTTAAGCTACAAGTCCAAGCCACATAACAATTGTATTTTCTTAATTTTGACTCTCTCTAATGTAACAAAAAAAATTCAAATTTTTAAATTTATGGTTGCAAATCACACATATTAGAGCTATTCTGAGAAAATAACTGGCCATATTAGATTCTTTAATAGTTTGGCTATAGATTAAAGATTAATTCTATAGACACTGCAAGCAAATTACTCAATAACATCTTAGTTTAATTTTATTGCCCTGAATCATCTTCTATCTTTCCCTTGCTTACTCTCCCTCAGCATCTCAACATCACCAATCAGGTCACGACCAGCCACCAAATGCAAATGTAACTGATAAGTATTTTTGGATCTCCAGTTGTGGGTTTCTCCACCAATGCAGTAGCCGAATTCAACTGAATTAATAAAACCATGTTCAATAAACAGAGAAAAGCAACTTCCAGGTGACTCTTGGGAAAGGCAGGAGAGAAATCACAGGGTAATTATAGGGAGAGTGTATCAAATACCCTGTAGGCATGTCTTAGAGGGCTTTCACAGGGGGGAAGGGTTTGGAAAGAGAGAAGGGGTGCTAAGGTGGAGCTTCCACCTAAAGAGTAACATTTAAAAGGTCTCGGCCATTACACAGTTTCCGTCTCCTGGTGGTCTGTATCTTGCTTTCTGTTTTTTATTCTCTGGGTTTTTTTTTCCTCCTCCCACCTCTCACAGAGGCAGCTCTTGCATATCTCTCTTGCAAGAGAGGAATCTGTTATTTGGTGTAATCTCGGCAACATTCATCCCCCCTTACCCCATCAATCCGTCAAGGTACTCATTTCTGTGATTAAGCCCATACAGTGATACTTGAATCATTTGGCCTTAGTTGCCTATACATATGACGGAATTTTGGTGTGAATTATAACTAATGACTGATTAGTGTAAGCCTGAGGTCAT
Source organism: Microtus agrestis (assembly GCA_902806775.1). Taxonomy (NCBI): domain Eukaryota; kingdom Metazoa; phylum Chordata; class Mammalia; order Rodentia; family Cricetidae; genus Microtus; species Microtus agrestis. The sequence goes on from CADCXT010004254.1 coordinate 205,152, forward strand.
ACATTTAAAGAGTGAGGCAAATGTGTTAAAGTGTATCTTATGTTACAGGCCATGGGAACTATTTTTCTCATGTGTACAATGACTTTTCTTGTTTTGTTTTGTTTTGTTTTTGCCTCATATGAAGATATGAATAGCTATTGATGAATATGCTCATAAATTCCAAGAGCAATTTTTATTTCCATGATGATAGAGTACTTGACTTGAAAAAGGTGGTAAAAAGAGAATTAGGACAACTTGAATGGGAAAGTGTGTAATTCGAATATGACATTTTCATCTCATAAATTTCATATGAAACCGAACTCACTGTGTATCTAACTTTTGAATCTTGTTAGAAGTCCAAAAGTTTAGTCTCCTTTCTGGCATTTGTGATTAATTTAATATCCATTTTGGAAACCAAGAGAATTCCAAATCTCCCTCATTTCAAGATGATAGCTTCAATATCTTATCAGATCTGTTGATTTTGATCATGTCAAAAAACAAAACATAAGCATGTCATATGATGATTATATGAAAGATGATTTTTGTCAGACTTTATGTGATTTTCTATGATTCCCTGGAAAATCTTTATGCTAATATTTTATAGTTCTAAACATCCTAAAACATAATTTTCATTTATCCTGTCAAGCAATTGACAATACAATCTAATTTGAAATCTTCTGGCTATAAATCTTTACAGTCATAGTGCATTGATGCGACCTGAAAACTGGTTAACATTCTGAATCCAAGCATCAGCATGTAGAGGAGGAACACTTGGCATGAAACATGGTAGATTTGTACTTCTGAGGTTAAACTTTAAAAACTTACAGATCTCTAAGAAGTTCTTGCTTTATAACAAAACAGAGAGCAAAGGGCAAAGATTGTTTTTCCCACATACCCACAGACTGAGTACTGAAATCTACCCATAAAAGTGCTATGTTTATTATAATTAAGTTACACTGGCAAAGCATTGTTTCCAAAGTCCATAGACCTCTGTCACAGTAAACTCTTTGTGATGATTGTCCTATGACTTTGGACAACTATATCATGCCAATCATTCTCCTGTATGTAATTCCCTTTGCACATAGTGTTATCACTACTGGAACAGTTTCCTTTGCTGCCTTTATTCGCTTACCCACAATCGCTACTTAGTATGGTTTCCTTCCTGTTGCTGTGATGAAATGTCCCAATAAAAAGAGAAGACAGAAGGTTGTTTTAACTCACAATTCCAGGTTGCAGTCCATTGATAGAGGGGTTCATAGCAGTGGGAGCTTGAAGGCAGCTGGCCACACCACATCCAAGGCAGAGAGGTAGAGGAAAATGCACGCAAGCTTCATTTCCCTCCCTATATTCAGCTTCAGGACCCTCTATCAAGGGAAGAGTGTTGACCATAGTGGACTGGGTCTTTCTGTATCAATTATTAAGATATTCCCCACAGACAAGACTGCCAACCAACCCAAATGTAAGCATTCCTTTACTGGGACTCTGATCCGAGGTGATTCCAGGTTGTGTGAAGTTGACAAAGCCACCAATCACACTGCTGATATTTTATTCTCAATAATATGGCCTTTTCCAGGATGTCATGTCATTGAATTAATACCATATGTAACCTTTCAGTTTGCTTCTGGTTCTCATGATTTGACAGCTCATTTATATTCATTCTTTGTCTTCATGTAACATAGGCTGCTCACCAGTTCACTTACTGGAGGTGATCCCAGTTGCTTCTAATGCCCAGCAATTAAGAGTGTTGATGCCATGAATGTGCATGCGTGGAGTTTGCTGTCAACATTAGTTTTCTATCCTCTTGGTAAATATAAAGAAATATACTGTCTGGGGTAAAGAGCAAAATATTTAGCATGTGACAGAAAACCAACGTGCTTCACATAATGGGGTCACAGAGACTCCACCAGTGGCAACTGTGGTTTCTTGCTGTTCCGCTTTCTTGGATAATGTGTTATTTGCTGTATGTAAGTGTATATTGGGCCTTCATAAAAATAAATAAAAGCTAACATTTAACATAATTTCAGGGTTTCTTTCAGACAGAATTATTTTCCCACAATTTCTAATATCGTATTCTCCCAAGACTACCATTCCTAAGAGTGGAAAAGACTTTATTTGCCATTTTCTGACAAAATATGTTTGTTCTTATCATCATTTACCTATTTTTTTCTGAATACACTCCTTTGAGTAATATGAATTTTCCCACCGAAGTTCTTTCTTTTGATTATAACAAAACATTTAGAAATAAACATTAACAGAAGGTTTCTTATAATATTTAGGTAACATCACAAATTAAATGATGTTCTGCATTCTGTTTTTAAAACACTGCCACTCATTCGAGGACTATTTATCATTGAAACACTAGCTAACCAAATTTCATTTGCAATTCTTTTCTTCAACTTGAGCGATTCTGTGATTGACACATTTTTAGGGTGATATTTCAACTATAAAAGTCAAAGTTTATAATACATATAAAATTCGGAAAATAATCTTGCCTCACACTTCGGTGAAAGGCAGCATGTAACAATAATTTCTCTAGTCAATCATGTAAAATATGTGACTATTTTTTTTTTTACAAAATCTAACTTCACTTCATCGAGTGTCAGAGAATAACCTAGCTAAGGGTAATAGAAGCTGTATTTTTTAATTTATTACACAGTTCAATGCATAGTGTCTATGAATTGACTATAGCATCCTTCCTGTATAACAAATGCCTAAACTCAGAAAGATTTTTTAAAAGGCAAAGAACTATTTCACTTTTATTGTTGGTGTTTACTTTCTGTCTGTGTGTGTGCATGTCTGTGTGTGTATGTCTGTGAACATGGCATTTATGGATGTGCATGTGCCTGTGTGTATATATGTGCATGTTTATATGCCGTGTGTACAAATATGCATGCGCATGTGTGCCGAAGTATGTGTGTGTCAGTGCATCTGTGTGTGCGCGCGTGTATGGAGAGAGATGCATACCTTATAAAATGCATGCTGCTATCGTACTCTTATCATCAAAATTTATGCCTGCAATTACCTTGCCTTTGAAGGTCCTGTACTCAGCAGAGTAATTTGAATGACAGTAACTACATTACTAATGGTAGTGATAATATTAATTTATTGTTGAGTGCTTTCACTGAATCTGATAACACAGGGGTTTTCAAACACATTTTCTCATTTAGTAGCACCTTGAAAGTATTATCATTCTTCAGATGTCCATAAGAAATGAGGAAAGTGTGTATTGCTTATAAAGAAGAGGCATCCTATTGATTAATATAATTTGACTTTTGCTCACAAGCAGGGTCTCCGTGGATTTAAAATCTATCCTTTACCACAATATTATTGATGATGGAACAGGACAACTAGAAAATTGTTTCTAAGGTTTGGACCTCAGATAAGGCAGTATTACGATCCAAAATGCAATCACTTTAAGTGCGTTTATTGAGGAAATATAATAGGGTTGGTAATTTGAAATATTCAAATATTCTTTCCTTGCTGGTATCAAATATCAGGAAGAGTTCTGTTGTTTGTTTGTACGTAAAGTCTTGAATACAATTACTATGTCTACCCTAAAGCCCTTTGTGTGCTGCCATTACTATGTCTTCCCTAAAGCTCTTTGTGAACTACCATTACTATGTCTGCCCTAAAGCTCTTTGGATTTGTTTTTCTTGATCCTTTGCTGAAAAAGCTGCTATTTGGCCCCAGAACTTGCATTCAGATGTTCTGAATCTTATTGGTAAGTGAACTTACCCTGTAAAGTTTATCTGTTGGACGGCATAGCTTCAGCCCTCTGGAGCTGTTAGTTAATAAGAATCACTCTGTTCCATCCAATGCCATTCTTTTGTGCATTGGAGAGAACTTGACCTTGCGCAATGACCATTGTGTGGTCAGGCTCCAGGCTTCTAGCCCTTTAACCAAATGAGTCTTTCACTGCCTTTGCTTCCTTGCATGATGTACAGCCTTGTACTCCTTTGCAAATCAATGGGTTCCATTCCTAACCTCATTACATTTTAGCTGATGCCTTCAGTCAGAAAGAAAAGAGAAATGGTGAGAAAATACCTGTCTCCTGGCTGCCATTTCTATCCCTCAGATAAGGATGTACTTATTTCTTGCTCTTGGGATCTTACTGCAAAAGAAATTATTGTCAAATATGGTCAGTGGCTTGTCCCTCCACTCTCACTGTTATTTTATCCCATGGTCATCACTTGAAGATTTTTTTTGGTTTTTCGAGACAGGGTTTCTCTGCAGCTTTGGTGCCTGTCCTGGAACTAGCTCTTGTAGACCAGGCTGGCCTCGAACTCCCAGAGATCCGCCTGCCTCTGCCTCCCGAGTGCTGGGATTAAAGGCGTGCGCCACCACCACCCAGCCGAGGATTTTCTTTTGAAATGACTTTATTTCTTCCTCCTCTACTTCAGCAATTAGAGCCTACAGTCTAGCCATTCCCATCTCTGCTGTTCTTTAAATCTTCCCTGTGCTGCTGCATTTGACTCTCTTACATCTCTAACAGCTTCTCTGGGCTATTGCTTCGCTGCATGTGTTTAGGAAGTAAGACACACATGCCACAGTGTACATGAGGGGTTTAGAGGACAACAAAAGAGTTGCTTTTTCTCTCGTGTCCCCAGAGATGGAACTCTAGTTACAGGCTGAGTAGCAAACACACATGCACTCTTCTCTGCTGAGCCATCTCACTACTCCTGTTATATTATATTCTTTATCTGAATATGTATAAATATACAAATATACAGAATATGCATATACAGATCCATGCAGAATTATTCTTAACTTGGATTCTAGTTCTGATTCCTCGGCAAAACTCTTCACCTACTTACCCAGTGGTCACTTTGACATCTTCAATTAATATCTATTTGATGTTTCAATAAAAGCATATGCTTACCCATATTTTCAGGAAAATGATTAGGAATAATTTATCCCCATATTCCACAAATTAATTATTAAAATTACTTCAAGTCTTACCACTATCTCTGATACATTTTCTATAACTGTCTCCATCTTTCTTAACATTATAAATTTAAGTACCACCATTACTTAGTTGTCTCTAAAAGACTGTAGGGCATAGTATCAATTTCCCTGTTTCTTATGTCCATTTGTGTTTTTTCAGTCTCAAAATGATATCTAAAGAGCTTTACTTTGCTACATGATCTGTTTCTTATCTACTTTATGTTTATTCATATTATCTCAAGTTCTATCTATCTTGAAGTCACCATTTTTAGGACATACAGAACCAGTACTCATCTTCGGGCTCAATGTTAACTATTTTGGTACTTCATATAAGAATCTTCTTTTGTGTCCTTCAGTTCTCATGAAAACTTCTTATGGAAGACTTTTACCAATTCTAACTTTCAAGAGATTTTCTTGCACTCATTTTTAAATCCTGTTTTTCCATTTAGTTTTACTTTTCATTATTAGAAAGAGTGCATTGGTTAAGACTTTGGCCCATTTTTTTTTTTTTTGCCATGCAAATACCATGCTAGCAGAAGCTTTGCTTGTCTTATTTATGGTTGCAGGTACAGTAGTTAGCTCAGGTTCTTTTGTCAAATGAGGAATGGAATTACTTTACCCTCAGCACACAGACCTTGCAGAAGGTCACTAACTTTACTTTCTCCTAGGCGTGTTATCAAAAGCATCTTCTAGCAGGCCGTGAAAGCAACTGGCAGAGGCATCTTATTCTCACTCTCTTCATTCATCCCCATTGGCAGCACAAGTCAGGGACAAGGGCTCCCTAGTCTCCTCCTGCACAAATGTCAGGTTTGGTTTGATTGCCATCCACTCATTCCTATTTCTGCCAGCACACACAGATGGGCTAATGGGCCTCCTAAAGAGACACAGCAGGAATTTCCCTTTCCAGCTGGAGACAGAAGAATGTTGGCTTAAATATGAGAAGAAACCCACCACAATATAATTATTACATAGTTAGACTTATATTTTGAAGATGCAAAAGTTTTTCCTACATAATTTATTATCTAGGTCAGGAAACACGGTTAATGTCAATCACAGCCCATCAACATTATAAAGCAAATTTTATTATTTCTTTTGTAAGTAGCACTAGGATTCATTTGGCCCCAATTCAACACAAAACAGATTCTTCAAAATTAACAAGTTAATTTGTGTAAATGCAATCCACACATGTATTTTTTTTTCAGAAATTTCTACATATCTGCCAACAAGTGTCTGTATACTGCAGAAACAGGTTCCACATAAGTATGTTTTTCTGGAACAAGTAACCTACAAAAACCTCATGGCAGGGAATTTAATATGTGCCTTGACTAATTTAATCATTCCAGAAATATTCCTTGAAAATCTACTCAGCGCCAGGCATGTGTGCCAGACATGATTCTTCCTGCTGTAGTATAACACGAGCAAAACAGAAAATTCACCCGCTTTCCAGAATATGGATTCTAGACTTTAGGACAAAAAACAGTGTAGAAATAAGCAGATTTATATCCATTTGTGATTGTATCCTTACAAAAATCACTCCATAAGGAGCTAATAGGGAAAAAAAACAATGTAAATTATTTTCTCAATTGTTGCTTCTCAGAATTGTGCAATAGTGTGACGTGAGCAGGCTTGAAGATGTGGAATGTGGAGCCATCTAGTGAAATATGTTCCTGGCAGGGGAAGAGAACTGTCACTGTCTCTGTATTTTAAAGGCGGTTTGCTCTAAAAGCAGAAAAGGTGAGCGTGTGACTGCTCCTTTTAACATAAATTGTCACAAGGAATGATGCTCAAGTTCAAGCTGATGACTTGTCTCTAGGTGGAAGGAACATTGTGTTCCACTTACCTCACTATACTCCACGATTTAGTGTAATGTCATTTGTTTTTTTCTTCACCTCTCAACAGCCAATGAGGATATTTAATACAGTACTCGCTATGTCGAAATGAACCCCAAAGAAGAGCTGTTCATTGAGAGATTACTAAGACAGGGAAGTCTGCATCCACCGCTTTGCGTTTTGTTAAGAGATAAATACAGGAAGATAAATACAGAAGTTTTATAGCAGGAAAATCAAGACACTTCAGGAACACTCTGATTGACAGGCCAAACCTGTAGATGACTAACAAGAAATAGAGCACGCCATCATTGGCTTTCTTTGACTGCCCCGAAGATGAAAGCAAACTTAAAAGTACAGAAAAGCCTTCACCTATTGATCATATCTTGGTTATTTGGGGCCAATAACTTCTACAGAAGTTATTATTTGGCTTCCTGGAGAGTGACTAGACATAGCTTTGTGGCTTTAGGGGAGTATGATTTATTGCAATCTGACTTCCTGGTCTTATTATAGTCAGGGAATTTCTGGAGATGATCTTCGGATCATAACTCACGCAGTTCCTATTACACATCGTGAAATACGGCCTTTCAAAATTCTGTGGTGTCCTACATGGTTTTATTGTTGCCAAATGGTATTAGGCATGGTCTGTTCATTCATTCAAGCCTTGATCGATCGATTGATTCATTCATTCTTTTAGTTTTTTTTCCTCCAATCAACTTTATTTACCACATTAGATAATTTCCTGGAGGATTCAGCATTTATTTTATGATGAAATGGACACTAATTTCCTGGGTTTCAGTGATGTCATGCTTAACTTACTTGTTTCCTGTCCAGTTGCTTACATTTTCTTAGCTTTTGTGTCTGATCTATGGTCTACTTCTGCGAAGACTTGAGTTGTCTTGATAATTTTCTTTTTCTCTGGCTCTTCCTAGTTATATTCCTTGTGATTTAATTCAGTTTCACAACTTCACATACGTACTATGAAGGAATGGCTTTCAAAGTTGTCTTAAATACCTATCCTTAACTTACTAATCATAGTTACTTGACATCTCCTTTTGACTATCTAGAAAGCATCTTAAACTTTTAGAATAGCATACAACTATGCAGACTCATCCAATAACCTACTGCGTACCCTCTAACCTTCCTCATTCCCCAATATGAAATATCTCCTCATTTAGTTGCTCAGTCCCGTGCTTAGGCTCCTCAATTTACTTTTTGATCTTTTTCCAGTATGTCACTAAGTCCTGCCAGATATATTTTCAAAACACATATAATACCAAATTACATCATAACCTTTACACTGCTAAAATCTCACCTCACATGACTATAATTTCTTGACTACATATACCCTTCTACTTAACATCATTCCTCCTTTCTGTTTCCTGCATAGCCTAGTTTTTATTCATTAACCAGAACATTACCTTCTTTCCCAAATGACAAATTGTCATAATTCCTCCAATTGCAATGAATGTACAAAGTTTCTGACTTTTTTCTTTTTTGATTTTATTTTGTCCAATTCTTACTCATCATCAGCTTACCATTTTCAGTGACTCCATCTCTGATAAAGGATTCCCATCTCAGGAACTCCGTGAATGCTGTTATCTCTGCATTAAGTCATCCACTTTTAGAATTTTGCAAAAGCAACTCTTTCTATTTGGTTTTCTGTTTTGTTTTATTGAGAATGAATATTGGTGTGTTTTTAAGATCGTCTATAATATATTACTTAGCTAAGATTGATTTCACATTCACTTTGACCCTTCCTGTCTCTGCTTCTACCAGAACAAAGACTTAGCTTGTTTTCTGACTAAATAACATTTGTTTTTAAAGAGAAGCTCCCTAGACAACAGATTATTGGTCACATTATTTTTGGGAGAAGAAAAATCAACCGAGATCTTTCTGTCTGAGTCTTCCACATATTGGGATGACACGTGTGTACATTCATTCTCAAAAATGCCGTTTCTTGTAAAATGCTATTTTTCTTGCATTATGTTTACATTTTGAAAATTACACATGTAGTCTACAGAAGTTTTCGAAACTAACTTTAATTTTAGGAAGTGAAAATGTTGTCTTGAAATTTCACCGTAGTTGCAATAACTCTTACAGATCTCTTCAACTTGAATATAAAACTTGAAAAAACAGAGGGAGGAGGGAGTGCGGAGGCAACACAACGTGGAATGTCACGGGAGTTAATTAATTAATTACCCTGAGATTTATCTTAGACTGGTGAGTTAGCAAACTCTAGGAATATACCATGTGTTCCCATGTTTCCAGAGAGTTGAAATTACGGTTTATCACACAAAGTTATTTATTCTGTTCACACAAATTGTTTGACTCTGTCTTAACTAATCATCTAGGCTCTTTTCAAAAAGATGTAGAGCTGTTGAAGGCAAAGCTCTCTTTAGGAAAAAACAAACAATGAACTTTGTAAGCTATATGCATCAGGTTGTGTGTTTTTCTCTAATATCCCCTCCATTTTGGGAATTGACCTAGATGTAGAAGGAAGTCTTCATTACTGAGAATTTATGTTTCTCCAGTGGTTTTCATTTGCTAAACTAACCTCTGTTGCATATTAAACATTGATAGCTAGTGCTACTTTATTGTGCTGGTCCTTTTCAGCATCTCTTTTCACAGAGCACAATCTACATAATTAGAAAATAGCATGGCTTCTGCATCTAGCACATCAGGAGGGTAAAGATGTACTCCACCTCTTGTTTCATATGCCAGCCTTCATAATACTGATGGGATAATAGCATTCTTCCAATTTTATAGCACTAATAAGTGTATTGAATTGTCTTGCTGAAAAATATGAAACAAGAAAAGATGTAAATGTATTAAGACAAAGAAACAACACAGTTAACAGAGATGTCAAATTAAATTCTTGAAAAAAATTAGTACTGAAGAAATTGGTGTTTCCTTTGTCAACAAGAACAATTGCAGGATAAATTAGGAGTAGCATGGTTCTTTATCAATATGTTTGTTTATGTTTTAATTTATTGTATTGCTTGATAATTTCATCTTTAATATATTTTTATTTATTCTTTGTTCATTTCATCCAATATATATTTATTTTTTATTTCCCCTCTGCAACTTCTCTTGTTTTCTCATTCACCTGCTACCCACCTACCTTTGTGTTCTTTTTTGCAATTAATAACAAAACAGTGTCAACAAAAGGATGCAGTTAAGTTTGTGTTCAGCTGCTCCTGAGCATAGGGCCTGCATTGGAGTGTGGTCCATATCCAGTAACACTCTATTGAGAACGACTGATTTTCCCTGTCCCAGTAGCAATCAACTGTGCATAGCTTCTTGACTAGGAGAGGTTTCATATATACTTCTCCTTCATGCTTAAATTTTGTATAACTTGAGTTTGTGTAGTTCTTGCACATGCTGTCAGAGTTTCCTGTGATTTCATTTCTGTATCAGCCTTATTGCATCTGAGAAATTCTGGCTTGGGAATTGATTACACAATTTTGAGATGGGGTGCAACTACCTTAATCAGATTAATCTTATACTTCTGAGGTCCTTCTTCTTCATCCTCCTGAATGAAGAAGGCATGCATCTGATTTCTAGATATATATTAGTTTCTAATTTGAAGCAACACTGTGATTTTACAGACTCCTCATTATAGCAAACGAAACTTTTTTGAGTTACTTTCCATCTGTTAATTTTTTTTTTTACTTTTAAAATTTCCAGTGATTTGGTACCCAGCTAAAGTCCTACAATTTTTTTTAACATATACTTCATGTTTTTCACATCCTGTACCTTGATCCCATTCATTTTGACATTCCTTGGTATGTGCCTTTTGCCCTTTCATGCTCTCCCATCTACATAGCAAAATAACATTCAAGAGAAAATCGGAATTTAAAAAAAAAAAGAAAAATCAGTTTTATCATGGAAGTCATAGTGTAACACGACCACATAGTAACCCCCTTTATCCATATATCTTTACTTGCAAGACTCATTGCAAAGAGTCATTGATCTGGTTCAAGGCCTCTTATTTTGGGTACACAGGTAGCAAATCAATGTTTGTCCCTCACTAGGACTCCTCTTGGATATCATGTTGTTTGGGTCACAGAGATTCTGAAGCCTTAAGTCTACAAGACCAGCCCTTACACATGCTCCAGCAGATCATAGATGGGGTGAATGCTGGTGTGGGCCAACTCATACATAATCCTGATTTTGGACCTGTATAATTGTGAAGTTGGTCAGCTTTATAGTTTTCCCCTGCCCCCAGCACCAGGGTGAGGTCTCCAGTACTGTCCTGGCTAGATAAACCCTTTGAAGGATAAGCAAAGGGCAGGGGCAGTTTTCCTGCTTTCATGCCCTTCTCTTCGGCTCTCCCCCACCTACACCATCAGGCCAAAATCTATTGTGTTGCCCAGGCAAGGTGCAGCGACAATTTTCCCAGTCGCTGCATCTGGTGAGGGGCAGGGGCAGCTCTCCCACTCATATGACCTCAAGGTCAGCTCTCCAATCATGAAAGGAGAATTTCATAGAGGTAAACACTTTTAAGCATCATAGATAATAGGTTTTGAATTTTTCTTTTTTATTGATTTTTATTGAGCTCTACATTTTTCTCTGCTCCTCTCCCTGCCTTTCCCCTCCCCTCTTCAACCCTTCCTTAAGGTGCCCATGCTCCCAATTTACTCAGGAGATCTTGAATTTTTCTTTTAATTGTTTCTTGAGGTGCCATCAAAAATTTTATGCTTATACACAGTTTTTCTAAAAGAATGACTCTATAAATGCCAATCCCTCAAATTCTCATACTCCAAATCTGGTTCAGGTAGGGTAGGTGCCCCCACGTAGACTCACAGAGCCTCTTTATAACTATAAAAAAGATGAAAAGATGACAAGGATTTTAACTGGAGGCCAGATTCTGTAGAATGCAAATATTGTTTTCAATGGCAGAAACATAATATTATATATTATGTTAATCTAAGGATAATTTAAATTACTGTTTCATGTGCTCAATAAAATGAGATATTACCACATACTGTGCACACCTAAAGACATAAATCAGCCTCATTATGATTAATGTTATGATAATAAGATAACATATGTGATTATGTTAGTCTATGTTCTTAATAAGTATCCTTCTATTTGTGACAGATACGCAGTAGAACCATAGCCATTATACTTTTCCTTACTATTTTCTATGCTGTCTCCACTTGTTTTGAGAGCTAGCAATTCCTATATATGCTTTGTGTAGCCTTAGATGACTAAGTTTGTCTCTAAAGACAAACCTAAAACTAGGTGTAGGCTGACTGTACAAATGTGATATTTCAACAATGAAGACTTGACTGACATTTCTAGCCAGATATTTTCAACTGATATTATCCTAGGTCTCCTTACCTCACTTATCCAAAGGAGATGCTTGTGGATAGATCAAAAATATGGGGCAAGTTTTTTTTTTTTTTTTTCGAGACAGGGTTTCTCTGTAGCTTTGGTGCCTGTCCTGGAACTAGCTCTTGTAGACCAGGCTGGCCTCGAACTCACAGAGATCCGCCTGCCTCTGCCTCCAGAGTGCTGGGATTAAAGGCGTGAGCCACCACCGCCCGGCTCAAGTTTTTTTTTCTTTATTTTAGGAAACTCAAAAAAAAAATCTTATTTACAAAAATTCTTGAGGATATTTACTTTTACAACGTTTGACACAAGGGTTAGCCAAGCTGGGAAGGTAAAATATTTGGTATTTGACACAAGGAACGCTGACTTAAATTAAAGAACAAAAATTTTATTCTATGAGGTGAGCATAGATATCAGGAGCAGAAGACCTGGGATACAAATGGGATAAGATTGTAGCAACTAAAAGAGAGATGTATGAATTTATAAGGGAAAGAAACATAGACATACAAAGCAAAAAAATAATATAGAATGAAAAATAATGAGGGAAAAAGAGATTTACCCAAATTCCACGAACACGACAGAAGAGAACAGAGCAATAAGAAGAAAAAAATAAATAAATGCCTTTATTTATGCAGTTTTATGTTAAATATCTCTTTTCATTTGCAAAATACTTCTGAAAGAACTGGCCGGGAAATAATAACGATCAGTTGATAAGATGCCTTCATCCCAGTGACATTGATGCAGAATTCGTCTGTTTCAAGACTTGCTTTAGACTTCAGTATTTTACAGCTTACTTTTTGCTGAATATTCTAGACTTCAAGGGTTATAAGAATAGCTTTCTGTTGATGTTAATGTTTTCTGAGTTCTTCATATACTTCTGATACTCTGTTAGATGTATAATCTGGGAAAGATATTCCCCCCATGCTTAAGGCAGTCTGTTTGTCTGAAGACCCATGTTCTAAGGAGATGTTCAGATTTTTTTAGTTTTCCAATGAGCTGAAATATATTCCCTACTTTTGCTTCTGTCAGTTTCAGGGTATTAGGACTATGATCTTTTTATTACTAAAACTCAGTAGAATAGCTTAAGATTAGGAATGGTGATACCTACAGCCATTTTATTTTAATTTTTTATTACTTAAGATTGTAAGTATTCTGGTTTCTTTGCATTACTATATACATTTTAATTATTTTTCCCATTTCTGTTAAGAACTGTGTTGAAATTTTGAGAAATTTTTATTGCTTTTTGGTAGGATGATTACTTTGCAATATTAGTCCTACCAATCCATTGAGAATGGGAAGTATTTCTCTGATGTCTTCCAGAAGTTTATCTTCAATTATGAAATGTACTCATGATACATGAAATTATGGATTTCTTCATTAAAAATAATATCTTGAAGAAGTGTCATGTATTCAAGACATGATCAGATGAGATATGGCAATAAAATGTGGGAAGAAACATGGAGGTCATCAATACATCCCTCATATTTCATTTATCAAAAGCCTTGAAGAGAAGACAGATGGACCAGGAGAAAATGTTTAAAGAAAGCAGCGATTGCACTTTCAAAATATTTAGTCACCAGCATTTTTAAGAGAGCAAAGACAAAAGTGCATCTATTTCAGGATGTGCTAGATGAGTCAACCATCATTTTGTTTTTCTGCCAGAAACTTCCTAGAAAGTTGTCAGAGCAATCCCACACGAGCATTTGGAAAGATTGGCTCAACATGAAAGAGTCCCTTTGATTGCACAAGATGGAAACTGAATCATTATGTGCGTTCTGTGCTAAATATCTTATTTAAAAAAAAGTTGCAGACCCATTTTTTTCTGATTGTTCATATATAAAAAGAGGTGTCTTTTTATACAAATCTGTTAATTCAGATAGCACCTTCAGTCTGAATAACAAACATCCATCACTACCGTCACTAATAGAAGGACAAGTGTTTATCATGATGTAACTAATGTATCCTGGCCCAAACCTAGCCAAGAGAATTGGAAGAGTGTATAAAAGTACATTTTTATTCTTAAAAGATCATTTTAATTGATTACATTTAAGATGTTTACATTGGTAATAATCCCATTTATTTATATTTATGAGCAATATAAATTTGTAGCCTATTTATTTTAGGTGGTAAATGAATTCATGAGCTTCACAGAGAGTTTGTTATAGATAAATCATGGCATAATCACTCAGGTCAAGTTTGTTAGAAGTACAAAACCTAATTTCCCACCCCCCAAAAAAAACTTTTGATAGTTCTTGGACTTATGTTACATTTTAATATGTTTAAGCATGTATTTATAATATTGAACTTACAATTCTCCCATGTTAGTGTTACCTATGTCAAGGTCTATTCTACCAGGAACTGGTGTGGAGAAGGCAATGTCAACATATTAGAGATCATCTTTATGTGATTCTACTTATTTCCTCTCTCAGTTCATATTTAGGTCACAAATCAAAGCCCGCTAACCAGTTTGGTTAATATTTTGCATCCCACAACATGGAGATATTCCATATACATTTGTATTCCAAGTCCACTTGCTTAATAAAAGCATACATTGTTTTCTTTTAGACATTTTACAAAGCACACTTAATTTTCATTTATTTTGAAATTTTATGGAAAAGAATGTGTTGACATCCTTAAGCTATTTTTCTAATTTTCTTTTTGGTGCTTTTTCCCTGTACTGGCTCTATGTTTTATTATATTATAATCTAAGATTTTAGGCTCATATTATTTTAAATATTTGCCATAAACTTTTTAATGTCATTTTAATAGTTAGGGCTTTGAAACTGCACTTTTACATTTTTGTGATTATTTAGTGACAATGTTCTATTTTAGGCTTGCTATCAATTACTTTTAGCTCTATTACATTATTTTAATTTGAAATAATTATAGCAACTTTAAGTTTATAACAAAATTGAAATGAAGGCACAGAGTTCGCTGAGATACACTCTCATAAAGGCATATCCCATCCTGGAGTGGTCATCCCACACCATCGTGTTGCACTATTGAGCCCAGGTTAACCCAATGTGAGCAAGCTCATAGATTCCGTTAGGCTTTCCTGTGGCTGCTACATGCTGCATGGGTTTGGATGAACATGTTTCCTCCATTGCAGTACCACAGAAAGGTTTTATTTCATGCTTATGTTTCAGGGAAGTAGGGATGGATATAGGCCCTCATGATTGCTCAGCATGTACTCAAACACAGCTATATCCTCAGAACTCTTTTTATTTTACTTTGCAAAGAAAATCTCATTAAGTTGTCCAGATCAGACGTGAACTTGCCTACATCTCATCTGTCACATAAACTAATCTTGAACTTGCAATTCTCCAGCATTACCCTCCTGCAGACCTGTATTGAAGGTCTATTTTACCAAACCCTGTATAGAGAAGACAATATCAAAGGCATTGAAAACCTCTTTATGGTTCATTCATCCCCTCATCCAGTTCTTGACAGCTACTCTTTTTGTACTGTCCCATAATTTTTCCTTTTGTAGAAGTCATTTCATTGGAATCACGTAGCCTTTGAAATGGTTGCTGTCACTTACTAAAATATATTTAAGATTCAACTATATATTTTTATGCCTTGATAGCTCATATCATTTTATCACTGAATAATATTACATTAGCTGAATATATCAAAGATTATTCATTTCCCTCTCTGTGACTAACTTGCTTGAATATAATTTGTAAAACTTATGAATAAAACTATTATACATGTGTGGGTTGCTTTTGGTGTGGATGTCAGATTTTAACTCTTGTACTAATTGCTTTGACATTACTGCAACAAAAACCACTCAACAGAAATGAGTTGAACAATAAAATTTTATTTTTAACCATGATTTCTGCCCATCATGAAGCAAGTTCTGCTATTGGTGGCTGGAAAAATAGGAAAATATTGCTCACATCATGAACAAAAGCTAAAAGCTTCACAGCCACCTTATATAGCATTAGCAGCTAGGTAAAGACTATTCAAAATATGAGTCTGTGAGGAAAATTTTCGATTGAAATCATAACTCTTTGGATAAATACCAATGAGCACCATCATTAGGTTATCCGGTTAAGATATCTTGACTTTGTAAGAAACTGAGCTGGGCATAGTGGTTCATGTCTATAGTCTTGCTTCTTGGGAAGCTGGGGAGTGCAACCACAAGTTTTACATCAGTCTGTGCTTCCTGGTAAGTTTGAAGTAGTCTTGGGATGTATAGTGAAACCGCCTCATCAAAACAACAATAGAAAAAATAATAAAAATGAAAATACTAATTTGTAAGAAATTGCCAGCTTCCCTTCCACAGTGTCTTACTGTTTGAGGTTCCCCCAGCCATGAACTAGTTTCTGCTGTTCAGATCTCTTCCTGTACTTAGACTGATCAATGTTTTAGATTTTCACCATTTCAATAGATAAGTAGAGTATCCTATCGCTATTTAGTTTGTATTTCTTTATTGACATACAATGTAGGCTCTCTCCCCATAACCTGATTTATATAAGAGCACGCTAGTAATCATGTCTCTGATCCTCTTTAAATTATGCCCATAGGATGAGGTCCTAACCTCCAAGGTGACCGTATTCTGGACCTTTGATGGGTGGCTAAGTGACTAGAATCTCACCATGAAAGGATATCAGAGAGGTCACTTGCCTTGTCTCCTTGATATATTGCACCCAAAACATGGAAGCTATGCTTCAGGAGTTGTGTCCTCACCAAACACAAAGTCTGTGGGCTGTTTTGATGTTTGACTCTCAACCTTCAGAATGGTATGCAATGTCTTTACAAACCTTTGTCTGTGGAATTCTATTACAGCTGGTCAAACAGAACAGGATATCTCTGAGCTTCTAGTTTGGTTTTTCTAAGAGAATATTTATACTTTTTAATTAAACTGTCTTATTAAAGGCAAGTATATGGTAAAAGCAGACATGACCCTTAAAAAAACCCTTTTGAATTTTTTCATAACATTTCCTTTTCTAATCATACGTTCTAGGAAATAGAATTAATGTTTAGTGTAAACCCACAAATTATTTATTATTATTATTATCAATCTGTTATGTACACTTAGTTTCCTCATCATGGAAGCAAGACAAGCAAAATTATAAGATTGTAATTGGGCATTAGCAAGAATGGGAGAGATAAATTTATTTATATTTAGGTTGAATAAATGATAATATAAACAAATGATTTGCCTAATTTGTAATAACTAAAAGATTGTAGAAAATATATAAGACTGTCTATAAGTTGTGGAAAAAGTGGAGCCAAGGAGATCCTTCAAAAGACAAGGCTGTTTGTCACTGACCTGAGGCCCTGAGTTCAAAAACCTTCAAATCACTCAAGAAAGATGGAGAGAACAAATTCATGCCAGGATTCCTTGATTTTTCCTTTTCATGTGATCTCCCTGGCATGGATACCTATATCTACACACAAAACAAATAAATAGAAAAGTGCTTTCAATAAGAACTTAAAAAAGGATTCTTACTTTTACTATTAAACTTATTTTTAAGTGAAAGCTAGTTCTAAGAATGAGCAGGCATTCTTGGTAAAAAAAGAAACTCTTTTAAGAAGTACACCAAGACACCAGTCTTTATGATCAGGTTTCTGAAGATGATAAGTTGTGTTAATTTTTTAAATGTAAATCTTTCCTTGACTTTCCCAGTCATCACCTGTCCATATAAAGATGAATCACTAGTGATTTAGCCACATGTATTATGTGCCTTACTTCACCCACACCACAACAGCAGTTGTGCATCCCTAACAGCGATGAAGGGACTTAAAAATTGAAATAGAACAGCTTTGGCAATAATACTGAAATGCTAATATGCTTTCCTGTACCAAGAGTCTAATATTGGAACAGTAAAGATCCCATGAAGACTTTGATAGGTATTCTTTGTTCCAGTGGAAGATCACAAACTCAAGATTTACTGGGATCATGAATTGTGATTAATGTTACATTTCTGTCTGTTTTGTATTTGTTTGGTTTGTTTTGGTTCTGGCACAGAATTGTGTGGTAGGTTAGAAGGTAAACAGAACTGGGATAAGTTGAGAGAGATGAGCAAATGTGAGAATGAGCAAATACATTTCATTAAATTGTCAAAGAATGAAAACTTAGGAAAAATAAGGAAAGGTGAATTTCAACAATATGATGATCGAGAGATTGGCACGTTAGCCATCATTAATTAGATTTGTTTTATGATTAAAGATAATGAGTTATTGTCAGGTAATTAAAGTCAGAAGGAACAGGATGGCCTCTCTGTTTAGATCCTTCAGTATTTTTATTGTCTAATCAACACATAACATAAATATGCAGAACATAACCATGCTCTTGGATAACTGAGTAAATATTGTTTGTACCCCAATATTTAGTTACACATGCCAAATTAGAGAATATCTAAACACCTTTAGTATTTGCAGTTTACTGAAATATGTATCTTTCTGTCAAAGTGGCTCAGTTTCACCTATCCCAACCAAACTATGGCAATTGAAATTTTGCCAGTTTAAAACCTTGATTAATGATTTGTTAATTCATGTAGTTTACATGGTAAATTTGACTTGTGAACTACACTCTATAACCTGTGTGTGTGTGTATGTATCTGAGTCCTTATCTGTTGGAGGATTAATACAGTTATAATGCCATATGACATAAGGCCATATGACATACAGGTTCTTTGAGGACTTGTATTAGATATCACAGCCCTGGTCAGAGTCTTCTTCCCTTGGCTAGAATTTCAGCTTGCATTGTGAGCTGAATCTCTCTTGATAAACAATAGTATTATGGGGCCAAAAGTGTACAAAAATACCATTGAATTCACTTTTGTGTTGGCCAAACACTCCAAGGTATAAGCATTATCCTTAAGTGTGGTCAATACACCTAGTGAGTCTCCATTGGATAAAACTATTTTTCCTACTCAAGAATAGAATGATTAGAGATAGCTTCTGGGTTAACGATGAGAGATCATGTCTAATTTCTTCTTTCAATGCTGGGACTCTATTGGTTTGTTGTGCAGGTCCTGTGCATTCTGCCAGTCTAGGTGAGTTTGCATGTGTATCAGGAATTAGTTGAGGGGAAAACATATTCAGAATATATTATATAAAAGTATTTTCAATATGTTTACATACATATTTTGAAAATAATTATGTATATGTAAGTTACAAAACTGACAGATCAAATAATGAAAGAAACATGTATGTGCTTATCATTCAGTTCCTTAAATGGCAAAAAGTATGAAATCAAATATATTTAAAAGTCCTTAACCTCTGGATTGATAAGGAGATCTTATTGATATCTATAACAAGGAACAAGTTTCTAGGACTTGATGATTTCTTTTTCCTGATTCAAAATAATTTGTTAGAATAGATCACTAGCTTTAATTTTAGAGATGATGCTGGTTTCCAGAGGAATTATTTTGAAGATAGAGGAAAGAATGAGCAATGGGCTGTACAACAGTGACCCTGATTAATGCCAGAAAATGAATGTTTCAACTAAGGTTCATGTGCTAGAGTCTTGATTCCCATGAAAGCATTGTTGGTAGTTGGGAACCCTTAAGATGTAAGGTCTATTTTAATGTCCTTAGTCCACGGGGAAAAGCTCTCAAAGTAGATAGGTGGCCCCAGTCTTTTTTGATTCTTTTCTTGCTTCCTGGTTCAATACGCAAGCTGATTTGCTTCTCCAAACCCATTCAACATTATTATCCAGTATGCTGAATAGAGGACCAAAGATACTCCCAAACCACCAGCTGGCAAATCATTTCTCTCATAAGTGGCTTGCCATGGATATTTTGTAATATTTTCCCTCAAACTAACACTTTTTAAGAATACGTTAGATTGCTAACAAAGGAAGAAAGCATACAGAGGCATAAAAGCACTGGATAAAACTGAAAAATCTTGATTTGTTTCCTTTGCCTTCTAAAAGTAATTCCTCATAACAGTGCCAAAAAGAAAGACAGATATGGGGCTTCAACCCAGCTTCTATATATTTAACTTATTTAACTCTTAAGACTGAACTGAATATATGAATAATATAAGAGTAGCAATTAAGCTATTGAAAATGACTTAAAAAGATTATTTTAAGAGCTGGTACTTAAACTCTATGTTAATCTATTATTAAACTAGCCTATTACTATTTTGATTACCATATAAAATATATGCACTCCTTTTTTTTACTAAAAAAAATTTGAGATATAGTTAATGAAACAGATGACCTCCTACATAAAAGCTGTGAGAAAAACTGAGTCATTATAAGGGAGCTAAAATAAAGTAGTTATTAAAGTATTCAATTAATTAGTGTATATCATTACCTAAAGAAATGTGGCAAAACAGCAGGCCACTTATGAAAAGCTGAGGTTTGCAGATGATTATCATGCCAGGTTAATACAAAGGCAAGTGTAAGTGTTAAAACGCATATCTAGCACATGCAAGAGAGCAGGCCACAATGTTCTGCAGCTTACCCACACACAATGCATCATGTGTCCCAGGCACATGAAACATTTTAAGAGTAGTATGAACATAAAAGACCAAAATTTAAAATTGGTTCTTTCTCTCATGTGCTTAGAGAGATAACCAATGCAATAGAATTGAATGTTTAGAAAGCAGACAAGTGTATTATAAAATGTCCCTGTACACGAGCCAGGTGCTCTCATCAAAAGACTATCGTTTATGCTGGAGCTACTGAGGAAGAAAGACCACGATGTTTAATACAAGCCTAGCTTAAAAAGAAAAACCCAGCCTCAAAATAAAGACAATCAATTAAAGCTCCACAGACAAACTGCTATAAATATGAAAAGGATATGTATTTCTCAAATATCCTTCTCCAGAGTTTATAAAGATTTAAATAATATAAAAATATTAAACATTTCATAATGGGAACATTTTGAATGTTCTTAAGCTAAGAAAGGAGTTTTGAACATTACATTTAAAGTCAAAATAAAATAACTATAATTTCACATTCAACCAGGTTTAAACAGGCAACATGGCTACTTCTGACCGCATGATTCGATGCAGAATTTAAAGTATAACATTGATTGAGGTATAATGGGCATCTATCAACGCAACTTTAACAATATTTAGGTCACAAGTTCAATTAAAAATTATTTCATGTTATATTTTTTATTTTGTGCATTGAAACTAGAAAGTCTTAAATGATATAATGACTGGTTGCAGTGACACAATCTACTTGAGAAACTGAGGCAAGATTACTTTGAAGCTCATTGTTATAGCAATAATTTTTTCTTAGACAAATAAATTAATTGATGCTATATGAGATAATATATGTTCATTTGTTTACACTGATGTGCAACTATTTCTTCTTTGGTTATGAATTGATTTCATTGCAGAATTAGTTCTTCACTAGAGAGTACATACTTATGTTTTTTTGAAGATCTTCCTCTCCACTTATAAGAAGGCAGGCATAGGATGGAGGGGGCTTTGCAGAACCTTTCATGCTATAAGATGAAGTGGAGGGTAAGAACCTTTATTTTTGTGTTTCCAAGTTCTTTATCATTCCTGTTGTATTCTTCCTCATTTTTATATCTTCCTATATTGTGTGAGAAAACTCCCACTTGCCACATGTTGGAAGTTAATGAAACTTCAGTGGAATTTAATTCAATACCATTAATGTGGCTGCTGATGTAAATCATGAGATGGTGTAAGAGCATACAATGAAGCAACTGCATCACGATGCTTTCTTTATCTTGATGTGTGCACAGGTATTAAGTAGGCTTGCAAAATGGATTTAGGCATGATCTGATTGTCATTAAAGTGACCCACATTGCCTAAGAAGAAACCTGTGACTTCCTAGCTAGTCCCAAAATACACACTTCAAAGGCTGCCATCTGCTTGTGAATGCCCCTGTCCACGGGCTCCTGCTAGCAGGAGATCCATCTTATTTGTGCCTCAGGGAATTTTTCATGGACATCTGAGATTTTGGATATCACTGGTCATGCCTTTAACTCATTGTTCCTAAAATTTAATTTCACTGCTTCTTAAATGTTACTGATGCCAGTGTTAAAAGAGAGATTAAATACACAGATAATACTCACATGGTTACCCTAAGCATATATGCTTTATATGGATGGGAATGGAAGTACGTAAAATGAAAGGCCCTAATATTGATACACAATTTTATTTGAAAGTCATTTCCCAGTTACAATGGTATTCACAGAAAAATGTCATTTTAACTACAAAGTAAACTAAGATCAGAATGCTAAAAATTCAAAAGTATAACTATCATTTAAAAAATTTAATATTATTTTTCCAATCTGATCTATATTTTTAACTAATGCAACAAACATAGGCTTTTTTTTAGTTTTAGTTTTGTAAAAATGATTTTAAAAGGAAAATATATGCAGCATTTTAAAATGGTATATTGGCAGGATTTACAGCACCAAGTTAACATTAAAATATTTAATTTTAATTGAGATGATTATTTTCCCTGGAAACTGTTTTCTTTATACTAATGTACTTTAAGGTACTGTACATGTAAATGTGTAAAATACTTATATCCTTTATTTATTAGTAAAACAATGTTTTATTAGTGTGATGCCACCAAGTCATAATTTAGATAAACTAATTAAAATTCAATAGTTAACCTCTAACTCTAAAATAAAATTTAAGAGACCAAAAGAAAAATTGATACAATAAAATATTACAGTATTACAGCATTTTAATTTTAACCTTTGCTTAAATTTACACCCAGATACACACATATATCTAAGCATCAACTCTATTTTTCAGGCATGATTTTCTTTCTGGTCAAACACTGTTTATGAATTTAAATCAGTATTATTCTATAAGGTTATGATCTATTTTATAACAACTAAATCTCTCTATATAATTTTATTATATTTTCACTATTGTTATTATTATTACTTTATAAATAATACCAATCAAAATTTCCACTTCCTCCCCTCCTCCCACTTCCCTTCAGCTCCTCCACTCACTCTCCCCCTTCCCCTCCAGTCTTAAGAGAAGACAAGGTACCCTGCTCTGTGGGAAGTCCAAGGCCCTCCCCCCTCCATCCAGGCTTAGGAAGGTATGCATCCAAATAGAATAGGATCTCAAAAAGCCAGTACATGCAGTAGAGACAAATCACAGTACCATTATCATTGGCTTCTCAGTCTGCCCCAGCTGTCAGCCACATTCAGAGGGTCCAGTTTGATCCCATGCTCATTCAGTCCCAGTCCAGCTGGCTTTGGTGATCTCCCATTAGATCAGGTACACTGTCTCTGGGTGGACCAACCCTTCATGGTCCTGACTTCCTTGCTCATCTTTTTCCTCCTTCTGCTCTTCAACGGGACTTTGGGAGCTCAGTACAGTGATCCAATGTGGTCTCTGTCTCTATCTCCAAATTATACTTTTTCTATTATTAATATCACAAACAATAAAAATGGTTGTTCAAGCCCTTAATAGGCAATAGACTATAGAGAGCTTCAGAACATTTTGATTATTTTATGCTATATGATGATTGAGAATGTCATTAATATAGTTCATCATTTTCACTTATTTTGTAAAATTTGCAGAGTATTCCTTGAATCAACATTATTATTTAGTCTCCAAATTATTGTTTGTAATAATTAAAATATCTATTAACAGGAAAATAGAAATAAATTATGAGATAATCACACATTATAATAGCACTGAGAGATAAAACTATGTCAATTATTAGTGAAGAAAACTTAGAGTGACATGATGCATATCAGAGCTGGTTATTGGAGTACGTCCCTGTCATGACAGCCGTCTGGAGTTGGGATAAGAGGATCACAAGCTTGAGGTCTGCCTGAGCTACATATAGAGTCTATTTCCACCCTGGGCAACTTATATTTTGTGTTAAAAATAAAAGTTAAGGAAATGACTTGCCAGATACAGTTGCCTGACATCATACCTGATGGAACTAGTTTGAAATCATGACAGAAGCAAAGAAACAGTTACCACTATCTCTTGATCTACATATGAATCCATGCCACACCTTTCTACAAAAATATGTCTGTGTGCAAAAAAGGCAAAAGTGTCACTGCTCTAGAGGTGGTGGAATCTAGGTGAATGGAACCGATATATAAAGCAGGCTGCAGTCTCCTGCAATAGCCACCTCTATTCCGAGCATCAGCTAATTTATTCTCTGAGGGTTAAGAGAAGTCACACGAGTAAAGTCTATGATCGCAAGGGCAAGCCACACATGGCAGACCAACCTCATGTTTTTCTATAAAGGCATCTAAACAAATAACAATAGCCAGTTGTAAACTAGTTATCTAAAGTAAACTTCCTCTTATCCTCTACACCTGAGGGGCTCCAAAGCATAACCCACCTGAGGTCACAAGACTCTCATCTAGTTTTCATGGAGCACTCTCACAAACACTCAGAAATTTCACATGAGACATATTTTTTTAATCTGTATTCCCACCAGAAGGAAAAAATAGATTATTTATTTTTTAAATGAAATCAAAACATTAAAAGCAATGACTAGTTCTGGGGGAGCCTGTCTTCCTTGCACACAGAAGGACCTGAGGTGAATGCACACCTTGCAGTAGGAATGGGATCAGAAGAATGAGAGAAACATAGTAAAACATTCTCTGGAAAGCAAAATTTCATTCTTGTCAGAACACACTCTCCTTTATGCCATAATACTGGTGAGAGATACCTTGCTATAAATGGTATCAGAATTGTACATCTAAATTTTGTGCATTCCAGTGATAGTTTACATAATAGAATAGAAATTAACTATACTTTTTAACAGCACTGTTAATAAGATGATTCATGATAAATAATGTTCAGATTCAAGTTATACTGTACTTTCCTATCATGTTTTATTTTTACTTAACATTTTTGATAATTAATACATTTTTGTTATTTTTTTTCAATACTGGGTTTTTCTCTGTAACAGACTTATGTGTCCTGGAGCTAATTCTACTATAACTGGCTGGCCTCAAACTCACAGAGATCCACCTACTTCTGTCTCCCAAGTGCCGGGATTAAAGGTGTGAGCCACCACTGCCCAGCTTCATAATCAAAACTTTTTAAAAGACTGTATAAATCAGTCTTTCCTGTCATGATACATTGACATAACAGCTTGGATAAAATGAAAATAAGGTTTGATGCTATTTGTAAACCTGAAGCCTTTTGTTCTTACAGGAAATCCTAAAAAGAAATATTTTAATTTTAATCTGGTGCTAAGTATGTATCTTAGTGGTAAAGCATCTATCTATGGCGACAACATTTGTGCCCTAGCACATAAAACACAAGGAAAAAAGAAAGCCACAGCTAAGCACATAGTTTTCAAAAAAAAAAGAGGAGTATTATAAGTCACTAATAACGGTGATACTCATTTTCCAACGTCTTAGATGAGAAATACACAATGTTTCCAGCATCATTCTCAGCTTTTAGGCTTACTTGAATAGCAATTTCCTTTGTATATTAGATACATAGATAAAACTCTTTTTCTGTAATCATCCAATCAAATCTCCTATCATAATACAGTTATTTCCAGACTGGGTGCATGGCCTTAATAAGAACTCTGTTAGAAAAGCACAGGGTAGGTTATGTAAGCAGGGTGTGAATATTGATTTCAGATATTAAGCTATTGTATTGCTGATAATGATTCAGAAAATGTAATTTGCAGTATATTCATATAAGGGCTAAAATAATGTGTTGGGTCATTTTTATTGTTCATTCGTGGCTCATATCAGTTTAAATCTATAAAAGCTTATTTCATTCCAACATCACATTTCAGGTTTATTTCTGTGCACTATTTGGAGTAACAGAAATGCTATTTTATTTTAACACATTTTAGAAAGCTAAATGGACTCATTATTTGGCTGTTACCTAGTTCTAATTCTCAATTCTGCTGGGTTTTCATGCAATGTGCTATAATGCATTCAGAAACACAGGAGAGAAGGACATATTTGGAAAGAAGTAGTCTAGCTAACATATTGGATGTTTTATTCCTATTTTCATGGTCAGTTGTTATAACTGCCTGAAAATATTCACAGTATCATTTAACAACCAATTTTAGACTATGCAATATTCTGGGCAAGGGTAGCTGTCAGGGTCAGTCAACATTTTAGACTCTTCAGACCATAAAATCTCTATTACGTACAAATCAACTTAGTAATTGTAGCAAAGCCATCATAAGTAAATAAATGGAAAGACATTACTGAGTTCCAATAATCCATTCTTAGAAAATCAACAGACAGGTTTTGCTTTGACAAACTCCCCTTTCAAGAAGTAATTCTTAACTTCAGTGTGAATGAGAATTTCCTGTAGAGATATTCTCAGCAAGTCTGGAATAGACCACAAGAATTGTGCTTTATTGAGCACATGATCCAAATATTACCCAAAGTTTTAGTGATTCTTCTCCTTTGTGATTATGGCAACTGAGGAGAAAACTAGAGGCAGAAATCTGATATTCTAAAACAGAAATAAAGTTATGAAAATATTAATGGTGTAGGGATGGAAGAATTGAAAGAATAAGACAACTAAGATAATATGGAAATAGGGAGAGCAGGAAGCAGCTAGCTGTAGTTGAAGGACAAGCAGTGGTTTGAATTACAACACTGAGAACTCCCCAAGTGGATCCCCTGATTCTGAAACTGTGTTCTGAAAGATGTAGATGGTTGGTTGAGTATTTTATCATGAAGCTGAGAAGAACTCACACATATGAGACAGACTTCTGCAAAAGAAGTTTTTAATGTGCAAGCAGATGAAGTCCTGAGTAGATATATGTATGTTGTTGACATACACACAGACATGTCAAAGATCCAAATGCCTCCCTCATATTCATTGCAACTGACTAAGCCGTCCCAGATGACTGTAACCAGAAACTGCACTCCAACAAAGACCTCCTGCCAATATTAACCAAGCCCACCCACTATGCTAATGGTAGTAAAAAAGTTGAGATGCGAAGTTTTTGCATTGTAGCCTTCACTCCATAGGCGTAAGTACAGTTTACTGATTTAGTTGTGGTTTCTATTGCTGTAAAGAAACACCATGGCCACAGCAACTCTTACAAAGGAAAAACATTTAATTGGGGTAGTTACCTTTTCAGAGGTTTGATCCATTATCATCATGATGTGGCATGGTGGTGTGCAGGTAGACCAGTGCTGGAGAAGTAGCTGAGTGTCCTACATCTCGATGGCAGGCA
This sequence comes from Microtus agrestis, assembly GCA_902806775.1. NCBI lineage: Eukaryota > Metazoa > Chordata > Mammalia > Rodentia > Cricetidae > Microtus > Microtus agrestis. The sequence continues at coordinate 232,347 of CADCXT010004254.1, forward strand.
ACTGTCTCACTGGGCATTGCTTGAGCATAGATGAGATCTCTAGGCCTGCCTCCACAGTGACACCCTTCCTCCAATAAACCCACACCTATCCCAACAAGTTCATACTGCCCATTAGTGCCACTCCCTTTGGAGACGAGTTTCTCTCACACCACAACATATGTTGTTTGTGTAGCATCTGTCATTTCTTAATTCTATATACCTCTCTGATGTTTTAGGACTAAGACACACTGTATGAAGTAGTTTGCTTGCTCATTCTGGTCTTATAAATGGCATACATTCATTAAGAAAGCCGTAAACTACTAGCTGCTGCAATTGAAACATACTGCCTTGAGAAGTATTTACCATTAGCTAAAGGATGTAAATGAAACAAATTATAGAAAATATGAGATGTAGAATTGAAAATCTTAAGCAAGTAGGAGAGTAGGCTCATGATGAAAAATAATGTTAGTACAAATTAAAGCCTGTGTTTTGAAAATGGTGACCTTTTGGGGATGTTGACATTGTATTGTCTCTTCTTTTTATTTCACTGAAAACAGAGTTTTTTTTTCTCATATAGTATATCTTGATTATGGTTTTCCTTCCCTATTTTCTCTTCTTAGCTCCTTTCTGCCTCCTGTCCCATCTGGATGCTCTCTCTTTCTGACTGGCCTTAGAACTCAAACAAGTTTATTAGGGATAATAATAAAATAAAACAACAACACATAAACTAACACATGGAAGTTGGACAAGACAAATGAACTGAAGGAAACAGCCCAAAAGAAAGGACTAAAATCAGATACCCACTCAGATATTCCATAAAAACACCAAATGGGGAGGCATACTCCATGCCCAGAGGAACTGATACAGACTCATGCAGACCCTCAACATGGTGCTACAAGCTCTATGAGTTCATATGAGCCTTTTGATTTAGAGGGCCTTGTTCTCCTGGCATTACTCCCTCTGGCTCCCACAGCCTTTCTACCTGCTCTTCTACCGAGTTCCCTGAGCCCTGAAGGAAGGGATTTGATGGCAACAACCCATTTAGGCCTTATTTTTCCAAGGTCTTGCACTTTGAATGATTTCCGGCTATGGGACTCTTTATTTGTTCCCATCTTTTGCAGGAGAAAGCTTCTCTGATAATGGTTGATCAAGGCGCTGATCCCTGAGAACAGCAGGATTTCATTAGGAATCCTGTTATCACTGTGGGTCTTTTTCTTTGTTTTGTTTGTTTGTTCTTTACAAAAGTTGTACTTGTTTTACTGTAGGTCTCTAAGCAATCTAGTCTCATGTTCTTGGTCACCTAAGTATTGTTGTTTACTGTTGGAGTTCTATTGTTCTATCCTGTGGAGTGGACCTCAGTCAAATCAGTATTGGTTGGTTACTTCCACAAGCACTGTGCCACAAGAATGGAGAATTTGTGAACTGGAAGATGAATATGATAATATTGTTCAGATTAACAGATGCTTAATTTGTATTTGAAATTAAAGAACAGACTCCTATGATCTAATATATATTTCATATGGTTTGTATAAAGAAACAGTAGTGAGAACTAGGAAGAAATTATAAATGTAAATGACTGCTAATAAATTGCAATGTACCAGTTTAGAAAGTGTAATGCTTGTTAAATTTGAGAAATAATGAGAATAGCCATATATTTTAGCAATAAAAAAACCAACATCACAAATTGTAAGAGAACAATCAAGAAGGCAAACTTCCAGATATTGCTGTAACACTTCAATCATAGCATATGAATCAGGGAATCATGTACTATTGTTAATACAAAATCACTGTATAAGAGTAATTGAAAATAAAATGCATGTTTAATTATCTAACATAGGTCATTCATTCCTAAGAGTTTTGTATATTGTATGATCTTTTTTTATTTAGGAATGAATGACCTATGTTAGATAATTAAACATACATTTCATTTTCAATTACTCTTATACAGTGATTTTGTATTAACAATAGATCATACAATATACAAAACTCTTAAAGACATTCAAGCTTTTAGAGATTTGTTTTGCATATTGAACATAAATTTAGTAGAGAGGATACCCCACCACTGTATTTATGAATTTTTAAACTCTCTACCTACTACCACCTGTGGGAAACCTTTAGTTAAAATTTTAATCTGAAACTACATTGTTTATTTAAAGTTCATATCTTGAAAATTAATATATATCTTATTCTATAATGTTATATTTAACTTAGGGAAATGTATATTTTTAAAATCCTTTGTTCTTTACTAAGGAAGATATAATTTTCATAAAATTTACAGATATAAAGGTTTAAATTTTATTTTTGTTTTTATATATGTGTATTTGCCTGATTTTCTGTATTTTCACCAAGGTCATGCAATTGTCCACAGATGCTGGGTGAGAGCATTTGATCCCATGGAACTTGAGATAACAGGCAGTTATGAACTATCTAATAGGAGTGCTAAGATTGGAACAACAGAAGCAACAAGTGCTTTTAACCACAGAGTTGTCTTTCCACTCTCCTTGAGTATCACTTTAAAAAAAATTGTGTGAAAATTTACACCTTCTACAGTAAAAACGTCAGCCAGTGTAAGGGGATGTGGAGGCTCACACTGACAGAAGACAGAGGATTAATTACAATTCCTTTTGTTTAAAAGAATTCTAGGCTCTGTTTTCACCTTGCCTTTCCTAGGGTAACCATAAGAAATTACAAGGGTAGTTTTTGACTTTTTCAAAGCCATGTGGAACATGCTTCTTTTTCAATATTAAGGAGAAGTTGATTATTTTGTAAAATTTCAATGTTAATAGGCAATTGATTATTTTGTTCAGTTTGAGATTAACCGATCCAAAATAATTTTTACAGTGTGGAAACACTACATATGCAGTCATTGTCATCTTTGTGAGGTTGTCATGTATGATTGACATATGTTCTTGATATGTGAATTGACTCATCACCCTCAGTCCAGAGTCACATTCCCAAGAAGCTGTACACGGTCTTAATACTGCTTACATCAGATAATCTACCTTAAGTACCAATTGTTTACTGAATCCCTGTCCTGTTTATCAACTTGAAACATGCTACACTTATCAGGAAAGAGAAACATCAGTTGAGAAAAATACCTCCATGAATTGCCTGCAGTGCATTTTCTTGACTTATGAATATGTCCAGCTCACTGAAGGAGTTACCATGCTTGGGCAAGTAGATGGTCAAGGGTGATACAAGATGGCATCCCAAGCAAGTCATTATTAACAAACCAGTAAAAAATGTTCCTCCGTGGTCTCTACTTCAATTTTTGTTTTCAGTTCCTGCCCTGACTTTCCTCAGTGATGGGTTTTGACCTAAATTGGGAGATTAAATAAACCACTTCTTTCCCAAGAATAGATCATAAGTACCTTGAAAATTGATTTATGATTATTTAACACAGGTCAAACATGGGAAACTAGCATCAAGTGCCACTAATTAATATAAGTACAGTTTAACCTATGACCAACAGTTATTGATCAATGTGCCAGTGTTCATGCACTGTACAAAGTAACAATTTTATTATAAAATAATAAAGTATTCTTGGGAGTATTAATCGAGCATTTGATTTTGTTCTGAGATTTGCCGGAAATAAAACCGAAACATTTATTTTACGAAAATATGTGAGAGTCTTGGAAAAGATATTTTATTTTGATCCTAATTCATACAAGATTAGTTTGGTCCATCTAATTGTAGACAAACACAGTTCTTCATTATTTTTGAAAATTTTGATGTAACAAAGATTTGCTTTATTCCTGGCAGTTTAAGCAGTAACCAGTGCTGCTCTTTGCCTTGATTGCATTGGTTTTATATCACTGAGAAAACTTCTCAAATATTCAACTCAACATCCTTGCCATATGTTTCCATTTTATAAATATATCCATTTTGATTCTCAAAATCGAGAAGTTTTGTTTGCATTCTAAAATCATATAATTGAAATCCAAGACAAAGATCATATTTGTCAGTCTGGGCTGTTTCTGCTGTTTTCCAATAGGTTTTAAGGCTTGGATTTCAGAGAGTTTGAATCTGTGTGTGAGGTCCATTAACATCCATGCTTGTTTTTGCATGAATGTTTTCAATTCTGCCATATCCATTAGCAATATGTATATTATTTCTTTATATGGGCCTGTTTTATACACAAAACTAAAAGCTGTGCCATCATTTTTACTCTAGATAACTAGTATGTGTTGTTATGATAGTCCATTTAAAGAAGCCAAACATCTTGTCTTGGTTAGGGTCTCTATTGCTGCAATGAAACACCAAGGTCATAAAAGCAACTTGGGGAGGAAAAGGTTTATTTTTTGATCTTTCCATATCACTTTTCATTATAAAAGGAAGTCAAGACAGGAACTCAAACAGGGCAGGTGATTGGAGGCAGGGGCTGATGCAGAGACTATGGAGAGGTGATACTTACTGGGTTGCTTCCCATAGCTTGCTCAGCGTGTTTTCCTTTAGAACCCAGGACCACCAGCCTGGGCCCTCCCATATTAATCACTAATTAAGAAAGTATCCCACAGGCTTGCCTACAACTTATATTATGGGAGCTTCTTTCAAGTGAGGCTTCCTTCCATCTTGTGTCAGGTGGACATAAAACCAGACAGCACACATCTGATCAATCTGGTTCTTCTTAAAACTGTAAATGAGAAGCTTACTTTAATAAAGCTGTCACTTATGATGTTGCCATGTAATTCTTCATGTATATTCCTTATGACTAATCAATTTAAAATATCTTTTAGTATCTATCACTATAATAACTACAACCCAATTACATTTATGTATAAGCAATACTATGCCAGTATTGCCTATGGGATGTTTTAACTTATCCACTTTTGTACATTCATGATAGAAACAACTTATATGTTATCGTCACTGAAAATTACAAATGAATAACAGAACTGAGAAATTTACTTTCAAATTAGAAATGAACTAAGCAAATAGCGGGAAAACATTAATGTATATTTCCTCTTAAACCTCCAGCGATTCTTGGCTGCCCATTAGATTATTAGTTTAGCATAGATACACACAAGATACATTAATCAGCCTTGGCTCCAGCTTCTCTCCCTTAAGCATGTTGCCAACTTGGTAGCCGAGGTAATGTAACGAGGTCAGAGTTAATGATTTGTGAATGGAGGCTTCATAGACCTGTGTCTATGTACATTGGGGAGGGACATCTACAACAGTTATACAGTTTAAGTTGTTCTAGTATCATAGGTCATTATATTATTATTCTACTATGATAAATAATTTTATTTATCTGTGTGTGTTTGTGTGTCTGTGTGATTGCATGACATATATACAAATACAGAGAAGTGTATACATATACATATATATACACTTCTCTGTATTTGTATATATGTGCATGAAGATATGTGCACACATGTGTGCAGGTGCAGACTGGAGGTAGGATGAATTTTTTAAATCATTACACAACTTATTATCTGAGGCAGGGACTCTGGTTAAACCAGGAGTTCACCACTGGCTGTTCACTATCCTGCAGGACCCTGTTTTTATCTTTTTCTATAGCACTGGGCCTAAATATATCTGCCACATTGGTCATTTTTTTATGTAAGTGCTGGGGATGTGAACTCTGTGCTTCATATTTGAATAGTACTCTGTGATATCAGCAATGTCTCCAACTTCCCTTTTCTACAAATTTGGTGAGAATGTATGTAGAGCAACGGATATGACATAAGTAGAATCTGCTGACAAGTGTTCTACTACCTCATGAAAAATAAAATGAAGAAACTAATCTGACACACTCTAAGTATTTTTTTAGTGTAATGTAAACGTGGTTAAATAAAAACATCACACTTCTTTCAGCTTGATTTGTTCACTATTGGCATCAGCTTGTAATTGTCTTTAAGGGAAAGGTGGCAGCTCAATGGTGTTTCAAATGAATAGCTTCTCTTATCCAAGAAGAAACCAGGCTTGTCTACCCAACACAGTGAATATACTAAGAGTTAATGCATACAGAGAAGCACATATTTATTAAGTAAAAACTACATAAGGGCTACACAGGCAATTACTGAGAAGTAGGGTAAAACATTCGAAAAACTCGAAGATCAAACCAAAAATTTTCTATCTCTGTATTAATAGATTCTCAAGTGCTAGGAATTGTGCAGATAGCAATTTTAAAGAAGATTGTGGCATACTCAATTTCATTTTTAATGAAAAAATTCTGATAACATTTTAGAAAATTGGTTAATGAAAAATACAGCTAAAACCAAGCATTGCCACTATAATCCCAGCATTGTCATTTGAAAAAAAAAAAGATCTTGAGAGTTTAATGCCTCCTTGAGCAACATAGTGAGTTACAGGCTGGCTCTGTTACAATAGTCAGAATTTATCTCCTTAAAAAAAATCAACTTGAGTGGTTCCTGAGATAACATTATTTTAATTCTTATAAGTGCCAATTAAGACAAAGATAATAATCACAAAATTAAACTGAATTGACCAATCAGGTAAGGTTTATTGTCTTGATAATCTATTTAATAAAGAACATAAGGGGTTAGACAGATGATTCAGTGACTGAAAGTATGATCCAAGCAAACCCAAGGACCTGAGATCAGAACTCATATAAAGACACAGTTTTGATACTATGTATGTTCGCATTTATAATCTCAGAGCTTATAGGGAAGAAGATATGTGGAAACAAGAGAATTATACAGAAGCTTTTTGGCAAGAGTGCTATGTGCAGCAAACGACAATAAAGACACTTCTGAAAGTTGTGCTTTGATCTAACACACACACACACAAACACACATGCGTACGCACACCCACGTACAAGACAGAAATAATAAAGTAGAAAACATCGCAAAACAAGGTTCTAGAAAAACATCAACATTTATGTTAGACTTGATGAAAAATTATTTTCTGTTAAACTAAGTTCGATTTAAACCTGTTAACATAACAGTTTGTCCATAACAGACCATAACATTTTGACTCAAAGCAGTCACTGCATGTTGTGAACTCTGTGCTAGATGAATGTGTGACGTGAAACACTACTTGGTGGTTTTTCTATATAACTGAAGATTTAGTTTATATTTTATTTTTCCACTCAAAAATTTACACTTCCTGCCCTCCTCCCATTCCCTGCCTGCTCCCTTAATCACCCTCCTCCCTCCTCCTCCATGCTTGAGAGAGGGCAGGAAACCCTGCCCCGTGGGAAGTCCAAGGCCCTACCCCCTACATCCAGGCCTAGGAAGCTCTGCATCCATATAGACTAGGGTCCCAAAAAGCCAGTACATGCAGTAAAAACAAGTCCCAGTGCCTTTATCAATGGCTTCTCAGTCAGCCACCATTGTCAGCCACAATCAGAGAGTCCAGTTTGATCACATGCTCATTCAGTCCCAGTCCAGCTGGATTTAGTGAGCTCCCATTAGAACAGGCACACTGACTCAGTGGGTTCCTCGCAGTCCTGACTTCCTTGCTCATATTCTACCTCTTCTGCTCTTCAACTGGACCTTGGGAGCTCAGTCCATTGCTCTGATGAGTAAATTTTAGCAAATCATAGTCACTGAATTCACAGTTAGTCTGAGGCTGAAAGCTACCAGTATTAAAATACACAGTAAACAGTGACTGGCGGCAATTAAGCTTTTTCCAAATGTCACTTGATTTCCTCTGACTACAAGTGCAAGAAGCAAAAGTGAATATTAGGTTACACATATGAGCCATTTCCAGTGCTCCCTAATTAAAACCCTTTTTTTTACTCAATTATAAGTTAAAATCCAACTCAAAAGGCAATTTTGTTACTCTTCCATTGAGAAATTATACTCACATGAGAGATTTGCAAGCAATGATGTATTGGAGTTGGAATGCACTGAGAATTATTTGATAAATTGAAGAAAAGTTCTGATTTTAAGTATGAGTCAATATGGTAAGTCAGAGACTCAGCAATGTTAGGCGATCTGTACTTTAATAGCAAATGATGTCAATATTTGAAGGAAATAGCACAATGAAGTCTATTTGTCATTTATGTAATTGGACAACAGAGGATTTCATACTCAATCATCCTTAAGACAGTATGTAGCATACCTACTTTTTCTATCTTACTTAAGCATTCCTGGGCCTTGGAATCTTCTTAATGCCAGCAAGAAATTAAAGAAATGTACCAGTTACAGCATGGTAGAGAGTCACTTATACTCATATCTCATGTTCGCATCTCTGGGATAAGATCACTCTCAACCATAATAGGGCTAGAATAAAAGCTAGATAGTGTGATTATTCATGAGCTTTCCTCTGTGGACTGTTCTGTTTTATCATCTGATAATTCTCTGTAGAATCACAGTAAAAGTTGTTATGAAGAGAAAAACTGAATGTTGGGGAGCTTTAAGAGATTAACTCAAATAACTTAATATTTAAATATTCCCATATCTTATAATTTTTCATCAAAATATTTTATTTGACTTTGAACTACATAGTCTGCACACCATAAGCCTTCCCCAAATGTTATATGTTCCTTAAAGTAAATAAATAATTGAAGGTAACATAAACATTTCTGAAATCTAGTGTTCAGCATGATGAAGATTACACTGAATTAATCCTCTTGACACTTGCATATCTCCCAGGGTCAAAAAGAATGTTTCAGACAGGAAGAAACAAAAATCCCCCAAAACAAGACTCTCATGAAACATCTGCTTGTATGTTTAAATTAAATCATTAACAAATTCATTTCTACTAATTGAGGTCAGCAGGCTGCCAGCTAACTACAACTAGCATCTTTTAACAATTTAGTGGACTGCAGTTACTATAAGGTTGTACAGCTGTAATTCCTTTCTATGAAGCTTCTCTTGAACAATGAATCACATAGAACACATAATTACAATAGCATGGGTCATTATAGGATAAATTTATAGTCCAATTTCATTCATATGTATGTATATGTGTATATATTATGCATGTTCACATGTATTTATTGTGTTGTTACAATAGTATGCCCTTTATCCATAAAAAGAGCTGCAATATGAGCTCATTGCTACAACTTTCAAATGATTAATCCAAGAATCATGTAAATGTTAGCCAATATTTATATACACATGGCTTTATTGTCTATATGTGCCATTACTATATGTTTTTCATACAGTGCAATTTCTAAACTCATAAAATAATTTGTGTGGAGTAAAGGTAAAATTGCACAAATAAAAATATATTAACAGCTTATGGAAATGTTTGATCAAGCAAACTGACTCCAAACATAATGAATATGCCTTCCTATAAAGACTTCCATTATCTATACTATTATAGTAGTATCATTTTTTATTTCATCTGTAGTTATTTAAAAATATTTAAATATTTTTATACAATATATTTTGATCATGTTTCCCCTTCCTTTAATTTTTTCCCAAATCCAACCATGAACATTATTACCACAATGGATCCCAAAAAGGATCATAGGCTATTGTCAAAGCTGTTGACTGCTCTATACAACCTGATTATAAGGTAACTGGTGAAGATGCAGTGTACACAAGTCATCAAACATAGACAAAATGAGCTGGTGTCAAAATAGAAGTCATATTCCTACTGAATAATAGTCTTGGTGCTGTAAGTTACTTTACATGCTAACCAAGGAGAAAAGAGATCACTAATATCAACCAGCTCCAAAACCTGCCAATTTTAAGAGTGATCTGCCTGCAAGATAGACTAGTACAATAATATCACTGATGTTATAAGAATAAGATATCTTTCTTATATTTAATGTCCACACCATGAGATGGAAACCATGATTTACAAGAAAACATCCAAGAACCCTGAACTAATAGGTATGTCCTTGACTCTAGGAGAAATTTTGCAACTGTTATTTGATAAAAGAACTTAACAATGAAATGGCCTCTGATGACACAAAAACATTTACTTATTTTAAGAAATAATTTAATGAAATAAGTCTCTTATTCTTTTTAAATACATATGCTTTTGATCTCTGTCTGGATAAATATAGCAAAACTTGAAGATCACATTACCAAAAGGTAGAGAATGAGCATCAGTTGCAAAAAATTGTGATCAAATTATATTTTTAACGAATAAAATGTGTTTATTTATGATTAACATGAGTAAATATATGAAAGTAAGAATTAACATATTTTTCTTTCCTTGAGCATGAATTGAATGCCTTACTTAAGTAGGCAATTTATTGCTGAGACAATTTGGTCTCTATTCAGATCATCTAATTTCTAATCACAGCGCTCTTACTCTTCTGACTTTCTCAGCAGAATCAACCTTTTCTAGGAGTAAACTATATCTGAAATAGGTTATCTGTGGTAGTGGCTTTGTGGGACTTTAGAAAAGATAAGAGGATATGCTTTATGCACATATGTCTGTGCACACACAAGTTGCAAAGGAAACTGCAGTGGGGGCAGAAGTTTTTAACACCCACCTAATAAACTGAGACTTGATTTGAACCCTGAAAGTTGAGTTTTGCTAAAGGTACTAACAAAACACATAAAAGAGTGTAAGGAGGCAATAATTTAATTGGAGCTAAAGCATCAGGTATATGACAATTAAAATGTTTATATTTCGTAATGATTATATCCCAAAATATCATTGTAAATGGTTGGTTGATAGACTAAGTCTACACATAAATTTGATTAATGATTGAGTAAAATTAACTCATTAAATTAATAATTTTATTTTGGGGTGCAGAGTCTATGTAATTAACAAATAAATATGATTTTAAATATAAAAACACTGTGTTTACAAGACTGAAAGTCACCTTAAAGGAGCCTGCTTCTTTATTCCGTTCTTTGATCTAATTCACTCAAACACATCCACATTCCAGCTGTTTTTTCCCTCCCACACTGAGAACACACACATTTCAGAAGCTCAAACACTCATTTTAATCATTCAAGTTTAAGTTTGCTAAACTTTAATGTTAATACTCAGTCTTAAAAGGGCCAAAGTCTTGTCATTTACAGTCTAACACATGGAACTGAAGAACATTACAGACAAACACCAGATAGTCTCACTTAAGCAAGGTAAACAAAAAGTTAATCTCAAGAGACTAGTGACTACTAGTCTGTAAAGAATGAGTGGGCAGAAAGATAGTGACTGGAAGGTTAATGAAGATGTGTGTAATGAAGTATTGTGGTAAGATAACCATGGCTGGATGAAGGAAATAGATCCAAATAACTAGTAGAGAGGGTATCAAGTATTTCCAACTCATATAAAACAATATATTTTTAGATGAGAGACCAATAAATCACTCCGATCTAATATAATACATGTTGACTATATATCATAATGTTACACTGCATCTTGTCAATATATGTCATTACTATATGACAGCAAATGTGTATGTTAAAAGAAAGAAATATGTTTTGCATTTTTATTTTCCTTTACCCTTAAGTATAAGTCAATTCCAGCAGTTAAACATTTTTGAGCATTTGTCTCATCAGATGCAAAATTATAATCTCTGACCTATATATTTTCAATCAATAAACTAATATGCATTTAATTTCATAAATAAATTAAAATTATCTAACGAGTACAAATTAAAATATCTGTATTCCCTAAATTCACAGCATTAGACCACTGGAATTTAGATAGATATACCTGGAAAATTTTAAATAAGTGAACTTAAATTACATATTCTTTTATAAATGTAGATTAATAGGGCCACTTGAGATACTTGAGTATAATTACATATAGAAATATATGAATGTATTAGGTAAATGGTTCAAGAATGAGTGAATAATTTTCAGAACATTCTGTTCACGTATACTCAACCGACTGGGCATAAAATCAACAGCTGCAGAGAGGGTGAGAGCTGATAGCATGTGGTACAGAAATCCAGGGCAATGAGAGATAACAAATCTGTCCTTGAAAGGAGGCTTACTGTGTTTCTACTTCGCCCTATTATGTGTTTTCTTCCCAGATTACTAAATTCCCATGTTCCATGGGCAACAGACACAACATTTTACTGTAAGTATGGAACCAACAGGCTTCATAGAATGCACTTAGAATCTTATATGTGAGAGGTTGTATTCTGAGAGACAAAGAAAAATTGTTTTTATTGTTTTTATTGCGTGATATATTTTTCTCTGCCCCCTCCCTTTCTCTCTTGTCCCCATCTGCCCTATCCCATAAATTCCCATGCTTCCAATTTACTCAGGAGATCTTACCGTTTTCTACTTTTCCAAGTAGAGTAGATCAATGTATATCACTCTTTGGGTCCTCTTTGTTGTCTACCTTTTCTGTGGTTGTGGATTGTAGGCTAGTTTTTTTTTCTTAATGTATAAACGCTATTTATGAGTGAGTACATATTATATTTGTCTTTAGGGATCTGTTACCTCACTCAATATGGTGTTTTCTAGATCCATCCAATGTATCACATTTTCTTTATCCATTCTTCAGTCTAGAGGGATTTCGGTTCTTCCCAGGATCTGGCTACTACAAATAATGGTGTTAGGTTTAGCACATGTCCTTGTGGTATGATTAAGCATCCTTTGAGTATATACCCAATAGTGTTATTTCTGGGTCTTGAGGTAGGTTGTTTTCAAATTTCCTGAGAAATCACCATATTGATTTCCAAAAAGGATGTACCAGTTTGCATTCTCACCAGCAATGAAGAAATGTTCCCTTTACCCCACATCCTCTCCAGCATGAGCTGGAGGAAAACATCAGTGTTTTTGATCTTGACCCTTCTTACAGGTGTAAGTTGGAATCTCAGAGTTGTTTTGATTTGCATTCCTCTGATGGCTAAGGATGTTGAGCATGCCCTTAAGTATCTTTCAGCCTTTTTATATTCATTTATTGATAGTTCTCTGTTTAGGTCTGCACCCCATTTTTTTATTGGATTATTGTGCTTTGATGACCAGTTTCTTGAACTCTTTGTATATTTTGGAGACCAGCCATGGATCTGATATGAGATTGCTGAAGATCTTTTTCCATTCTGTGTTATGCTGTCTTGTCTTGTTGACCATGTCCTTTGCTTTACAGAAGCTTTTCAGTTTCAAGAGGTCCCATTTATTAAATATTTCTCTGTGTCTATGCTACAGGGGTTGTATTTAGGAAGTGGTCTCCTGTGCCAGTGTGGTCAAGTGTATTTCCCACTTTTTATTCTATAAGGTTCAGTGTGGTTGATTTTATGTTGAGGTCTTTGATCCATTTGCACTTGAGTTTTGTGTATCATGATAGGTATGAATCTATTTGAATTCTTCTACATGTTGATATTCAGTTATGGCAGCACTATTTTTTGAATATGCCTTCTTTTTCTATTTTATATATTTTGCATATTTGTCACAATTCAGGTGTCTGTAGGTGTGTGGCTTGATATATGGGTCTTTGATTTGATTCCACGGGAGAGTAATAACTGCATATATGCATATGCATATATATAATTATCTGATTATAATTATTTTATTATCAACTCTTATTAAGAATGATTACTTCTTACACTTTATGCAAGACCTGATTGCTTTAATTTTGTTTTTTATTTTTGCTACATAAATTGAAGGTGCTCTGAGAGAAAAGAAAATAATGTGGCTTTTTAATCAAAATGTGAATGACACACAAAGAAAAATCAGGCAAAATTTTATTTAAATTATCAGTAGCACTTTCGATAAATTTAATCCCACAAACTGCCTAAGATTTAATATTAGTCTCTGTTTCACTCAATTCTCATTAAAATTGTGTGAAATTTGGTTTTTGATCATTTCTCTGACCTATAAAATGGCAGTACTTATGGAAGAAATTAAAGTAACAAAATCCAATGAACCAGAAGGAGAGGATCCATAGAATGCAAGATATATGTTTGCTGTGTTAATAAAAGGTTAGAGAATGAAATTAAACACACACACACACACACACACACACACACACAGAGAGAGAGAGAGAGAGAGAGAGAGAGAGAGAGAGAGAGAGAGAGAACCATATAAAGGGAAGAAGGATGTTAAGAAAGCACTTTCACCTTCTTCATAATTATTCTATGTAATTTTATACACAACCTCTAATCCGTGTTGCAATAAAAAGCTTTTACAAATTACTTCTTATTTTACTTACATGGGTATTTAAATTCTCAGAATTTAAATGACCAGTGACATTGCAACTCTGGTAAAGGTCACTGTTGCCAAGCCTAAGACTTGAGTTCAGTCCCTGTGATCTACATGGCAGAGGAAAAGAAACAGCTCCTTCAACTTGTCCTCTTCCTTCTATGAGTGGGTGCCATGGCATTGGGCACCCACATACTCACTCAAGCAAATACACATGCACACACACACACACACACACACACACACACAAGCACATATACACACTCACTAAATAAAAATTGAAATCACGAGAACTTTACTATTTCTTTAATACATTTTTAAGAACATTATCTCATATAAATGGGAAAAAAACTTTAAAATTCAAGACCATCAACTCTGAATTAAAAGGTGATTATAGAAGGCCAAACGAACTGGAAATTAAATTGTGTTTAATGAATTTGAGGTTTGTGTGTTCTATGAATATAAAATCTTGGGTGAGATGAAGGCAGAGCCCATAAGCAAGCGGGGAGGAAAAATGCCAAGACTGAAGGGCAGGAATGAAGCAAGACCATATAGAACCTTGGGTTCAGAATGTTTTGAAATTCATAGTGAGTTTGTTATTTTCACAGTTTATTTCTGCAAAGACCTTAGAAGGTTTCTCTTCTAAAGGAGATGATGTTTCATAGTTATATTCATTGATTGGTTGCTAAAAATATATTTCCACTAAAGGCACATAACTCATATGTAAATACCTTTAACAGACAGGCATTTATTAAAGTATAGAATGCTAACTGTAGTTATTGAAATCTTAAAGAAAAGACCAATGAATGTAAAGATAACATGGCATTGGAACATCTGGAAATAAGACAAGCCAGTGCACACCTGTCATACTGTGTCAATCACTTGAGATGTGATTAATGTAAACACTCCCACTTCTCACCAGACCAGGACATAGTTGTTCTGTTTAAAACATGTAAAACATATGAAGTAAAAATTCTACAACCTGTAGCATCACATTCTCCAGCTTCCTTAAAAGTACATTCTCACAGCTCCCAGGCCACTTGGGAAAGTTAAGAATACGCTTCTTCATTGATTCAAACTGTAATGCATTCTTTTGCTGCTTTTTTTGTTACAATTACATTCTGCAATCATCAGAGAAGCAAGTGCAATATTTTATTTTAAATAGATTTGATATTTCCAAAACACAGATTTTAAGGTCATAGTTTTGATTTAGTGATTTAAACACATAATACTCTATCAGGGTAGAACACTTTATTCATCTACTGAGCTACATGAATTTTTCATATTTGTGAATATTGTTTATTTACAGAATAATTGTTGATATTTCTCAACTGCTTTTTTTATTTAATTACATGGATCATCTATACACATTATTAACTATGGTAACAAGTTAATTGTTGTTTTTACTTTATTTAGTCAGGGCAGTCAATATAGATTTCTACCCTCACAATTCCCAAAAGATTTATCCTAATTTTTAAGTCAAAAAAGTAGGTGCAATCTTATAAAATTGTTGCATTTCATTATTCTTGATAATTTCCATGTTTAATATTCTTTAAACTTTGGAATTTGTGGTTCAGGAAAAGGAGTCATGTTTTAACTTTTGGATCACATGAGTTCATAAAATTCTGTGATCTAGGAATACATGTACTGTATTTTCTAAAATACCCATTAACTTCAAAATGTATTAAATTATTCTCATAGAAAATAACCAAGACTTTACAAAAGTCATATACTTTCTTTAATGTACATTTATATGAATACACTTCAGAGAAAACACAGACTCAGTTTGAACTATTACTGTTGGCCTGCCATTAAGGTAGTGAACCACATGCATTTTTGTTACATAGTTCTTATAAAAATTATGTTAATGCGATAGAGAAATTACTAACTGTATAATGCATGTCTAAAATACACGAGCTACTTTTGCTTAAAAACTCTATCTCATGAGTTGTTGGAGAAAGCATACTGACAGGCTCATTTAATGCAGCATTGCTAAAAACAGTCATTTGATTAACAAAATCTATAAAGCACAGCACAGCAATGCATGAGGAAATGTCAAGTCTGCATTCTTGTATGCATTCATTATAAATCAATTATTTTAATGTCTTTATAGAGATCAGCTACGTTTTTTCTTGTAATTTTATTTTTCCATTTTCAGGTTAGAATACTGAACTTATTTTGACAAGATAAAAAAAATATTTTGTCAAAACCTGACAATTAGCCAGAGCATGCAGAGGTATCAAGTTCAGGAAAACTTATCAAAATTATACACTCTCCCCTGTTGTGTTCCACTCACATAATCTTTGATTTTTTTCCCCAAAAACTTGCTCTCAAATTTTGTATACACTCAGTAGGTTGAATATTTAATTAATAAGAACAGAAAATTAAATCAAGAAATATGACGTTAGAAGGAGAAAATACAAAATGACTTTAGTTTATTTGGCAAGTTATGGAGTTGGTTTGCCGATCATGCAGCAGTGACATTAAAACGATAATGAAGAAAGGGATAGCAGTGTCCTGTGGCAGGAATTATCTTCCCTTATCAAAGCTATGAAAGAAATCTGAGCGTGTCCTTTTAAAGTTCTGAAAGGACAAATGTACAGCAAAGGCCTCTGGTTTCTGCATCAATTAGGTACCATTTATTACAAACCTACTCACAAGTGTAAAGTGATTAATCTTTGCCCCTTATGTAAATTAAGTTAGCTTTAGGGAACCAAAGAAAAATGGTCCAAAAAGTGCAGCAATGAGGCCTTGAGGTAAAATAACAGCAAGAAGAGAAAAGCGTATCTGAGGATCTGAGGAGAAAGGGCTTAGTTGTCAGCAAAACCAGACCCCCTTTCTTGGATTTTTCAAACAATGTGCAGTCAGAACTTTATTAGCTGCTACGAAACTGAAATAAATTCTATACTACTTGTTTCTTTTGAGAATCCCTCAACCTTTTGAGAACGGCAAGTGAAAATCTTAAGGTAACAGAGGCAAGGCAGTGTGTTCTTCCTTCAGCCAGGGAGCACAGCTGTCAATCAGATGGCACTATGACAAAATCCAAATAATTTAGACTGATCATTTTAAATTTAAATCAAACTGATTATTTCAATTGTTTATACATATTTAAAGTAAAATAAATATATGTCAAAGTATAAAGCAAGGTTATTTTTCTTTTAATATTCTGAACCTATTGTTAATGTTTTAAACACTGACTGAAAGACAACAAAAAGTTACCACTAGTTTGTCTTTACAGCATAAAGTAGTAGATAAATTAGAGTTCTGAAGGTAATTTTGTGCCTGTTGAGACTGAAGAAAAATAAATAAATGAGTGAAATGAACAATCAAGTTGAAGCCAAGATGTCTGACAGGGATTGAGAGACATGAAGTACGTAGCAAGAAAGTAATGGGACTACTTAACATTTGCTCCTGATGCCTGACTAATGATAGGATCCCATACACACAGATTTGAAATAAACACAGGATAAACAAAACTGAACAGTGTGAAACAAAACAGAACAAGTGTGCTCAAGGAATCAATGTCAATGGCAAAAATCATTTTTTTATGTTTGCTAATTATGCACTCTTTAGATTTATTCCCCAGAAAATGGACATTTTCTACATTATGTATCTTCTACATTATTATTTATTACATTTTATTTATCTTTGTCTATATGCTATATTACACGGTGTTATAAAATGAAGCAGTTCCGTTTTGTGACTTAAAGAGCACGCTTGCTATAAAAATGCATATAAATAAGACTAGAAGCAAAGTAGAAGCGAAGGGTGCATGTATGATCCTTGTGCACACTCATGCTGTAATAATTTGATGTCGGTGCCATTGTACATTTAGGTATATTTTTGCGAGGATCGGCATGCATTCCATAGAATCCGATGAAAGACCAAATAAACCTAAGAAAATACTACTTCTTCCACTATATTGCTCTTGATTGCAATCAGCATGTTACATCCACAGTATAATTACAAAATCTCAAATGTTTCATCAGATTCTATGGAATATCTCTGTGTAGCTGATGTGCACACACCCATTGAATATAAATTGTATCTCTGCTTATGATCAGTTGGAATCTGATTCACACAGTTGGTGCTAAACTGTACCAGAATTAAACTCCCTCCAATGTAAGTTGTTGGGTGAACTATTTTCAGGAACACAATTACCCAAATATCTCTCCTATTACTCATGCAAATGAGTCATTCATTTGAAAAGTTCATTCTGGATGCGAATGTAGAATCCTAAAGTATGAGACAACACAATGAAGCTAGTGAATTCTGATTTATCATAATTTTTAGGTTCAATTCTTTTTAAACAAATACTTATTTATTATTTTGTTACTTATTTTTATATCCCAGCTGCAGTTTATGCTCTATCCTCCCAATTTCTCCTCCTAACAGCCCTCTGTTTTCAGCATACTCCCAACCCACTCCCTCTGTTTCTGTTTAGGAAAGGGCAACTCTATGAATATCAACAAAACATGAGTTTCCAAGTTGCACTATGACTAAACACCTCCCCATGTATTAAGGCTGGGCAAGTTGACCCAGTATGAGAAATGGGGTCCCAAAAGCAATTAAAAGAGTCTGAGACACCCCCCTCCCATTCTTACTGTCAGGAGTCCCATAAGAGGACCAGGGTACACAACTGTAACATATATGCAGAGTGCATAGGTCAGTACTATTAAGGCTCCCTGGTATGTCGGTTAAGTCTCCATGAGCTCTTATGAATCCAGGTTAACTGGTTCGTTGAGTTTTCTTGTGGTGTCTTTGACCACTCTGACTCCTACAATCCTTTCTCCCCTCTTCTTCATGATTCATAAGCACTGCCTAATAGTTGACTGGGGGGTCTCTGTTTCCATCAGTTGCTGGGTGAAGCCTGTTTGATGAAAATTGGCTAAACACGAATCTACGAGTATAGAAGATTATCATAGGGCATCAATACATTGACATATTTTTTTCCAGTTGTGTTGGTTCTAGCCTATGTCTCTGGGTTTGTTTTACCTTCATACTAAAAATTACTTTAGCAAGTATGAAAAGAGAACAATAGACTCAGAGACAATTGAGTGATATCATGTGCTCTAGTAATCTTCTGCTATACTCAAACCAGTATCTTATTGATCTCACTTAGATAAAATATTATCTGTGGAAGTCTCCATAGCATCAATGTGATATTATTCTATCAAGTAATCATTTTGTCTTTAATAAATAATTACACACTGTTCTAAAGATCAAACTATTATTTTCACATACTTTTCCTTTTACAACTTTCATTAAAACTTGACTTTTTCTCGTATATATGATTATAGTTTCTTCTCCCTCTACTCTCAATTCCTTTTCAGCTACCCATCCATCTGGATCCACCTTCTCTCTGTCTCTCATAGAAAAGAAATAAGTTTCTAAGGAATAAAAATAAGATAAAACCAAACACATCAGTATAGAACAAAACAAACAAACGGAAGAAACAGAGCCCATGAAAAGGTAAAAGAAACAGATATGAGCAAAGCGATTCACTTGTTCACACACCCAGGAATCCCAAATATGCACAAAGGACTTGCTTGGTAAAAGCAAGGGGAAGGAAATAACAAATAAATAAAACAAAAATTAAATATAAAAGACAAAAAAAAATAAAATCCCTTGGTGTTACATTGTTAGACAAAGACCCTCCAAAGATGCCACGGAGTTTATTTAGCGTTGGCGTCTACTGCTGGACACGCAGCCTACCCTTATGAGTAGTTTGTTTCCCCAGTCAGGCACCCTTACAGAAAACTAAATTTTCATCAGTTGCTCATTGCTTCTGAGATAGGGATGGGTGCACATTTATCCTCTTTTCAGTTCTAGGACCCCATGTAGGGCAGACCCATATAGGCCCCATGCCCATTGTCCCAGTCTCTGATTTCATATATGTTTAGGTCCTGTTAATTTTGAGGGCTTTGTTTTCTTGGTGTCTTCAATCTTCCCTGGCTCATACACTCTTTCTGCATCTTCTTCCACCGGGCTGCTGATGCCCGGAGGGAGATGCAATGGTGACATCCCTTTAAGGGATGAGTGTTCTGAGAGCATTCAATCTCCACATATTGTCTGGCTGTGAGTCGTTGGATTTGTTCACATCTGCTGCAAGAGGAAGCTTCTCTGATGCTGCTAAGGAAGTTGCTTTATGGTTATTTTCTTCACTTTCCATGTGACTAAGGTTGGGGATTTATCCATAGTAATACAACTGAAGTTACCAGATAAGCTAACAGAGATTAGTCTTTGTTTTCTAACTCAAAACTCATTTGAGATTTCAATAGCTATTAAGACAAAAGTGCTTTTGTCTACAATCTAGATTACAATTGTATTAATTTTATCCACAAGCTATTTAAATTATGGTATATATTTTTATCAAAATTCATGAAGTAATGATATATTTTCTCAGTCTGGTATAATGACATGAAAATAATCACACCATTATAATAATTCACATTGGAGAAAGCTGTGGCTTGTTCTGGTTCTGGCTTCTCTGTAATAGATAAATATGGAGATGTTCTAGGACTGAATTAATTTTCTATTTTGTAGTACATAGTAATACTATGTACTGGAATATGCTACATAGTAATCCTTTTTGGAGGTCTTTGTTCTCCAGCTTCAAGTCAGTTCACCTAGTTGTCTAAAGAATTAAATGCTAATATTTCAATTGACACAAGTTATCCTTATGAAAATAAAACCTAAATTGTTTAGTGAACGCATATATGCTGAAGCTTCTAATATGCAGGATAAAGTTTTCATTCAACGAGAAAAATCAAGTGTATAATTTCTAATATTGTTTAAACTTGGAATGCGCTATTGTATTTGGCATTTCTTTTTTGTTCTTGTAGTTGGTTTTATTTTTTTGAGATAATTATGTACTTTTCTCATTTTCACCTTTCATTTCTTCCCTCTAAACCATCTTATGCATCCATGTTGCTCTTTCTTGGATTCTCACACATTTTCTCTTAAATATATATTGTATTTTATGTGTTTAATATAATAAATGTGCATTATATACACATTATATACATATTACATATATTCCTAAAAACATAGATAAAACCACTCAGCTCCTATAATGTTATCCATATGTATGTTTCCAGGGCTGGCCATTGGCTTTGGAAAACCAATTATTTTTCTCCCCCCTGATGGAGGTAAAGTGTCTCACACATTCTTTAGTTGCCTGCAGTTCTTCGTCTAGTACTATAGCCTCTGAGGCCTTTCTTTAGTGGATTTAGGATGTAAATGAATACTTATATTTTTAATGGATGTTGAGTAAACATTTCTGAATGTAGTGTCTCAACATTGACATATTTTAGATTCAACTTTTTCTTAGAAAGTTAATTTTACTTTTACCTGAATCAATTTAGAATCACAAAAAGGAACTAAAATAATTTATTATTACAATCTTTCTGCTAAAAATTGATTGCAACTATGGATCTTAATAGTAAAATAATATTTCAGCGATGAAAGATCATGATACTGCAGATGAGGGAAAACTTTACCTCTGCCGTCTTAGGATCTTGACTGGCCATAAAAATTACATTAACGTAAGTTAGGTTAACAGGAAAAAGGTATAAAATTGTAAGTCTTATGTGATGTGGGAGCCTTCCAAAAATGTTCAGATCTTAAAAATGTTGATATATAAATTATTTAACATTAAATTGAACAAGTGTGAACAAATAGGAAATTATGCGGAGTGGCTACAAAGAAGAATGCATTATTTTTTAACATAGGATGTTTATGCAGACTTCTCTTTAATACAAATCTTGGTTGAAAAACATTGCCATGCCCAAGTATACAAAGGACAATTTTCACATGAAAGAATTTTTAATCAATTGCTTTTTATTTCTTGATAATTTTATATATGTACTTCATCCCAACATCATTTTTCTCTTTCTTCCTCCTCCAACATAATTTCCATGCCCCATGCTTCCTTCAAATTCATTACCATCTATCATTATTATTGTTACATACACACATGTGTGTGTTTGTGTGTGTATACATGTGAGTGTATGTATATTTGTGCATATGTGTGTGTCTATGTCTGTGTAAAATGTACAGTGCATATTGCCATTATGTACCTATTTAGGACTGATCACTTGGGATTAGTTAACCTATCAAGAAACTCATCTCTGGAGAAAAGTCCCTCCTTTGATGCAGATTTCTTGCCCTTGGGAACATAGTTGTGAAATTTTCCCATAAATAAATGTATCTCTCATCCTTCATTATAGAAGCTCTTTGTTTTTGGTGGTTTGGTGGGGTTACTTCACATGAAGGCTATCATAACGGGTCACACTGGTTAAACACAAATATTAATGTAATTTCAAATGTTTAGTTCCAACATAGCCTCTATGCCAAAGCTTGATAAAACATCACCAGAAATGGAGAGAAAAGATGATAAGAGCCAGGGAACCATTATGCCTACTTTTAAATTATATCTTCTTGTCATAACAGGGAAGTTGGACTTTAAAATATCAAGCAATGTAGTTGTCTTAAACAAGACATGCATAATAATAAAACTAGTAACATGAAAAAAATTTAAACCTCTGTTTGGAAGAAAGGAAGCAGTTTCTAGAGTGTCTTTAATGAAATTCACTCATGCTAAAGTAATACCATTGGGATAAATATCCTGTTACTCTTTAACGTCATATTAAATATTAAATATCGAATACAGGACAACCAATGCTTCTGCATTGTTTGTGACAACAAGCATATGAGTTTTATCACTTGAAACATGTTAAATTGTGTCAGTTGTGAGAATCAATAAAGACTAAGGAAAAACAAAAAAAGTGAAAACTAATTTAGACAAAAAGAACAAAAAAATTGCCCACTTATTACACGTACATTGTCATATTAATTTACTTGCCCGATGTATGTGTTTTTATTGATACAATGGCTTTCTATGCCAGGCCACTATCATATAAGAATGATGCTTCTGTTTGCTCTCTATATTATACTTTCTTGAATGAGTATAGTGAATGCATAGTTTGGGGTGATTTTTCATATTTTAATAATACTCTGAAAGTGGTTTTTACTTTTACATATTTATTTTTCTGTATGCCCTACTATTATTCATAATGATTTTCTCCCTTAATGAGTTTTTTATCATTATCTATCTCATCTGTGAGCATGAGATATCTTTCAGGTCAGGGGCACATTTTATGTTTCTTATTCAGTTATTTGTAAGTATCAAAATAATTTCTGTTTATAGAAGTGATATACTAAGATCATTTATGATTCAATCCATTTGTGCAGGATTAAAATGCAATAGTATTTAATATATAATCACATATTAACTATAGCTCATTCTCATAAGTAAGTTCAATTTCCCTGTAAGGTATTTTGTTAACATATTTAAATTAAACTAACTTAAACATATATTTTATGGAATGAGCCTTTTTAAAAAACACACTGTTGAAACTAAATTATAGGTAATAACTAATTCAACATCTATAGTATGGGACATGTATTTTCATATTATTACCTATTACATAGAATATGCATTTTATTAGTTATACTGTATATATTTACTTTGCTGTTATTATCTTACTATTTTGTTTCTCCTAAAAATTTCATTAAATGATTAGCCTATTCTTTGATGTTGCTGAGCCCTAATACCTTCCTCGGGGAAGGGATAAAAAGGATGACATCATAAACACAAATACTATGAGTGTGGTAGAAACTTAGAGCAAGCTCTTTATTTAGTGGGGAAAAACTAATATACCCTTCAGCACCCAGGCATTCTGATCCATTAACAGTTGACATTCCATGCTTGTCCCTCATTGGCTAGGCATGGTCAGGACTTCTCACAGTGCCTGTTGCTAAGCACTCAGGAAACATAGCTTGGTCACTTCTTATTGGCTAGGCATGGTCAGGACCTTTGACAATACTAGGCAAACTCCAGGTTGGCATCTTTTGGTCTAGTAGGCCTTAACTTACTACACTTTTGGAATATAAATCTTAGTTACTTTTCTTCTACCTTAATATATTTGCTTCATTATGCAGATTTGGGTTTCTAATCCTAAACATATTTACAATGATAAGACCATCATAGAGGAATAACATATTTTATGCAAAATTTGTAGTACATTTCAAATTAAGAATACTATTGTGCTGAAAACACAAACATAAGTTTGGTTGCAGAATTTGTTCATGGTAATTTATTCGATTGACTTTTTTATCTGTGAGCTCATCCCTGGTGGGTGTCAGGGTACATAAATTCTGAGAGGTTGTGTAAAGTATATAATGTGCACCACTATTTTTCACAAGGCCAGTTTAGACTACAGGAAATTGTGTTTTCATCCCGCTCTGTGAGATGCCAGTTCCATCATGTGCCGCTGTTAGTCATAAACACTTTATGTTTCCTAAAAAGATGTGCTGTATAAACTTTGAGCAATAATTTATGGAGAGATGAACATCTCCAGCTTGTTTTGAAAATAGATTGTAAAGCACAATATATGCCTGTCAACCAAGTCCACAGATTATCCTGGGTGGGTCTGTAGGAAGCAATGCTGATGCCTAGGGGGATGAGAGAAAATAACTAAAAGAGATGATTCTGCAGACCAGTCAGAAAACAACCATGAAAACTCTCCTCACACACCTGAATCAGCAGCATTTCTTCTCTGTGCTTTTATAACTTAAGAAGAGACTTTTAACAGCACTGTGAATCTACTATAAGGTCAGTTCGTCCATCTACTGGCTGAAGGTCAAACTTTGATCTTTATGAGTTATAAAACCATAAATTTGTCTATATGTGTGAATAGTCTCTACATTATGAGCATACCATTAAATAAATGCATAATTTCAACTCTAAATTATAATGAATTGACTCCTAAAATTATAATCTACCTTTTAATGCATAAGAGTATAGATTAAGCTGACAATTTAAATTGTTTTGAATATTATTAGTTTTATCAATGTCCCTATTAAAATAATTCTGGATATTTCTTAAAACATATATTTCAACTGGTTGTTGTAAAGTTTAATTTCTTATTTGTTGATATAATATTTCTTGATATTTTGGCAAG
The DNA here is from genome assembly GCA_902806775.1 of Microtus agrestis. Lineage (NCBI taxonomy): Eukaryota > Metazoa > Chordata > Mammalia > Rodentia > Cricetidae > Microtus > Microtus agrestis. Next base: position 257,335 of record CADCXT010004254.1, read on the forward strand.
CAACTTTAAACTTTTGGACTGTCAAACTCTACAAGTCCAGCCGGGCGGTGGTGGCTCACACCTTTAATCCCAGCACTCGGGGGGGGCGGTCTCTGGGTTGAGGCCAGCCTGGTCTCGGCTGCCGGGAGGCCCAAATCACCCTGTCTCGAAAAACCAAAAAAAAAAAAAACTCTACAAGTCCATTATGTCTTTTGGTTCCATCTGTTCTCAGGACAATAAAATCCTTGACAAATTATATTACTCAGAAAATTTCAGACTATGACCAAGGAATCAGATTAATAAATTAACAGAAGCTAAGAATTTAATGATAACTAAAATGAACAGATTCTACTTAGTAAGGAAATATTTTGCCAATCCAAAACTATTGTTCAACAAATGATCCATGGGAACCTTACACTAAACACTTCGTTCAAGCTTTAGAAACATTATGATTGAGTTTGTAAACTACTTACGAGTTTTGTTAATGTAATGACTCATTTAATTCAGCATACAATTGTCCTTCTAATTCCAAATGAATAAATTGTAGATTGCCATTGTTTGAATGCAGTATTGTCACCACCAAATATTCTTGAATTCATGCTATTAATTCATGAAAATATGAATCTGATGATTTCTGCTCTTGACTTATCCTTTTAGGGATATAACTAACTCTTTCTTGCTATGTCTTAGAAGTACTTTATAGCAATTAAATTATACGGCAAACTCTGTTGCTAGGGGTTGTTACAACCAGTGATTTTTTTAGGTATTTTTAAATCTTTACATAATATAATTGTTAAATAATATAGTGGTATCTACTGCTGGGCTTATTCATCACTGGTCACCATCTCTACCTTCATATCCAATGTACTCGTTATTTCAGCTCCTGCATATGTTATAGAGATTTTATTTTGTAATTCATGCCATGTCATGTACCTGTCCTTGGATCCCTTTACCCATAAGTAGTTATATACATGTAAAATTGAAAAACCATAGGTAGACTCTATTTTCACTGATCCAAATACTTAAAGTCACGCTTTCAGCATAGCCTTTTTTCTATATAAAGCTGCCTTCTCTAGTTTCCGGTGCCCATTCAGCAGTGCACCACACCCCTCCACTCTATTCCAGAACACATCTTCACATCTGCTCTTTTACATGACCATCCTTCACTTTTAACAACTGTTAAATGCACTGTCATTTCCATGACCTGGTTACATTCTGAGAAGCTTTGGATCAGCACTTCAGTTCTTTCCTAGATTGTCAATGAGATCCATAATCTACCTAATGTACCCCCATCCTTTTCATTTCCTCCGTATCATTTCACAGATACTGCCTGCCGAGATGGCCCAGGAAATTTAGTGCTCGTGTCCATAAATCTGACAAATTCTACCTCCCTTTATTTTCTCACAGTTGCGTTCTATATGTCACACCATTGAAATTTAAAATTCAAACACATATTTTTAACTAGAATATCTTTATCCTACACCAATAATTGAGGGAGAATAATGCATATAACTTCCCTACAAAACCCCACAACTATTTCTTGCATAAGAATTACATATTTGGTCCCATAAATAGCTTGTCATGCCAGAATTTTTCTTGTCTTGTCTTAGTTAAGGTTGCTATTGTTGTGATGATACACCATGACCAAAAGCAACTTGAGGAGAAATGAGTTTATTTTACTTACAGTTCCATTAACAATTCAGCATCAATAGCAGTGAGATCAGAAACTCAAGCAGGGAAGGAACCTGGAGGCAGGAGCTTGTTGAAATAAGGGGGGGGGGGGCTGCATCCCCAGCACCCCGGCCTCCCACATAGGCTAGCTTTACCCGAAATAATTACATGGACACTGTATTCTTTTAAGCACTGCTTGGCCCATTAGCTTCAACCTCTTAACCCATTTCTAATCATCTATGTAAGCACCCCAAGGTGCGCTTACCGGGAAGATTCTAGCCCACATCCATCTTGGGTCGGAGCTTCATTGCGTGTGCCTCAGAGAGCAGAGCTATCCTGTCTGCCCGCGAGACAGGAGCATGGGGTCTCTCTCTGAGGCATCCAGCTCTGAGCGGAGCTGCATGCTTTCTGACCTCACTTCCTCTTCCCGCCAGCATTTTGTTCTGTCTACTCCACCCACCTATGTTCCTACCTATCAGAGCCAAGGCAGTTTATTTAACCAATGAAATCAACAGATTGATATATGACACTCCCACATCAGGAGCTGATGCAGAGGTCAAGGAGGACAGCGTGCTGCTTACCAGTTTGCTCATCATGGCTTGCTCAGCTTGCTTTCTTATAGAACTAGGACTACCAGCCTAGGGTGGCAACAATCACAATGGACAGGGTTCTCCCCTACCAAATCAATCACTATCTAGAAATGCCCTACAGCTAGATCTTATGGAGGAATTTTCTGTACTGAGGTTCCCTTACCTCAGATAAATCTGACATGTGTCAGATGACATAAATTTAGACACCAATGAGGACCCTAGGAGAGACATACATAGATCTAATCTAACATGGGAAATAGAAAAAGACAAGATCTCCTGAGTAAATTGGGAGCATGGGGACCTTGGGGGAAGGTTGAAGGGGAGGGAAGACACAGGGAGGGGAGCAGAGAAAAATGTAGAGCTCAATAAAAATCAATAGAAAGAGAATAAATCAGAGCAAAGCTTTTAATAAATAAATAAATAAATAAATTTAGCTTGTACTGTTGGAAGAGGCTGCTTGTTTTGTTCTCAGCTCCTCAGCACCAAAATAACCACACAGAAACTATATTAATTAAATCACTGCTTGGGCCCATTAGTTCTAACTTCTTATTGGCTAGCTCTTACATATTAATTTAACCCCTTTCTATTAATCTGGGTATGGTCACATGGCTGTGCATTACCAAGTAAAGTTTCCAGCATCTATCTCCAGTGGGGTTACATGGCTTCTCCCTAACTCTGTTTTCTATCTACCAGCATTCAGTTTAGTTTTCCCAGCCTAGCTAAGTTCTGCCCTGCTATAGGTTCAAAGCAGTCCTTTATTAACATTGGTTATTCCCAGCATACAGAGGTGAATCCCACATCACAGCACAGTTATTTTGATTATATCATATCTATATAAAGCAAAGTAATTATATTCACCCAAATTACTTTATCTCATCTGCCTCTCACTCCTGTGAACCTTGTTTTTTCCAAACTACTCTCTTTTCGAATATATACATTCTCTCCTTCCCTTCCTTGCTTAATTTTTTCCTTTTTTTTCTCTTTCTTTTTTTCATTAAATTTTATGTGGGAACAACACAAGTAGTCACAAGTGGTGTGCATTTGTGATTGCTGTCGACATTTCATATCCAAAATACAGTGTCCTACCAAGATTTTTTTCCTTTCTGCTTCTCCCACAATTCTTCCTCATCTTCTCCTATGCTGCTCACTGGGTCTCACAGGAAGCGGTAAGCATATCATAGATATCTCGCCTGTATCTGAGCACTCAGCTCTTAATTATTCTCAGAACTTTGACTAGTTATGAATCTCACACGCAGATAGTCTGTATGTGCTACATCCAACTACCTAGAACGATGTACCCATTCATACAACAGTGGCATAAATTTTCTCATAGTAAACAGCCCTTTCTCAATTGGCCATGAGACCCACTCCACAGACAGGAATCAATGCTCAGTGCTGTAGAAGTTCTAAGAATTCTAGCAATTGTGTTGTTTAGTTTTTGTCAGTATTTTGGCAATGGGTAACAGTACATATGGAGCTTCTACATACTGATATTTATCACTCTCCCATCTCTTTTAGGTTTCGCCTAAAATACAGACTTATATTTCTGCCGCCATATGTATAAACTTTAAGTAGTAAGCTATTAAACTTTTTAAGACTTTTGCCCATAGCCCCTATATCAATCAATGTGTACCTCTATTGAAAAAAATGAGGCATCATTTTCATATACTAAATATGTGCTTCAAAGGTAATGGCAAATTTTATACAAATAAAGCAGTAGAGTTTTCAGTCTAAATATGTTACTTATATCACAAGCCCTATCCGCAATAACTCAGGGCTCATCATGGAAGAGGGCTAAAATATTGTAAAAATAAGAGATAGTGTGCATCTTCGGTTAAAGAATATTTATTGATCTTTACAAGACCAAGAGACCAACAAATTTACCGATGTAGAAACAGCATACATATGACTTACACAAGATCAAGAGGACTCAAATCTCACCATGGATGGAAAGGAGCTTCATGAAATCCCACTCCTACCTAAAAAGCTACTGGCAAATCAGGTTTGATGAGGGTAAGAATCTGTTTTGTTCAGGGATGGGGGAAACACAAGGCTACTCATGCTCTAGTAGATACACATGCACATACTAACAACACACAGTTTATTCAGGTTTGTCAAAAAAGAGCATTTGATGATGTTAGAGGAAGGGAGAGAAGATAGAAGAGTTAGAATGGAGATTGGGTTGAATCAAAACACAATATATGAATGCATGGAATTCTCCAACTTTATAAACTCATCATTTGCAGTTGATACTAGAAGCTTTATGGATGGATTAACCCATAAAGAATTCACTGCCTACTAATGGAACCAAACTGATTATTATTGACACAAATATGAGAAATACATAAAAGAAAAAGAAAAACTCCAGGAAGAGTGAATGGATGCAACTGTTTCAGACTTTTAGAAGACATGGGAAATCTCACTGAGAAAGTAAAAGGGGTGTGTGTGTGTGTAATTTTGTGTGTGTGTGTGTATGTGTGTGTGATGTACAGGAACACAAACTTATGTATGACCTGAATCCACTTCAGTCAGTGGCAAAAAGAAAGACTATATTTTATAAAAATAAAATATATGCTAAAACGCTTGATTTGCTCTAGAAATTAACCTAATCGATAAAGAAGCAGAGTAAAATGAGTAAAAGGGAAAGTTGGTAAATGGTGACTAGATTCAGGGTTATACTAATAAGAGCATCAGTCAAGAGGTATCATATTGAAAAGGGACAGAAAGAGAGCAACACACATGTAGTTGCTCTTCTTGTCAAATCATTCCAGTATAAAAACACATTGTAGTATAATTAAGGAAATTAAATAAGTGAAAAAAGTGCAGTTGTTGGGAATTCTTGAGCTACTTTTAAAAGTACATCCAGTTGTCATTCTCTACTTCCTTTCATTAATTTTCTGCCTATTACTTGACATATGGTATGAAAAACTGAGACCTACATTAAATAGGCTTATTATTTCAGTTTGAAAAATAATTGAAGAATACATACAGACTGAAATATGTCATGTCTTTGATTGTAAATTTTAGTTGATTATGTCAGACAGGATTTGATCATTTAGTTACTATGGTATATATAAAAAATAGTGATTAATGATTATAATCATTAATATTTTATGTGAAAAATAAATACTGTCACAATAAACACATCAACTGCTTGTTTTCCATAGCTTAAACCCTCTAGTAAAGTACATTAAACTCATGAAATAAATTTAAATACAACAGTTTAAAAATATTGATTCTCAGATAGGCAATTTTCTATTTTTACATCATGATAAATTACATTGTGTTAAGTAAATTGTAGATAAACTGGGCGGTGGTGGTGCACACCTTTAATCCCAGCACTTGGGAGGCAGAGGCAGGTGGATCTCTGTGAGTTCAAGACCAGCCTGGTCTACAAGAGCTAGTTCCAGGACAGGCTCCAAAACCACAGAGAAACCCTGTCTCGAAAAAGCAAAATAAATAAAAAATAAATAAATAAATAAATTTGTAGATAATTATTTCAAACACACAGCCAAACCATAAAATAAAAGTTCTAGTTATTGATACAGTAAATAAATGTGTATATACTTTTATAGATAAAAACTTCCCTTATGTTATTATAATGCTTTAGCATTAGCTATTTGCATCATGAGGAGGAGTATTTTTCCATTTGTCAGCAGTTTGTGAAGAAAGAAAAGTCACTGAAATAATAACTTGGACAATTAGTCTTACATAGAGTGTCCTTAAAACTTTAGTGATCTTGTCTCAGAAGTTTAGAATACTGTATGCCAAACTTTAGCTGTCTAAAATTCCCAATAGATCTTGTTAAAGCACATATAAACTCAGTAAGTCTGGGTCGGGTCTCAAAGTATGCTTCCCCCCCAAAATTCCCATGCATGCTTCCCCTTCAATGTGATATGTATTCTAGTAGAAGACTCAGAATACAACAAGTGTGAGAAAACTGTGATATTGTGAGGGACTGAATTATAAAATAATGATGAAGACAGATCATTGATGTCTTGTAAACTTCTTGGAAAAAGCAAAAAAAAACCTCTACTCACTTTTAATTATTTAATTATTTTTTTATAGTGACTATTTATTGTTCACTTACTCAAAGAAATATATCTAGCCTAGATATTCCCATGTAGAGCGTTATTAACATGGTGAGATTAGTTCATATTATATAAAAAGCGGTTATTAAGATTCTGCTGATCATGACATGTTTACTCCCGATGATTGTGCTCTTTACCATTGTGCTATTGACTGTTTGCTAGATACAGTTCCCACAGAAAGTGAGGCTGTTCCATTTGTGAATTTAATCATCTTGTTCAATATAAAACATATGGTAATACATTTGCAGTAAGTGAATTTAGATGCAGCAAATGCTGACAGAAAAGCTCCTGAGAATACTTCACGAACCAGGAATTAAATATAATCATCCAACAATGCTTGCAGACTCATCAAAGAACAACGCTCTGCCACCAGGCCTCTCGACCTTCTAAGGCAGCTTTGCCAAAATAGCTGAGGCTGCCAGCTATATGCAAATGAAATTTCTAAAAATTAAACTGAACCCAGTTTTATGAGATCATCTTTATTATCTTTTTTTCTTTGTAGTATGTTTGTTTGTTTGCTTGCTTGCTTGCTTGCTTTTTAAAATCTTCTTTTGCTTTCACTTCAGAGCACATCAAAGAACCATTTGTTGTATTTAATTATTAAATAAAATCACAATTATTTTATATGAAAAGTCAATGAGATTAAGATTTATTTATTTGCCATTACAAAATAAATAAACTCTTATAAAGATGTCAGCATTTACCATATTAAATATCATCTGCTGAATCATAATTTCTTTATTAGAGATGTTTTTTCTCCCCAAAATATATCTTATAATCACAATATATGAAATGACTGTTTTCTCTAATATTTTCATATATTAAACTCCCATGCATGTTCCTATCTATAAAACAAAGAGGACAGACCTATGCAGGTGCCATTTACCACGGGTATATGATGAAGAATTCCATTATTCCTCAGTGGGCCAATATGATGACGAATATTTTGAGGTAAAAATATTTTTTAATTATTTCCTATCTGTATTTCAATTAGTGACTGATATATTTTGAAGTACGTGCAATATTTTGAATATCTATGTTTCCCAAACATCATATGCTTAATAAGCCTCAACATTATATTAGAAGGTGGAACCTCAGAGTAGGGTAACTAGATCAGGAAGAGGTGATGTCCATAGAAAACAGATGTAAGGGAGTATGCTTGCACATTGCACTGTGAAGAACATACGAGAAAGAACAAGCTGTGGACCAGAAATGGGACCTCATCAGACAGCATGTCTCCTCTGCTTAAATCTTCCATTTACAGGCTCCAGGACTGTGATAAAGAATTTTTTATTATATATAGTCTACACTACTATATATATTTTGAAATCATATTCTACATTACTGTAAACATTTTATCACACTAAGACAAGACATGAGCCTTTATTTTCTACAATGCATTTTCTTTCGGATTTTAAAACTGGGAATGTGCCGGGCAGTACAGGCACATGCCTTTAATCCCAGCACTAGGAAAGCAGAGACAGGCAGATCTTTGCGAGTTCGAGGCCAGCCTGGTCTACAAGAGCTAGTTCCAGGATGGGCTCCAAAGTTACAGAGATACCCTGTCTTAAAAAAACAAATATATATATATATATATATATATATATATATATATATATATATATATGCATGTGTATATCAACATTCTTAAATGTTAGCAGATCTTTCTCTTTTTGAGGGGTGGGGGTTCGAGACAGGGTTTCTCTGTGGCTTTGGAGCCTGCCCTGGAACTAGCTCTGTAGACCAGGCTGGTCTCGAACTCACAGAGATCCACCTGCCTCTGCCTCCCGAGTGCTGGGATTAAAGGCGTGCGCCACCATCGCCCGGCATGTTCGCAAATCTTAATAAGTATATATGTAATGATATTTAAAAGATGATATATGTATTTTTCTTCCATCTCTATCATGTTCACTCAATTGATAATTAACTAGTGAAATATGGGGAAACAAGAGGCCATTTTTGTGTTACAGAAAATATAAACACATTTGAGGCTTGCATGACACATAACCATTTGATGTGTTACTCAAAAGATAAAAGGGGTAGAAATGGAGAGAAGAAACGAGAGAGAAAGAGAACCAGGGAAGGAGAGAGAATACTACACAGACTAAGCAGTCATTGAAGCATTTAAGCAGAACATCACCAGATATCCTTCTTGGAAAGACTATAGTTTAAAAGAATAAGAAATCATTGAGGTAACTTTACAGATGATGAAGCTACTTTTCCTATAATACTGATTTCCAGCCTGTGGCTTCTTATTTTGTTACAATCTTGAAATTTTAATCCACTAAAATGTTTTTCAGCAAAATTGCAATTTTGAAAGATAAGAAGAGAATAGACACACTTTAATTTTTATCTCCAGGTGATCCACATGCAGGAAAGTAGAAATTTATTCACATTCAGGAGACACAATATACTGTATCTCAGATGAATAGTTGCCAGGAATTTTAGGGTTCCCATTAGTGACACTGAACTCTGACCTCTAACTTTTTCCATTACTTTATCTATACATTTTGTCTTTCCTGAATCTTTAATTCCATTTTGACTTTTTGAATCTACGTTTTCCATTTGAAAGCCAGCCTAGATTAGTGGTGGCATATTTGCTATTGCATCATGGTGCATTTAAGAGTATCATTTAGTATTGTATCTGCTTCTGAATAAAGTTGGAAATTATTTTATGAAAAAAAACAATTTATATCATGATACATATTTTTCTATAATTAGCTATGAACAGTGTTCCTGTCCTTATAGTTATTAAATGTCCATATTATATACTATTTTGTGTTCAAATTGCTTTTGATTATGATGAACAAGATAAGTATACAAACATTTGAATTTTCTACCACTAGTTTATACTTCATCATTAAAAATTGCTTGCAAGAGGTTTTCTAAATCTAGCTTAGTATTAGACCTGTTTTACATCTCTGCAAAGGCTATGTAGTGGAACCAGCCCAACAGAAAGAAGTGTGTTTTACTCAACAAAGCTGTACAAAGTTGGAGACCTGAAGAGTGTTTTGACATCAGACATGGATATGAAGAGTTTGTAGTTTGCCCAGCTTATTTTTGGTCTTGATTTGGCACAGTATTTTCTTGCTATGCTCTCTTCCCTATATTTTGAAATGGTAATTTGTATCCTGTGCTATTATATGTTGGAAGTATATGATCTGCTTTTTTATCTTGATTTTTACAGGGGAGTACAGACAAGAGATAGTCATGGGTCTCAGAAGAGATTTTGGACTTTAAAACAAGTGTGAGACTGTTGTAGACTGTGGAAACTTTTGAAGATGGACTGAATGCATTTTTTTTTGCATTATGATACGGCTATATACCAGGAAGTGAAATATGGTAGTTTGAAAGAAAATGGCTCCCAAAGGGAGGGGTACTATTAGGAGATGTGGACTTTTTGGAGGAAGTATGTCACTGTGAGGGTGAGTGTTTAGGTATCTTTCCTCAAGATTTTTTTCAGTGTAACTTTTTAGTCAACTACCTCTTGGCTACAAGATGTGAGAGTCTCAGCTTTTTCTCCAACACTATGTCTGTTTTCATGCCACCATGTTCCCCATCATGATGATTAAGGACTGAACCTCTGAATCTATTTACCACCAGCATCAATTAACTGTTTTCTTTTATAAGTAAAAGAAAGCCTTCAAATGTGAGATATGATGAAAGCGTTTCATCAACACAGTTCCAAATACAAAGTTCTGCTTCCTAGTTCTCCTCAGGTACATTAAATTAATTGAGCACAGTGTGGCCTTTTCAGCATGATGTTTTGCTAGTAAATGATTCATGGTGCATCCCAACCACAGAGAACAGCAAACTTTCACCAGGAACAGATGGAGAAATGATCTTGGCCATTTGTGGGAAGCTCAGCTCTATCCAGGAAAAACTGAAGTTCATTGAAAATTGACCTCAATGTGCTGCCGGCAAGATTAGGTTCACCTCACGATCATGGTTATGCTGAGAATATAATCAGCATGAGCAGATGGCACTCTCTGGGGTCATCTTCCTAGGCAATTAAAACTCTGTTGTTAAGAGATATAACTATTGGATATTTTGATATCTCTATGTGGCAGCCCTTCCTTTCCATTGATTATCAGAAAGGTAAGCCTCTAGACTCTTATTTCCCTTAGACCAAAAAAGTAGGCAGCTTTCTTGTTATGCAAGTGTTTGTCCTTTGTTAAAAAATCTCTTTTTAAAGAAATAGGAATGCTTTCTTCAAAGTACAGGCTAACTAATCAAGCTTCCTCCTTTTGTGCTAAATTGCCCTTCTGTTCTGTATATATTTTTCAGATTTTACTTACAGGTATTCTTCAAAGGACTTTTGTTTATACTTACATTTTTAAAAGGAAACAGTGTTGTCTTCAATTTTTCTAGCACTACTCAATCTTGTGGTAGTATATTATAATTTATTTAAATATGGCAATAGTAGAATTTTGTTCAGGAATAACATGTTATAAAATATACACTTAATTATAGCCACTAATCCACTCAGAGCTTCCTCTATTTTTCATGATCATGATCAGAATTTTATGAGACAGATGCCCACACCAAGTGGCAAGGTTAACAAGGACTATTTATATCATACAATATAGGATGTACAATTTGTGTGATGTAGATGACTTCAGTAGATAACATAAAATGTCAGATTGGCAGCGCACTATTTTATAAGTACTTTTTCAATAAAACATTTCTTCAAAGGTTTTGAAGCATAATTATTTTTAGACAAAGTGCTTTGATTTGTGTATTGTCATGAACATATTCATGATTAGGGAGAAAAACGTTCAGAAATATGAATGGCCAAATGAATACGAATGTAATTATTTTCTAATTTACACATAAGGACTGGAGTAGTAATCACAATAAGTAATTATTTAAAAGTTTATAACTCAGTTCACATTATTGTAGACATATTTGGGGAAGCAAGTTCAGGAACCAATTTATTAAGTACTGTCTGGGACAGTTTATCTGATATGGCATATTTGTGGAAGCTAGGTTATGGTATACCCACAAGAGGTTTCTAGTCCTGTCTCACAGAAGGATTTAGGAAGATCAAATAATCAAAAGCAAATCATCACTCATGCCTATGAGGAGACATCCTTGTGTAGCAAACAACCCGTACAAACTGATGAGACAGTTATGACACTCACTGATTCCACTGAAGCTAGACATTAGCGTGTTAATGAAAAACATAACACCAACTAGATAACATAAAAATAAAAATAAAAAAACGGAAGGTTGTGTTCTGGATATATATTCATAATGTGTGTGTGTGTGTGTGTGTGTGTGTGTATGTGTGTGTATGTGAAGTGAAAGAAATAACCATGAAGAAATATGCAATTGCAAATGTATACAAATACTTTGGCTATTTTTAAAGGATATTACTTGAGAAATCCTATTTCTGAGAGATGATAGCTAAGCTGACATTGAAAACATGGTTAGCCGTTACATGGTACAGTACAGAGGGGTGAATTTTCTAGAAGGAAGGAAGAGTCTGTTATAACCTTTAGGCAGAAAAAGTTTCCTTGCATTTCAGGAAGTAAAATAGCGCTTCAGTGCCCGAAGCACAAAGAAAAAGACTTTTTATGGTTTTATTAAGCAGGGTCCAAATCAGGCTGAGTCATGTAAAAGCTGTTAACAATTTTAGATTTAATTCCAAATCCCTTGGGAGAACACTGAAAGTCATTGAGGGAGAAAGTAATTGGATCATACATGCACTGAAATAAATTCATTTTGACTTTCATGTGGAAAATAGATTGGAAGAAATTCGTGAGAAAAACAATGATGTCTTTTTAATAGTGTAGCTGGGCTCTGATGATGATTTGCTTAGGAAGATTACATAGGTGAGTGGTAGATTTTAGGAATTAAAGCTATTAACCTTGCTGATGGACTGGATGTATCAAGGTGACTGTCACCATTTTCGTGTGTTGAAAGTAGTAGGAGTAAATCAATTATTTAAAGAGAAAGGAATTTCTGGTTTTAGAGAATACTTTACCAAACTCTTGTATATAAAACTTTATAAACTTCAAGTTGAAGACATGGATCAACTTATCCAGAAACAGCAGTAAATCAAACCAGAATGGCAAAGCTTAAAAATTAATGCTCTCAGAGGACTAGGGAAAATATAAACATCTGGAAAAGGAGAGATGTCTCATTGGATAGACACATTTGCTGTCCAACTTACTGAGTTTGATTCCTGGGTCATACGTGCCAGAAGGAGAAGGTAAACTGCAAGAAGTTATCTTCTGAACTCCAAGTGTCAAAACACACACACACACACAGTAATGAATTAATTAAGTTTAAGATAAACATATGAAATAAAACAGGAAAGAGTGGCCAGGAAGAAGGATCAGAGAGAAAAGGTGCTTGGATGCAAGCCTGAAAATAATTGGAACAAGATAAAAGGAGAGAATCAACTATCAAAAGTTGTCCTCTGACCTCCACATGATTATTTGGGCACACAGGCACAAACACACAGGCAAAAACACACAGGCCCATACACACAGACACACACATTGTCAATAAATGCAAAACATTAATATTTATTATTTGAGAATGTCATGCAGTGTATCCTAATTATACTCCTCACCCTTCTCCTCCAGCACTTCCAAAATTGACCACTACTTCCCCACTATCCAACGTCTTGTTCTCTTTCTTTCATTTTAAACCTGTTGGGTAGAATTTGCATTGCCAAAATACTCTTATGTGTCTGACTGTTGTGGAGTGTGGTCAATACACCAGGTGTAATATCTTTGAAGAAAACTGAATGTCCCACACCAGGAGCTGTCAAATTTGTGCCTAACCTCCCACCCCTGGACTAGAACTTTATCTGACTTGAATTTAAGCAGGCCTTTTACATGCTGTTCCAATTACTGTGAGTTCTTATATGCAACTCCCATTCTGTATCCAGAAAACAGATTTCTTATTACTGTTCACCATCTCTAGCTCTTCAACCTATCTGCTTTCTCTTCTGAGAAAATTCCTAAGACTTTGTGGGAGAATTGTGATATTGACATTCCATTTATGGTTGAACAATGGAATTTCGTATTGTCTGAGCACTTAGCAACTGTTGATCTCTGTATTAATTGTCATCTACTTAAAAGAAGCTTCTCTAATTACAGTTGGGAGTTGACATAGTCTGCGTATATAACAATAACCATCAGAAGTCTATTTTAAATATATGTTCATTTAACAGAATAATTCAAGTAGGTTCCTCCAGAGTCTTGTGACATATCTAGCCACAGATTCTCGGACTCAGTGAGATACCAGTTGTGGGTTCCATCTCCTAGAACAGGCCTTAAATCCTATCATAGAACAATTGGTTATTTCCTACTGTTAATGTGCACTATTGTACAATAGGAATGAATATCTTAAGAAGAAAGTCATTTTAAAAAAAATTAGGAAGTAATTTCATATTATACTATAAAGACCAAAGACATAAAAACATTGTAAATCAACAGTTATATTAAGTAGAGCTGTGAGACTTCAACACATTTTTTGCCTTGGTAAGTGAATGGACATTGTAACAACTGTTCTTTAAAGAACTATAGCTTTGAAAAGGATTAGAAAAGCTAGCATAGCTGGGCGGTGGTGGCAAAAGCCTTCAATCCTAGCAACAGGCAGGCAGATCTCTGTGAGTTCAAGGCCAGCCTGGGCTACAAGAGCTAGTTCCAGGATAGGCTCCAAAGCTCAAAAAAAAAAAAAAAAGAACAGCTAACATAAAGATTATATAGATACCATGCCTAGACAAATGGCTCAAAAGTTTAGACCACTCACTACTTTTAGAGAAAACACAGTTTTGTTTATCAGATCTCACATACTGTCTGGAAACATGATTATTCACTCTGTGTCCCTCTCACACTCAGTTTCAAATGAAGTCAATATATGAGAAAACTAATCAATAAAGATCTTATGATTGATCAGTTTTTCAGACTGGACACACACTTTAAATGTTGTCTGGCTCTTCCCATATTGTACTACAATGCATATGTATATGATTTCGGCATACTATGCAAGCATCTATCAAATAGAGGAAATAAGTCTTAAGATGTCCAAAATAAGTTATTATGATATTATCATACATGAATATTTTAAATTATACTGGATGAAATTCTATACTGGGATCATGTTTCAAAATTGTCAGGATTGAACAGAGTATCTTGTGCAATATTTCATTCCATGGCAATGGAAAATGAAGTCATTGTGTCTTTTAGAAACTTAGTTTTCTTCACAGAAGCACAGATGTCATTTTCTTAAGACTCTGATTGAAGATTTGTTTACATCCCCATGAATAACGTGATGAACAACCTGTACCAAATCTGGCTTGATTGGTATTAAAGCTTTCACATGAAATTGTAACATTATCTCATCTATATCTGCAAGAAAATGTACATGATGCAATTTTGAGAACTATTTCATATATTGTATCAGAGGCCATGAGCATTACAGCTGGTGACAACTAGTGTTCAGATGTCAATCCATTAGAGTAGTGATTCTCTGATGGAGTTTAATCCTGTCTAGACAATGCTTGAAGGACCATTGACTCTGGAAACTGTTGCTCACTTATGCTAAAACAGCTTTGTTTCTTCCTAGTACCTGAATTGTAGTGTATAATCTCATGTGATGTGTATATGTAATCTCATGATTACGTCTCAATCTTATGGGTATATACATCTGTGGATAGTCAGGAAGATGACTTTTCATTTATCTGTATAATTTTGATGTATAGACAATGGACTAGGATATGCTTCATAACTATATCTGTGTGGCCCACAAGGACTGTAGATGTTAGGAGGAGTTACAATATTGGAGTTAGTATAGGAGAATTAGAATAGAGACAAAAGTATAAAGATTCTTATTTGGGACAGGACAGTGTGAGCAATGGATTTGCTCTCAGATACCCACTGCTCTTCACGTGCTGTAGTATCCAATCTGAACCTTGATAATAACCTTGGGACTGGGTCCCAGAAGGCCCTTATTAATATTTCTTTAAAGAAAAGCATTTCCTCTCTGTTTTTTAATTAGGTTGGTTAAAAGTTTCTAGTTTTCACAACTCTGAGGTCTCTTTAAAGAGATGTGCTGTATCTATAGCAAGCTATTTTGTTTTTAGACTCTTCCCATTTTTATTTTGGAACACTAGTAATGGATAATTGTTAGAAACACCATGTCTTCATTCTATCGTACAAACTCTAGGTGAATAAAGATGATAAATATAAGGTAAGGTTCTAATGAATGACATTTAACAAAGCCAAACGTGCAGTTTTCAAGAATATTTTTAAATATTAGAAACATTTTAATGATATTCCCAACAATAGATAACTTCATACAACATACCTTGATTACATTCACCTCCTGACTTTGCCCATCAACTCCTTCCAGTACCACATACCCCCTCCCTTTGTGTCCTTTTTTCTAAGATTATCTCACTATATTGTTCTTCTACCTCTTATATATTCTTCCTGTCCTCTCTTCTGAAATGTTCCCTGAGCCTTCAGTGTGGGGTTTGTAGTATAAATGTATTTATTAGAGATGGCATACCATGGTCAGTTAATGTCTACATTGTGGCCAGTTATTGTTTTCTGTCTACTATAGAAAGATATTTCTTTAATAGGGGGGTGTGAGCTACATTATCTATAGGCTTAAGGACAAGAATTTAGAGTGTAGTTAGAAACATACAGGATAGTAGATATATAGGAAAGTAGCCATGATAGGTTTGTCTCTAAGTTCCATCAGCTCCATATAGTTGTTTAAATTTACAGTGTCAGTCATGAATTCCCTCCTATTAAGAGTTGGCCTTCAGTTCAATTATGAGACTGTTAATCATCCCCAAGATAAAAGTATCTTGCCTGTCTTGAAATGCTTTTCATCAAAGTATAAGTAATTTTTGTTTCTATACACAGTATATTTCCTTATCATCATATGTTTGTTAATTATGTATTTATGAAAAAGGTATGCACAGAGTATACACATCTCAGAAAGGTTTTTTATTTAAATCTGTGAGGCATAATCTTCCAGGTTAATGAACAATAATTAAAATTATTCACTAACTACAAATGGCAAAACAAAAACCTAAACAGAAATTGCTCACTTCAAGAAATTCCAGGTTATCTTTGACTTAATTACAACAGCATGAATGGAGACATACAATTTTCCAAAATATGTAGGGTATAAATCAGATATTGTAGAAGTAACTACTTCAAGTGCCGAAATCAAAATTTTATCACTGATATTTTATCATAATATTTTTGTTGTTTTTCAAGGCAGGGTTTCTCTCCGTGACAGCCCTAGGTGTCCTGAAACTAGCTCTGCAGACAGGCTGTCCTCAAACATGCAGAGATCTGCCTGCCTCTGCCTTCTGAGTGCAGGAATTAAAAGCATTTCCACCACTAATTGGCATAATAGTTATTATTATTTAAAATCAACCCTAGAAACCACTTTAAGATTTAATTTAATGAGTCAGTTTAGCTTGATTCATTCAAATTTGAAGGACTTGAGGAATGCCAGGATCCAGCGATGGTGAAGGATCTGTTAGGAACTTATTATTTGAAATATGAAACAAAAACATGAACTTCTTTCATTGTTAATGCATGTGTGTGTGTGTTACGTGCTTATGAGTGTGGGGGGAATATGCATGTGTGTATATGCACAAGGCAGACAGTGGAAAACATCACACATATTACTGTATTGTTCGCTGTCTTGTTATTTTAAGACAGAATTTCCCACTGAATCTAAATCTAATCATTTTGTGTATGTTGCCTGGCCAGTATATTCTGAGGATCTTTCTGTTCTCCAATGATGCTTGGATACTGACACTTTCATTCATCCTCAACTTTTTACAAGGTTTCTTTGGGATCCGAGTGCTGGTCCATTTTGTGCTGTGCAAACACTCCTATCCACAGACTCTCTTCGCCAGTTCTAACACCATTTCAAATAGGACAGGGCACAGCTATTTTCACTAAAGTTCATGACTCCTGGGTTTCTACCTAAGGCTCTAAATATGCCCTGCAGTAATTTTGAGATGTGATGAATGCTTTAAAAAATTGAGTTAGCTGATTATTTCACCATTTTGGTTTCTCCATTCAAGTTATTTATTTCTAAAATTTAATTTAAAATAAATTGACAACATTAAATAACACTAAAAATATGTATTTAGTAATAGGTATGATGTAAAATACAAAATTTTAAGCATGACCCATAATCAGGATTTTAAGTACAAACAGTCTAAAATGTACAAGCCTTTAAAAATCGCAATATTGAAAAATATTTTCCCAACAGTTATTTATATGTTACCCCATTTACTTTTTCTGATTTATGATCAAAAGCTAAAAGCTACAAGTGAATAGACATATAAAACATCATTTTCTCTTTTTAATATCACAATAATAATGCTTTTTAAATTTGATCCTTGTTGCTGTGACATAAGTTTAGAACTTCTATTTTAGATTTCAAACATCAAATGTCAACTCTGTAGAAGTTCTTGGAGGAATCACTGGGAATATTTATAGATTTTCCCATGAGTAAAGTTTTATTCTTCTCACAATCACTCTTCTTTAAACTGAAAATTGTTATGCAAATGGGCTACTATTATTAGTCTCTTCCAAAAGACACCTTCCAAGAACAGATGAATTGCATAGACTTTAACATCTACTGGTACTCCAACAAGGGAATTGGCTTACATAAAGCTCTATGTAGGAGGCTCATTAATATTCACAGGCTAACTGCAGTCACTGTAGCAAGGGCTACAGCCCTTGTTGTCCAACAGGATTCAAAACAAGTCAGGAAACATCTGGGCTATTTGTTTTTATGGTCTGGTCTCTCAAAATGCAGTTCCAAATGACTATAGCATATGAAGACAAAATGATTAGTTTCCAATGTCTCCCTAATTATATCTCTTTATTAAGTATGCCGCGTTTTGAAAATGATTTATATGGTACAGTTTACAACATATTTTATATTGTTTATACTATTTATTTTATACTTTATATGCTGTTTCTTAGTCTCTAGAAACCAATACTATAGCATGAAATGAATGTTTAACCAAGAAATCCACTTAAAATCTTTCAAAAATGTCAAAGAACCACAGAAGAATGGTTGGTTTTCCATTTTCACTTGGTTAAATTAATGGAGAATAGGATTAGGAGTAGGACATTTTGTAACTCAAAATCTTATTCTTTTCATACCAAGTGGCAGCTTTTTTTAGAGACTTCCTGTTGTCTAGAAAATGTCTAGAATTATGTTTAATCAGGCACGTTCTTTCTAATCTGGGGATTGAAAAAATTATTTACCTAACAGGTTTATTTGTTTTACAAATATATGTTAAGGGTATATTAAGTATTATTTTGCTTTAATGTTTCAGAGAAAATACCAGATATTAGAATGAGAATTCTGTTGATTGAATATATGCCAACAAATCAATTGTGACATTCAAATCCAAAAACATATTTCAAAGTTCACCAGTATAAAGAGTAACTTATCTAAAGACTTATTTCTATTTTTTAAAATATGTGTACTTCAGTGTGCCTGACTGGAGTATAACATATAAATGCATTTCCTGTGGAGGCCAGGAATGAATTTTGGATCCCCTGGATCTGAAGTTACAACCATCAAATGGGGTTTCTAGGACTCAAACTCAGGTCCTCTGAGAGAGTTGTCCTACACGGTGGACCCAATGAAAAGCTTTCTTTCAGTGTATGTCCACATACACTGTGGGATATCCCATCAGTCAGATTACCAGTACAAGGTCCAGATAGCTAAACACTACAACTACCCCAGAGGCTTCTGTAGGCACCACCAGTTCTGTCCTTTATCTGTGTGACTGGTTACTCTTTTTCTGTGACTCACTTCCTAGGGACTCTCCTATCTCTTTCCTGCTTTCTGGTCCTATCTCCTGGGATAATGCCTTTACCATGTCCAAAGTCATTCCCTTCCCAGAAAGATCTTCTTGTAAGAAATAGGTGGGGTGTAGAATTCTAGGGTTAAAAATAACCCTGAAGACATTGCTCCTATTCTGTTAAAAGAGCCATTAAGAGCCTTTGTGCCATTCTGATTCCCAGTTTTATGTAAATGACTGTAATCTCCATCTGTGGGAACTTTCAAAATGGTTTCTTTTCTTCTTTTTCTTGGGGGGGTGGGGAGGGTGATGCAAAATTTCCCAATTACAAACTAAAAGGAAATTAGATCTCTTATTTGTTTATTGTGTTGGGGACTCAGCATAAGAATAGCTTGGGAGAAAATTCCTCAAACAATGGTAGGATGAGAAAGAAGTGAGTGGGTGACAAATAAGAGGACTGTTTTCAGGTGTTGGCAAGACTTAAGAAAATCTGTTCTCTATTCTTTTACCTGTTTTCCCCTTTTACTAGATTATTGATTTTTTTCTTCACATATATACCCTGATTAAGTCCCGCTACTGCCTCCTTTCCCATCCGGATCCAAATTCCTTCTCTCTGATGAGAAAAATAATAGGTTTCTATGGAACAAGAGTAAAATCAAGCATAATAAGAAAAACAAAATTAGCACATCAGAATACAACAAAACAAAAAGAAGGTTAAAAATCCAAGAGAAGATACAACAAACACCCATAATTTTCACATAATAAACCCATAAAAACACAGAACTGGAAGACATAAAATATACTCAAAGGTGAATATATATATATGTCAGGTATACATATATTAAGGTAAAAGGAAGAGGTGACCTATGCTTAGATTAGTTTGTTTCACCAGTGAGACTCCCTTGGAAAACACTAAATTTTCATTTGCAAGTAGTTTCCCATTGGAGATGTCCTCTGAGTTAGGAATAGGACATGTGTCCACTTCTCCTTTCAGCTTTAAAATTCCATCTGGTACAGATGCCCACAGGCTTTGTGGATGCTGCCTCAGTCTATTTTAGTTCATATGTGCATCATTCCTGTTGATTTAGAGGACCTTGTTTCCTTAGTGTCCTCCCTTCCCTCTGCCTATTACACACCTTCTGGATCTTAGTCTTCAGGGTTCCCTTAGCCTCAGGAAGGAATTTGATAGAGGTATCCCATTTAGGGCTGATGTTCCAAGGACTCTCCTGCTGCATAATTTTGGGCTATGGATTTCTATATGTGTTCCCTTCTGTTGCAGGAGGATGGTTTTCTGATGATGGCTGATCAAAATAACAAAATAACATTATGAGTCATTTTATTACTGAATTTTTATTGTTGTTTGTTTTGAACAGTATTATTTGATTTTATCCTAGTTCCCAGGATATTTGATCTCAGGTTCTTGGTCATCCATGCAGCGTGGCGTATTGGTTCTATCTCATGAAGCTGGCCTTAATTCAATACTGATAGTGATTTATTATCCTTACTTGTTTTGTGTTACCATTGGTCTAGCAGATCTTACAGTGAGGAGGACACCATGTTGGTCAAGGGTTTATATATTATTTGTTGTTTCTGTTTCTTCGTTAGTAGTCCTTGGGATACATCCAGTACCAAGAACACTAGCCCTTAGGGGTAAAGGCTCTATGTTGGGACCAGTTCAATTTCTCTGTGTTCATCACAAGCTGTTTTCAGTAATGAGGCCATGACAGTGGTTTGTGAACAGATACCTATAGCCTTTGCTTCAGTTGAGGTGTTTAAAGGTTCCCACTGAACCTCTTTTGCCAACAAATGTATTAGATATAACCCATTCCTAGTATTAGAAGCTTCATTTGATGTAAAGAGATGGCTAGTTGGAGCTCTGTCTCCCAATTATTTGGTAATTTTATTCTTTTTAACAGCAAATACACATTTTCTTTAACATTCATCTGTGAGGTACATCTAGGCTCTTTCCAATTGCTGGCTATTTTGAATAGAGCAGCAAATAAAATGGTTGAGTAAGTATCTCTGTGGTAGAATGAATCCTCCTTTGCGTATATGTCTAAGAGTGATCTAACTGGATCTTGAAATAGATCAATTATCATCGTCCTGTGAAACTACCACTGTGGTTCTCTATTGGTTGTTCAAATTTGCATTCCCACCAGCAAAGGATAAGTGTGTCCCTTCTTCCTATCCTCACCAGTATGATTAGGCATTTGTTTATTGATCTTAGCCATTCTGGTGGGTGTAAAATGAAATCCCAAAGTAATTTGGGTTTGTATTTCTTGGTGACTGAGAATGTTGGGCATCTCTTAAGTGTTTCTCAGGTTCCTCTTTTGAAGATTTTCTATTTATAACTGTACCCCTTTTTATATTGGGTTGTTCTCTTGATATGTATGAGTTTTTGGTTATACACACACATACACACACATTTATCATTTGAATAAGATGTAGCTTACAAAATGTGAAAAGTTTTTACCAACTACATATCCAGAAGAGGACTAATATATATATATATTACCAAATACATATCCAGTTACTGTGTTCTTTGCCATGCAGAAACTTTTAAGTTTCATAAGGTCCCATTTATTAATTATTGATCTTAGAGGTTCTGTTAATGGTATTCTGTTCAGAAATTCTTTTCCTGGGCCAATGAGTTCAAGGTTGTCCCTTACTTTCTCTTCTATCAGGTTAAGCATATCTTGTTTTATATTGATGCTTTTATCCATTTGGAGATTAGGTTTGTGCAGGGTGATAAGTATGGATCTATTTACATTTTTCTATATGCAGACATCCAGTTCTACCAACACCATTTGTTGAAGATGTCAACTTTTTTTTTCTGTGTGATTTTTCTGGCATCTTTGTCAACAATCAGATGTCTACTCACATGTGAATTTATGTCTCAGACATCAATTAAAATCCACAAGCAGTGTGTGTGTCAATACCATGCTGTTTTTATTACAAAAGCTTTGTAGTAAATTTTAAACTGAGGATGGTGATACATTCAGCATTTCTTTTATTATTCAGGATTGTTACAGCTATCCAGGATTTTAGTTTGTTTATTTGTTTGTTTGTTTCTACATGAAGTTGGAAAATTTACTTTTCAAGATCTGTAAAGAATTGTGTTCAAATTTTGATGGAGATTGTACTGAATCTGCAGATTGCTATTGGTGGGATGGTCAATTTAATACATTAATCCTATAAATTCAGGAGTATGAGAGATCCTTCCAACTTCTTATGTCTTCTTTAATTTCTTTCTTCAATGTCTTCTTAAATTTCTTTGTTCAGTGTCTTGAAGTAATTATCATACCAATCTTTTTACTTGTTTGGTTAGAGTTAACCCAAGTTATTTAGTACAATTTGAAGATTTTAAGAAAGGTATTTCTGCTTTTAGTGAGATTGTCATTTGTACATAAGAAGCCAACTGGCTTTTGAGTTAACCTAGTATCCAGCAACTTTGCTTGAAGTATTTAACAGCTGTGGGAATCGGTGCCAAAATGTAGCTAGCTGTGTATAAGAGGTTGTGTCTGATGGATATGTACTGCATTTATTCCCTACATCATGGCTAAAAAGCACTAAGTAATGTTTCTCACCATCCAACCTGACAAGACACATTAAAAAAAAAATCTAAGTTCTAAAACCAAGAGCAACAGATCTTTGCAAAGTTTACTAATAAGAAATTTAACTTCACAAACTAAAAATATTGAAAACTGCTGCTTTCTTTCTAGTTGAAAGTCACTAATTGGCTTATTTAAAGGTAAATAATTTAAATATTTATTTTTTAACATAATTAAATAAATATGAAAGTGTAGCATT
This sequence comes from Microtus agrestis, assembly GCA_902806775.1. NCBI lineage: Eukaryota > Metazoa > Chordata > Mammalia > Rodentia > Cricetidae > Microtus > Microtus agrestis. Next base: position 280,299 of record CADCXT010004254.1, read on the forward strand.
TCACTGAAAATCATTGCCAGGAAAGCAAAAGAAAGACAGCCAAGACTACTCAATAGCAAAGTAGAAACATGAAGAATATAGCAACTGGTTCTCACTGTGGTAAGGTGTTGGGGAAGAGGACAGCTCTAGAAAGATCTTTTTCATTCCTTCAGTCTCTCCTCCCTTCTTCTGCTATTCTGCTTGTTGCTTTAAATTTTTCATTCTAACTTATTTAGGAAAAGAAGTGTGAAAGTCTTAGTGATGACAAATGGAAGACTGAGACTATTTTGTGCTTCAGTAGAGAACAGAAACATTCTGCAGCAGCAGCAGAGCTAGGAAAGAGGGGAATGATGAGAGTAAAAAAAAATGGGTCATGATGTTATGTAGAAACTCTGAGGTGGGGAAAAGAAACAAAATATTTGCTTCAATCTCCCTGCTTCCTACTTGAGTAAGTTGTGAATCATAGGACTATTTCCTAAACTGAGCCATATTAGTGAAAGTATTAAAAATTTCTTAATGAAATACTCCTAAGTAGCCAAAGAAAGACAGAATGTTCTTAGTATGTTACTACTTCATTATCTGACTAAAGAAATTTAATATTAATATACATTTTGGTTTGTTGGTGGTGGTGTTGTTTCAATAAAGGCTTGCTCTATATATCCCTGGCTGTCCTGGAATGAATTTTGTAGACCAGGTTGGTTGACCTTGAACCAAAAATGTCATAACCATTTTTGACTCTCCAATTTTATCTCCTAGGAATTCTCAAACTACGGAAATACAGTCCTTGCACTCTAGCAAAAGTACCCAGAAAAATGTGAAACAAATACAAATGTACACCATAAATTTCAGAAATAACCTGCCATAGTAGGCTATAAGTGTGTATCCATGTGCAAGGTGACAGACTAAATAGAAATGAGATATTTTAGCACAGGGATTAGAGATTACATAAGCATCTTAAGGAAAACAGGAAAAGGACAGTCCAAAAGAACAAAGTAAGTTATAATCTATATAATATGAAATGAATGTTATGTTTTATGCAACCACATCTAACCATGAAACAACTTTAGAAAAGCTGCTTTTAGTATGGAATATATTAACACAATGTCAAAGAATTTCATCCTGTAACATAAGAAAGTCACTAAAGATTAATTTGGCATCATGAACCATTGTATGTGCCATTATCTGTTGCTTTAAACATAATTTACAACTTCTATATTTAATTTATAAACTCTTTGTGCTCTTTCACACACCCTCTGTATTGTTTCTTCCATACGTGCACTTTATGCTAAAAATCATACAGGTTATGTAAAAATCAGTATGGTTGAATAATTACAGATGATATAAAAATCCATATGGGAAAATGATGGATTGACTTTTGCTTTAAAATGAATACGTATGAAACTCAAATCAGTTCAACATGTGGAATATTAGGAAGGATAAATACGAGTGTGTTCAGAATATTTATTGAATAATTAGGAAAAAATGGCATCTATAACTACCAAAGCAAGCACATGAATTGTTTGGGAAACTAGTAAAGAATTTAGAAACTGTAAAGAAAAGGAAGACATAACATTGTATTCGCCTTCATGCCATTATGAAGCTCAGTGTGACAACGACTTTCTTCACTTCTCTGCTCTAACAATCACACACTTCTTAGCAACATCTGAGTGAGTTGACAACATGGGTTTATTACTTTCAAACTCAACCTTAAGGTCTTAGACGAAATATTACATGCCTGTAAAATGTGTTAATTTGAAGAATGTATATATAGCTCAACATTCTTTCTTTAAAATATTTATTTATTTATTTTTTATTTATTATGTATACAATATTCTGTCTGTATGCCTGAATACCAGAAGAGGGCGCCAGACCTCTTTACAGATGGTTGTGAGCCACCATGTGGTTGCTGGGAATTGAACTCAGGACCTTTGGAAGAGCAGGCAATGCTCTTAACCACTGAGCCATCTCTCCAGCCCTATAGCTCAACATTCTTGCTGTGTGACTCAATCTCTATTTGCTCATATGTATTGTTATGGAGTATTTTCTTTTCTCATTTTACATTCCAATTCCAGTCCCCACTTCCTCCCCTCCTCATGCTTCTTCTGCTCCCCCATCACCCCAACCCCCATCAATTTCTCAGAGAGGGTAAGTCTTCCCAAGGGATGTCGACAAAGTCTAACGCCATAGCTTTGAGGCAGAATCAAGGCCTTCCCCATTAAATCTAGACTGAGCAAGGTATCCCTCCAAAGAAAATGAGTTCGAAAAAGACAATACAAGCAGTAAGGATGAATCCCGATCTCACAGTCCATGTGCCCACAGTCTGCCTGAGGGACACTACTGTTACCTACATCAAGAGGGCCTACTTTGGCCTTATGCTGTTTTTCCCCGCTATCCGGTTGGTCAGTGATTTCCCATTAATTCGGGTAAAGCTGTGTCAGTGGGTATCCCCATCACGGTCTTGACTCCTTTGCTCATATTTTCTCTCCTTCCTCTCTTTGACTGGACTCTGGGAGCTCTGCCCAGTGTTTCACTGTGGATCTCTACTATGATGAAATTTAAGATAGTCATCAGTCAAACTACAGGGCAAGGCCTGTCAGGCACCCTCTACATAATTGCTAAGGGTCTTAGGTGAGTATCCTTATGGGTTCCTGAGAATTTCTCTAGTGCCAGGTTTCTTGCTGGTCCTTCTATTGCTCCCTCAATCAAGATATCTTTCCTTGATATCCCTCTCTTTCCATGCCCCAATCTTGAACATCCAGTTCCTTCAAGCTCTCCCCCCCCATTTGCCCTCTTCAACCACTTCTGCTCCCTCTTCTCCCCCATCCCAATGCTCCCAATTTTTCTCAGGAGATCCTGTCTATTTTCCCTTCCCTTAGGGATTCATATATGTTCCTCCTAGCGTTCTTTGTTGCCCAGTTTCTCTGAAGTTGTGGACTATGGGTTTGATATCCTTTGTTTTATGTCTAATATCCACTTATGAGTGAGCACATCCCATGCTCAGGATGTTTTTTTCGATTTCCATCCATTTCAGTATAAATTTCAAGATATCCTTGTTTTTAACGCTGAGAAATACTCCATTGTGTAAATGTACCACATTTTCTTTATCCATTCTTCAGTTAAGATACATTGAGGGTGTTTCCAGGATCTGGCTATTATGAATAACACTGCTATAAACATAGATAAGCAAATGTCCTTACAATATGATTGAGCATCATTTGGATATATGCCCAAGAGTGGTATTGTTGGATTTTGAGGTAGATTGAATGCCAGTTTTCTGAAAAAATGTCACATTGATTTTCCAAGTGACTGAACAAGTTTACAGTCCAACTAACAATGGAGAAATGTTCCCCATACTCTGCATCCTCTCCAGCATAAGCTATCATTGGTGTTTTGATCTTAGCCATTCTGACTGTTGTAAAATGGTACCTCAGAGTAATTTTAAATGCATTTCCCTGAAGGCTAGGGACATTTGACAGTTCCTAAGTATCTTTGAGCCATTTGAAAGATTCTTCTGTTGAGAATTCTCTGTTTAAATATGTACTCCATTTTTAATTGGATTACTTGGTATTTTGGTGTCTAGTTTCTAGAAATATTTATATGTTTTGGAGATCAATCCTCTGTCTGATGTAGGGTTGGTAATGATCTTTTCCTATACAATAGGCTGCCTTTTTTGTCTTATTGACTGTGTCCCTTACTTTACAGAATTTTTTCAATTTCAGGGGGTCCCATTTATTTATTGTTACTCTCAGTGACTGGGTTAGTGATATTAAATTTAGGAAGTAGTCTCCTGTGTCCATTCATTGAAGACTACTGCCCACTTTCTCTTCTATGAGCTTCAGTGTTGCTAGATTTATTTTGAGGTCTTTGATCCATTTGGACTTGAGTTTTGTGTATTAGTTCTTCTTTGAAGTTCTGATAGAATTCTGTACTGAAAGCATTGAGCCCTGGTCTTTTTTCCTTTCTTTCTTTTCTTTCTTTCTTTCTTTCTTTCTTTCTTTCTTTCTTTCTTTCTTTCTTTCTTCGGTTTGGTCTTTTCATGATGTCCCAGAATTCCTGTTTATTTTGTGCTATAAATTTGTTGGATTTAACATTTTTTGATCAATGAGTCTACTTCTTCTATCGTATCTTCCATATCTGAGATTTATACTTAGTTATGCTTGCATCTGGAGTTCCCATTCCTTTATCCAGATTTTCTATTGCCAGCATTCCTTTGGTTTGAGTTTTCTTCATTGCCTCTATTTAAGTTTTTAAGTCCTGAACTTATTAAACTGTTTGCCTCACCAGTTTGGTTGGGTTTTTCTTGTTTTGTTGTATTGGGTTTTTTTTAGAGATTTATTGATTTCTTCTAATTTTGTGTTTGTCTTTTCCTTCATTTCTTCAAAGAAATTTTTCATATCTACTTTAAGAGTCTCTATCTTCTTCATAAAGTTATATTTAAGGTCACTTTTTTCTGCTTCTTCTGGAAAGATCATTAAAATGATCAGGTCTTCCTGTCATATGACCACTGGGTTTTGATTCTATGCTACCATGTTGCTTTTTAGGTTGTTGAATGAACTATTGCAATGGTGCCTATCCGTCTCTTGCTCTAATTGGTGCTGGTCATGTTGTTCCTTCTTGTTCCAATCCTTGCACTCAGTTTCTATTTCTCAAGGATCTCCCTTGGATCGATTGTAGCAGTTGCTGTCTGTGTCTTAGGAAGCCACTTTTCCTCCACTCCTTGCATTTGCTGTTTCTGAGGAAATGCTGAAGTCTCCAGCTATGAATGTGGATAGGGGTGGAGTAGGACTTTTTAGTTACAGGGTCTGATTGAAGGGGGGTGTTGGAGAAACCTGTCTCTAGGTGCCTTGTTTGCTGGTTGTCTAGTGAAGTTGAGGAAGATGGGAGAGGGAACCAGGACCTTGCCCCAGTACCTAGGGCCTAGAGATTGAGGTGTCTAGTTGGGTGGATGATCACTTACCTCTTGGGCTGCTCTGTGCAGTCACAATCTCTGTGTCAGAGATTCTATGATGTCACCGGGCATGGGTAGGTTTAGTGACAGAATGGGACTTGTAGTTTACAGGGCCTGATCAATGGGGGATGTTGGAGCAGCCTGTCTGCTGGAGGCTAGTGAAGCTGAGGCAGATCGGGGAGGAGCCCAGGGCTTTTGAAGAATTTTCCAAGATACAATAGGCTAATACCATACAATTGAAAGTCAATAAAACTTGAGAATCAAAATGTATTTTGGTCTAAGGTGTTTGATTTTGTCATATAAGAAGAAACCTATTTATTTATGTTACTTTTATAATCTCAAGCACAAATGCTGTTTAAATGAAAATTAATAAAATATCAGTTGTTTATTTTCATATATATAAAAGAAATTATAATAGTGCATTTTCAAAATTTTTCTTAGATAATGGAAAGATTCCACCTCCAGATACACAACTATTTTTGAGTACTGTTGCCTGATTCCTTTTGAAATAACATAGAAATGTATCTAAATATTGTGTAGAATTATTTTATACTCCCAAGCCACAGGTGTTTCCATGTCTCTACTTCCAAACTGACAGCAGATTACTACTACTATGGAATGGAAATTTTGTTTGTCTTTATATTTGAATGACATATTTGATTTCTGTTCACTTATCTTGTCTCTTAGCTCCATTGAGTATTAAATGAGTACAAATAGATGCAATTTTATATTCTCAGCTAGGCACAAATATTGTTTAGCCACATAATAACAGACTGCATGCATGTATACTCAATATACTGCTTGCAAATAATGTATCTGTGTGAGCCATTATATTTATGAGTATTTGTGTATGTATATGGTATATATATACATACATAAACATGCATGTACATGCATTTCAGCTGTGAAGAAAATATTTCTTCAATTATCACTCATGTCCTTCACAATATATTTGAGAGTTCTTCAGGGAAATCTTTTGAAATAATCATAAATATGGCACTCAGTGGTAAAAATTAAGCTCCGACTGATAATTTTGAAATGCATGTGATAGCTGAAAGTGCTAGATGATGCAATTGAATGTACTTTACCAAACTTGATTTGGACTTTTGGCACTATGAACTAATTGTGTCATCTGGCTTCCAACATCAATTTCCTCGTTCACAAATGAGAAAATGCAGGAAAACTCAGGGATGTATTGTACAGATTGAGGAACCCTGAGAACATTCTGGGTTAAATGTCTGTTAATGAACTGTTACGTATGTTAGAAGTGTCTGAGTGAACAGCACAAGACAAAGATGCAAGATTGTTCTTGAGCTGGGAAGGATTTAAAATCATTTTGGGGGCAAGGAAAAGAATTTGCCCAAAGTTAAGTGAGGTATGAGACATGATAACTTTATAAGGTTCATACAATGTATAGACTTTGACAAATACATAAGATTAAATACGAAGTTTAAATTCCCTCATGAGGGGCTCATCAATGTTATGAAAATGTGTCAGACAAGAAGTTCCCTGGAGCAGAACTATGTGGAGTGTTAAACAGACTTGGCTGTTCAAACAGCCAAATACAAAACAGCCCATACAAAAGAGAAGGTCCATATAGTAGGTGAGGGCAAGAATTTTATCAGTATTTATTTTCTTTGACTTTTTTAATGCTGCAAATATTTTTAATTAAATTTATTTTAAAAAACAATCTTTTCTTAATTTACATACCTATCACAGTTCCCACTTCCTCCACTCCTCCAGATTTCCCCATCTTATCCCCATTCCAGCCCTCATCTACTCTTCAAAGAGGGTAAAGCTTCCCAAGGGGAGTCAACAAAGTCTGTTACATAACTTTGAGGCAGGACCGAGGCCCTCCCCCCATATCTAGGTTGAGCAAGGAATCCCTCCAAAATGAATGGGCTCCAAAATGGCAGTTAAAACACTAGGAATAAATCCTGGTCCCCCAGTCACTGCCAAAACCACACAAAATGTCACCAATATTCAGTGGGCCTACTTTGGTCCGTTGTCAGTTCTCCTACTATCAAGCCAGATTCTATAATCTCTCACTCGTTCAGGTCAGGTCTTTCTGTGAATATCACCATAAAGGTCTTGACCCCTTTGGTTATATTATTGTTCTTCCCTCTCTTGTACTTGTCTCTGGAAGCTCAGTCCAGTGCTCTGCTGTGGATCTCAGTATGTGCTTCCATAAGCTGCTAGATGAAGGTTCTATGATAAAAATTAAGGTAGTCATCATATATCAGTATTTCTTTAAGTCAAAGAAACCCAATAAGACTGATACTTGCTTATTTTCATATGTATGTTGTTTTCATGTTAAATACTACTTTTAACAAGACACAATGTTTTCAAAAAAATCATTGTTACTGCATAAAACTAACCAATTTGTCAGATCTTTCTTCTGCGGCGAACTCCCTGACCAGCAGGAAGGAACAGCCACCAGACGAGGATTCTTCTCAAATCACGCTTTATTGGAGCCTCTTGGTTGTAGGGAGAGCAGAAAGCAAGGGGCCCCGAGCTCTGAGCTGTAGCTGCTTATATAGAGAGTCTGCCTAGCAACCTTTGATACTTTTGATACTTTAACTGCTTTTTTGGAGACCCACCCGCAGGAAAGAAAGCAGGGGAACATCCTTGTCAATTACAGACCACAAGGAAGTTCCCCTGCCGGTCAGGGGGAGTGTGGGCAGCTAGATCACAACAACTCACCCTGTTTTCCAATGGAAGAACTGCAACCCTAATATGGAGTTATCTATCAAGTGAGGCCAGGGCCAAATGCCATCTTGTAATGGCAGCCACTCAAATCGGCTCCCAGCATTCTTCAATCTTTTTTTTTTATACTGTGCTTCCTAAAGTAGAATAGATATAACTTTTATACACTACACAGAAGATAGTCCTATAGGACTTTGGATACTTGACATCTGGTTTCCTACCAGAGTATTTCTCATGTAAAGAGTGACCAGTTTAAATGATTTTCCCCAATAAATCACGATTTGATTTAGTATGAAACCTAGACCTTTAAGATCTAATATTCATTTAATACTCATCTATTACTTTATTCAAGTCTGTATGTGCCAACGAATCTCCCTTTAAGTAAATCAATAAATATTTATCAAAAAAAGCGAGGCAGGTCTAGACTGTCTCTAATGTTCTTTTTGTTTTAACTATCACTTTTTTTTTATAACTTTCAAAGGCAGCAGAATTCATAAAAAGTAATGAGTACCATTAGAATTCCATCACACTCCTGTCTTTTCAATGCCATTCCTAAGGTATTATTTCTGGGTACAAAGATATCCCTAGGGAAGGAAGTTAAGAGAGAAGAGAAGGTAAATTTAGCTGGCAGGATCAATCAGTGAGGATGTACTCTGTCACAATTAACTCAAACAGATTCACAAAATGTATAACTTATTATATATGTGGCAGGAGTGCAAATGAGAAATGGGTTCTGGATGGGTGGACTCAGCTCATCTCTATGTTCTGTGATTAGCAGGGTCATCTTTCTTCTGGCTTCTCTAGTTGTGACACCTGTCTTTGATGAGCCTTTAATGTGATACAGCTCTTTGCTTAAATCCCATGGTCTGGTGAGATATACTGTTCCTCTTAGGTTTAGGGAGCAAATATTGGAAAGATATAATTAATTCTTCATGAATTACTTACACTTTTTGGTATTTTCTAAGCAAATGCATTAATATATTATTACTGTGTACTTTGTTGTTTTATAGCAGACAGTCTTGAAGACAGAGATTTTATATCTCTATAATGAGGAAAGTCTCTTGTACTTTCTGACCATGATAAGAAAGGCAACACTTTTCAAAAAGGTAGAGTTACTGGAAGATTGGCAGGAATAAGAGAGTCTCTACATTCAACATCTGTCTGTAGCTATAATAGATAGTATGATTAGCATCCATTGAGCCCCTTCAGCGTAGCCCTTGTGATACTTTGAATAAAATTTAAGTTACCCTCATAAGCTAAAAAAAAAAAATGAGCTTATATTAGTGGTCGTAAGTGAATGGCATTATTTGCAAGAGATTAGGAGGTGTGACCTTGAAGACAGATACTTAAAAGAAATCCCACACTAGCTCAGAATTGAGTATAATAGAGGGTTATATATTTAGGGGTATATTCAAGGATTATAGTCCTCCTCTCAAACGGGGAACAGCATCTGAATCCCATAGCCAGAAGAGAGGCCGGACATGAGCTTTATATCAGCATACATAGTATAAAAGGCCATGCCCAAGTGGGCGGTAAACTTCAAGGCTACTGGCTGTAAGAATTCCTATAGCAACTCTCCCTTTTGTTTAAATAAAAAAGTTCTAAGTCTAATACAAAATTATATACAATAAGAACAACTGTCAGGTATAAATATAGAATTATAACAAGCATAAACAATATCAAGCAAGAAACATATGATAAATGTTTTAATAATTACCTTATCCTAATTAGTTTAAGTCTTGTTTAATAAATAACTTGGCCAAGACATGAGAGGAAAGTAAGTACAACTATCTAGTCTTCAACCACATGAAGACCTAAGAAGGGAAATAATATTACTTGAATAAGCAGAAAGTGCAATCAAGCAATTTCCAAAATATGGAACAAATGATAGAGACAACTGGCTATTGGGCAATGACCCAAAATCTCATTTGCCACATTGGAGCAATCAACTTTGGCTAAGACCTAGAGTAATTGACAGACCATTTTAAGAGGCAGGAAAATTTTCAAAACTGCCTTATCCTGTCTTGGCAAGATTTTACAGTATTTTTTTTCTTGTATCCTTCTTTTCCTGTCCGGACATCATGCATTTTGTCAGTGGTAGATGCATGGGCAGTTCCATGCCCAAAGGCCAGTTTTGAGAAGAAGAAAACAAGCCCCAATTGGAGTGTCTTTGGTACTCAACATTCTCTCAGACAAAGATCAGTGCTGCCAGGAGCAATCATGTCTCACTTTTACAGAACCTTAACTTACTTAAATGTCATATTCTGTAGCTCTTTGAAATGGTTGAAGATTACCTATCTATGCAGAATACAATCTCTATGTATCTAAAGAACTTGATTAGTCTAACTACAAGTATGACAAACATGGATGAGTATTGACCTATAATTCTTAATACCTGTATAACTTAAAGACTAAATCTTCAAATTAGACTATTAAGCAATCTTTAAACAATTGTGCAACAAATGAGGACAATGGCCTCAAAATCTAAACAATGTATAAGTATCTCAGTTATATATAGAAATGTATATTGCAATATGGTTAGTATAGTCTATAATTGTATCAATGTACAAAATGTCTTAAGCAGAGTTAGAAGCATGCATGCATACAATGTGAAAAAAATAAATTTGCATAGGTATACAAAAATTATAGACAAAATAAGAACATATACAATATAATCTAAGTTTATATCAATATAGAAGAATCCATACCAATGTAAAAATGTCTATAAATAATAGCTCACAAGTATGCACTCCATTACTTACTATTATTATTAGTGTGAGTAAGCTCACACTAGTTTATTATCCCATCAATTTTCTCCTTTTTCAAAGAGATTCCTGAGATTATATAATTTCCCCCCAACCCTATAACAATTATAATCATCCCCTAAATGATGTTCCTAACCCTGTGGGCAAACTTTGTTTGGAAAAGGGACATCATCTTCTAGAATTACTTCCAGTGGTCACCGGCGCAGTGTTAGTTCTATGGGATCCTGTGAAATTAAAATGATGGTTAAGTTCTAAGATTGCTGCATGGTATAATGCAAATAGTCTCTGAGTATTCAGTAGGGTTTTTCTGAGGTTTCTATTTGGAGTTCTGGCCAGAATTTGTAAAAATGTTCAACATTTCACCTAATCAAGTTGGAACCATCTTGAGCAACTGGTACTCAAAACAGGTCTTATAGCAGTGCTATCAGCATCACAAAACAGGTGGAGTTGTTGTTGTGGGGTCTAAACTTCTTCCTTGAAACTTCAAAGAATACTGCAGGAAAATTCATTGCTCATAATGGAAAATGTTTAACTTAAACATTACTTTTGCAAATATATATTCAATGAAAGGTACGATAGAGACAAAAGTAGGTATGAAGAAAAGTAAAATTTATTTCTAAATTCTTTCTTTTTTCTGTCTCATACCGGAAAGCTCCTGACATGAGACAAAAACCCTGAAATTTTCGTTTAACAACATACTTGGATTTGGAGAAGGACAGAGCCATTGTCCAACTTCAAGCCAGCTTTGATTTTTAAGTGAATCATGATTATAATTCTATTTAGTATTCAGAGATTCTTACCCTCAGATGACTTGTCCTTGTAAGTGATAATTCTCTTTGCTTGGTGATTCTATCTGAATAATTATCTTTTCCTCTTTAGACATTTAGATTTCCAGGGTCTCTTACCTTTTTGAAGATGAGTATTTTCCTGCAAACATAAGAACTGTACCCTGCCCCAGCCCTTATACGTTTTCCTTACTACCTGATTGTTGTCATCTTTGTGGATGAGTTGTCATTTCTCTTTCTCAAGAGAATTCTCTTTTGCAAACTGAATCCTTATTAATTTTGATGGTATCCATAACTTTTCATCTCCTGTTGAAACAAGAGCAAAACCCCTTCCCCAACATAACACATCTCCTGCCTTCCATTGTGAAGTTAACACATCCTTGAAATACACTTACTGAATTAATTCAGAAGGCTTTTCTATTATTCAATGTTTCTCTGCTGCTATTTTACTTATTTGTTTTATGAAAATTAAAGGTTAATAAGGCATTAAGTAATCTATCTTTTTGGCAGACCTATTAATGAATTGTGTCAGTAGTACTGCCTAATTATAAATTCAAATTTCAGTTCCTTCAATTTTTAAATAAATTCTAAAATTTCTCACTTACACAAAACCTGAATTTTAAATTATTACTATTATTTAAGATGATTGCTAATTTTTCACTTACACTGACTCCTACAATCTTTCCTCCTATTCTGTTGCGGGCTTCCTTTTCAGAGAGGAGGAACGTGATGCGGACTTCCAGTTTACACTCTATCATAATGTACAGCTGTGGTTCTCTGCACCCTCTACTATCTGATGCTGAAGGAAGCTTCTTTAAGGAAGACTGGCCACGAGTAGAACAAGATCTACTGAATGAACTAAGCAGAGGTCTTACACTAGCTCAAACATGGAAACAGAATGGGTCTGCACCAGATCCTCGGTGTATATGTTACAGCTGTTAGGTTGTATTTTTGTAGGACTAATAGCAGTGCAAGCAAGTGTGTCTTTTGCTCTTTTATTTTCTCTAGAGACTCAGTTACTCCTATTGTGTTGCCTTGTTAAGCCATGATATGAGGAATTTTGCCTGGTCCTATTGTATCTTGATTTGTTGTGGTTGGTTGTTGTCTATTAGAAGTCTACTCCTACCTGCAGGGAAATAGAGAGGGAGTGACTCTGAAGAGACAGGAGGTGAGGAGAGCTAGAAAGATTAGAGGGAGGGGAAACTGGGGTCAGGATGTATTCTATGAGAGAATAATCTATTTTCAATAATAAATAAGGATAAAATAATTGGTAGTTTATAAAATTTTTTAAAACTGTTACTAAATGACTTTGGTTTAACAATAGGAACTTTCTTGTAAATATAGAAAATTAATGTCATTTGACATAAAATTTATGATTTGAATAAAGTAAGATAGAAAGTTGTTAACACAATAAACACAGAATTACAGAAATAGTTTAACCACAATCCTCAAAAAAGCATAATAAAAAGATTCTTTTCCAGAAAAAAACAAACTATACTAACGATTATAAAAAAACAGTAATAAAAGAAGGTTATTAATGTTTCTATCTGACATTATTTTCAAAATAGTGTAAGATATTTTAAATGATTTTAGTTGAAATAGAATCTCTCATCAATTTCCTGCCTCTTGCCCCTCCCAGCCTTCCAGCTATCCTCCTACATGCTTCACCTTTCAAGTTGGTAGCATCTTTTCCTTTAGTTGATATAGTTTTGTGTGTGAGTGTGTGGTGTATATGTGTGTGTTTATTTGTATTTCTATATGAATGTATTTGGAAAACAGGAGGTATTTCAAGTCAGTGGTTTTCTTTTTTTTATTTATTTATTCATTTATTAAAGATTTCTGTCTCTTCCCCACCGCCCCCTCCCATTTCCCTCCCCTTCCCCCAATCAAGTCCCCCTCCCTCGTCAGCCCAAAGAGCAATCAGGGTTCCCTGCCCTGAGGGAAGTCCAAGGACCACCCACCTCCATCCAGGTCTAGTAAGGTGAGCATCCAAACTGCCTAGGCTCCCACAAAGCCAATAGGTGCAGTAGGATCAAAAACCCATTGCCATTGTTCTTGAGTTCTCAGTAGTCCTCCTTGTCCAGCTGGCCTTGGTGAGTTCCCGATAGAACATCCCCATTGTCTCAGTGTGTGGGTGCACCCCTCGCGGTCCTGAGTTCCTTGCTAGTGCTCTCTCTCCTTCTGCTCCTGATTTGGACCTTGAGATTTCAGTCCGATGCTCCAATGTGGGTCACTTTCTCTGTCTCCTTTCATCGCCTGACGAAAGTTAATATTCAGGAGGATGGCTATATGTTTTTCTTTGGGTTCTCCTTCTTATTTAGCTTCTCTAAGATCACGAATTATAGGCTCAATGCCCTTTATTTATGGCTAGAAACCAGAGGCCTTATCATACAACAAAAGTATATGCTCTACTATGTTCATAGCAGCACTGTTTGTAATAGCCAGAACCTGGAAGCTAGATGCCCTTCAATTGAAGAATGGATGAAGAAAGTATGGAATATATACATATTAGAGTACTACTCAGCAGTAAAAAACAAGTACTTCTTGAAGTTTGCAGGCAAATGGATGGAAATAGAAGTCAGTGGTTTTCAATCATCCTAATGTTACAGCCCTTTACTATAATTCCTCATGTCTTTGTGATTTCCAACCATAAAATTATTTTCATTGCTACTTCATAACCATAATTTTACTATTGTTATGAATCATAATGTAAATCTGTTTTATGATGGTCTTAGGTGACCCTTTTAAAAGGGTCATTTAACCCACCCCCAAGAGTATTGTGGTCAATATTTGAGAAAAGACTATTTTAAGGGAAAGGTTATCACATATGAAAATTACTACATAACCTATATATTTCTTTAGACCATACTGAAAAGTTGGTAACAGTAAAAACTGGTATACCATTTTTTCAAAAAGATCACTTGTGTATCTGTGTGTGTGCATATGCATGTGCATACACTTGTATGTGAGTGGCTATAGACTCTACAAGGAGCATCAGAATCCCTGGGATTAAGTCTGCTCATCAAGAATCTGGTCTTTGAGTAGAGAATTAGGAGCCCTAACAGCAGCGCCATGTATTCAGTCCTTCAAAAATTATAAATATTCAATAAACTTTCACTCAGAACCAGAAAGACAAGAAAACACTGTAGATACATCAGCTATAAAAGGTTCAAATATAGGGCTGGAGAGGCAACTCATCAGTTAAGAGTGCACTCCTGCAGAGTGATCAGTTCCCAGCATGCCCATGGGGGCCTCCAGTCACCTGAAACTCCATTCTAAGGGGTGCGATTGCTTCTTCTGGTTTCCCAGTCATGTAAAGGGAAAACAATCATCCACATGAAATTGAAGAAATGTCTCAAATAATAGTTCAAATGAGCAGAAATGAACAAAATAATGCATCATTTGATACACATGAGGATAAATAAAATCTCTTTGGCTCTATTTTGCTTTCATTTTGTAAATTTTTTAATTCTTTGGCATTCCATTATATATATATATATATATATATATATATATATATATATATATATATATATATATATATAATATTCACCAGAGCATCTCCTTCTATACCTAACCCCACCATCTTATGCTGCCCAGGTATTATTCTCTGGTTCTGCAGTGTCACATAAAATCAAGAACTGGTGAAAATGTCATCAATTATTGTCCAGTACTTCTCTGATATGTATGTGTTTGTGTATGTGTGTGTGTGCATGTGTATCATCTGTCATTTGTGTGTTTGTCTGTCTGTCACTCTGTATCTCCCCCCACCTGTGAATGTGTGTGTGTGTGTGTGTGTGTGTGTGTGTGTGTGTGTTGATGTGAAATACAAGACTATTTTTAATTTCTGTGAAGAACTGAGTTGGAATTTTTCTGGGAGATTACATTAAATCTCTAGATTACTTTCAGTAGAATGGCCATTTGCATACTATTAATTCCAAAATCTTTTAAGTTCATGGGGTCATTACATCTTCTGATATCATCTTAATAATCTTTATTTGGTATCATAAAGTTTTTAACGTCAATTTTATTTCTGTAAACAAGTAATGAATGTGTTGACTCAGAAACTGAAAATACAGTATCATTTGCAATCACAATAATCAACAAAAAATGTTAGAAGTAAATCTAACACTAAATATTAGATACAAATCTAACACTACACTGTAGTTTTTATTTACAAATCATTCTGTTCCTTGCTTATATTTATTTTAATGCATCTTTTATTGGCTCTCATTAATAGGATTATTCCCTGATTTCCTCCTAGGTATGTTTGTCATTTGTGTATAGGAACATCACTTATTTTTGTACATTTTCTATCCTGATATTTTGCTAAATATGTTATAAAAATTGAACAATAGAAGTCAAATATGATGCCATTTAAAATATGAAATATCTAGTATGTATGAATTCATTGGCACAAGATTCAGACTGATGGTGCCTCTTCAATTTGGGGTTTAGAGGATTTTATTTTACAAATATAATGATATCTCACCAATATGCTAGTAGAGAATTTTAAAAAAATATTTCATTAATTTTGACTAATTCCTGAGAAATCAATTTCCTTTCTTAAATGGAAATCAAATCAAGCTGATTTAAATATCATAAATATACATGAAATGTTTATTTACTTTTTTCTCTTTTTTTTGATTTCATTGAGCTCTACATTTTTCTCTGTACCCTTCCCTTCCTCCTCCCTTCCCTTCTACCGTCTCACATGGTCCCTATGCTCCCAATTTACTCAGGAGATCTTGTGTTTTTTTACTTCCCATGTAGATTAGATCCATGTATGTCTTTCTTAGGGTACTCGTTGTTGTCTAGTTTCTCTGGGATTGTGATTTGTATGCTGGTTTCTTTTGCTCTATGTTTAAAAACCACTTATGAGTGAGTACATATGATAATTGTCTTTCTACGTCTGGGTTACCTTACTCAATATGATGTTTTCTAACTCCGTCCATTTGCCTGTAAGAGTCATTATTTTTCCTGCTGTGTAGTACTCCATTGTATAAATGTACCACATTTTCCCTACCCATTCTTTGGTCGAGGGACATTTAGGTTGTTGGGATGTTTATTTTTAATGAACTTCTATTTTAAGAGAAAAATATAAAACTTATAAATCAACAAAATTATCAAATGTTCATTAAAGATTCAACATAAATAATTATTTCATCCCATTATGATGCATTAATGGCCACAGAAATACTTATGTTGAAATGATTAATTTTGATATGCAATTTTTACAACAATCAAAAAGCACTTTGATAACTACCCTTTTAAAAATCAGGATTTTATTCATAAAATAGAATCTTCATTAGAAAACAAAAATAATGTAAAATTTGATTGAACATTTTTTTAAAATTCAAACATAGTTAAATGTCTATTTTATCAGTATAATGTTCATGATTGCAAAAATCTCACACTAACTTTTAATTTACACTTTTTACACTAAGAAAAATATAGTAATGTGAAATTTACATATTCCTGAATTTATATTATGTTACTAACAGAGAAAATTGTTCCAGTGGAAACTGGAGACTTCTGTTTCTTTCATGTAGATGCTTACTTGATTTGACAGGGTACATATCACAAACAGGAAAATTTCAAATTCAAGATCATACTGCTAATTCACTTGAAGTATTACATAATGCTACTTTTGGGCAAAATTAAGCCATCTTTCTTCTGATCTTTCAAGACAAGTAATCAAAAGAATTCAACTCCATTGGTGTTGATGATACATTTTTTAATCAACACCAATTATCTTTGAAATGATAAAACTTTTTGATTTAAGGTTGTTTAGAGACACTATTTTCTAACAAATATTGCTTCCTGACAAGAACTGCTATCTCTTTTTGAAAATTCTGTCCCCGGTCACCTTTGCAGTGTTAATTTCAAATGAAAAAAATAACCTTTACTTGTCTTGTTCAGGCACATTTTTTAGGGGTTGAAAGTTCAATTTTGACATATTCACTGAGGTAATTAATTTCACCTATGGCTTGTGATAATTATGCAGCATAAATATGAATGATGAACAGCTAAAAAACCTTTTATGCTATTATTTAACTTTGAAAGAAATGTCATTTTAGAAGTTAAAGATTCTCTTTGTCCTGTTTTACTTCCAAATATGCATATAATCTATTCAGACTAAACTCAAGACATTATAGAATAAAACACCATTGATGCTAAAGTGTGTTATTTGAGTTTATATATTTTCTTCATAAAGTCTTTACAAAAATGAGCTGTTTATTATAAGCATATCTTTAGTCACAACAAAAAGTTTCTTTTATTATACATGATCAGGGAGATAAAAACCTACTTAATGAGACTGCATTGATATTGAAATATTTTAAGTCATTGACATATTGTTGATGGTAATGTCAGAATGCACCAATTGTAGGAAGTGTTTAGGTTTATATGAAAAAGTAAATCATATATATTTCCAATTTAATGTAGTATAAATTCTAATAATCACAAGTTATCTCACGATTCCCAAAAGAGCAAAGAAAGATCCCATGTTCCCTGGTTCACCAGTGTTTTCCAAAGTTAAACAAGCTAAAAGGGATAATTGCCAAGGAAGTTCCACTAAGAGTTTTCTCTTCTATACAAGTCTTTCCACTATGAAAATCATCTATCTATCCTCATAAACACCTATTTACTTATGCAGTGACTTTTGACCTTGATCAACTATCAGGCCACAAATACAAACTAAAGATGAAAATAAGGACAGAATAAAATAGGCAAGACTCTTTTCCTATTGAAATCGAGATAAAATAACAGATGTTATATTCCAATAATAATGCTAATAAACAACATAAAATGTGTGCTATACCCCGAAAGTATATGATTAGTGAACAATACACAGTAGCTTAGGGAGTAAGATGATACAACAAAGACTTCTGGATGGTGAGCCTTAATCGATATATGCATATCCTGAAATCTCAACAATATTCTGACATAAATGCACAGCTGGAGTTTGTAGGGTTAATCTCAAAACAGGATCTTGGCCATCACCAATCTTGTTAGTGATCTTTTCAGGATGGCAGGTGGCTTTCTCACTTAAAATATCATACAGTTTTGAAAAAAATACTTAAAGTCTACGGCCATACCACCCTGAACGCGCCCGATCTCGTCTGATCTCGGAAGCTAAGCAGGGTCGGGCCTGGTTAGTACTTGGATGGGAGACCGCCTGGGAATACCGGGTGCTGTAGGCTTTATAAAATATCTAAAAAAAAAAAAAAAAAAAAAAAAATGAAAAAATACTTAAAGAAGACTAGAATATCTTTTTATTTACTTTATTGAGCTCTACATAGAATATCTTAATGTTAAGTGTTTGGTAATGTGTTAGAGGTAGTGCAAACTATCTGTACAAAAGAAATACACCTAAAAATGTGAAGATCATCAAAGGATTTCCTGTAATGGCTTTGCAATTCCATTAAATTCAAATGAATAATAATTAATAATTATAAGAAAGAATAGGTATTTAATATTTAGATGGCATGGAAAACGAGAAGGCACTGGGGATGTGTGAGGGCAACTGCTTGAATTTATTGAATCTGTTTTGAGTCTGAGAATCCCTTCTTACTTCAGTCCTGAAGTCGTGTTCTGTAATAAAAGGAGGGGTTTGAGATCAGTGAAGTGTTTCTATTCTTAGAAATAAAGGGTGATTATACATAGTGGCAGGGTTACTTTCATTGTGCAAGGGGACTGAAGGGCAAATTGTTAAAAAGAATACATGCTGGAAGCTTTGCAGACTAATTTATTATTTTTAAATGGTTTCATTAGTCACAGACATGAGCATATTATTTACACTTGAATAAACTTGCCCTTTTAAAATTGAGAAGGGAATTTGAATTCAAAAGACTTTATTATATAAAACATTTTATTTCCAGTAAAATTATTTTATCCACCTATAGATTATATTCAGTTTTCCTGTGGCCTAATTTGGGATTTGGATAATTACGAGGCTGATAATAATGATAATAATAATACTTTCTGTGCTTTCTAAGTTGAAACAGATGGAAATAGAAAATCCAAGCTGCTGTTCAGCATATAATCACTATGCAAATATCCCGACAGCTTGTATGATTTTTCAAACTATTATCTCAAGAGCAACAAACCATTATATTGAAAAGCTGAGAAAGACAGCACAGTAAAAAGCTGTTATGCATAAGCTTGGGACCACTTATTGTTAATTCAACAGTGATAAAAATAAATCCACTATTTTTGAAGGATGGAAATCTGAAAAGAGACGTTCAGGGATTATGTTTATCAATAATTTCACAGTAAGAGTTGAGCACACATGTGTATTTATGTTGACATAGTGTACTCTGACTTCTCCCTAGCCGTGTAATGATGTTACATCACAATTGTCGATTAAAAGGTCTCTTGTATCCTTTTTCTTCTTTCCCGTCTTTGTCTTCTCCATTAAGTTCCTTTTTCTAAAACAGGTTCATAGGCATTTTTATGCCTCTCTTAGTTTTCTTCTGCTGCTGGAATAAAACTATCTGGAAAGGGGAACTTAAGAGCTAAATTGTTTATGTTATGCACAGTCCAGTTTATTACTCATTGCTGAAGGGAACTCACAGAAGTCCAGGGAACATGGGACCTACAATGGACAGATTATCTCTCATCCAGTAATATGACCAATATAACCCCACACAGATATGACCACAGGTCATCTGATCCACTGTCCTTCCAAACATTCCAGTATATTCTCTACTTTTTTTCTCAAACTGTTTTGCTTCACATAATTTCCTTCAACAGGACCTTCCTTGATTGACCACCTCCATTTCATCTAATATAACTAGTCGGCATGCTGTTCTGAAAAACAGTGTCTCTGGGAACTGGTCACCCCATACATCTGTATATAACAGAGTCAATTACTTTCATGTAGGTGTTATAGAACTTCTACTTTCTTAGGACCCCTTCTCCATAATACTTACTGAGGGGATCCCTGTAGGTTTGATCCACAAGGAGTTACTACTATTCATTTTAATTATTAAAGATTCAATTTTAAAGTTATTTATGATGTTGACTAAAAATCTTAATTTTAAACTTGACAAATCTTTGATTTTAATGGTTGAATAATTAAACTCAGAAAAGGTTTATAGGATTTTTAGAAACAAATAATGGAAGACAATGTAAAACTTCTCAAAAGGTCAAAAGAAGCTACAGCTTCAAACCATAAAGCTTCAAGAAATATATGTTTAAATAGTTCTTCCTTTCCACGGTATCTATTGCATCCATGGTGTAACATGATTAATAAAACCTAGAGACAGAAATTGGGGTTCACCCAGAAGGTTAGAAGAGTAAAACAGCCAGCCACTGGCTCTTGCCTCTTCCTCACTCTGAAATGACAATTCTACCTTCAGAAATCTCAGAATGAGCCTGTGTCTGAGAGCTGTCCTCTCCCAGTATATATTCCTCTCTGGAGCTGGGATTAAAGGCGGGTACCACTGCTGCCCAATTCCTATGGCAAACTAGTGTGGCTATTGGGATTAAAGGTGTGTGTCACCACTGCCTGGTCAGTAAGGCTGATTAGTGTGGCTGTTATACACTTTGAACTTCAGGCAAGCTATATTTATTAAAATACAAATGAAATGTCACTACAGTTGGAATCAACAGTGATAAAAATTATTTTAAAAAATAAATTGCATCTAAATTCAATGTGTATATGTATTTTTATCCACAGAGATATATTTCCAACATTTACGCTATTATTAGAGAGTATAAATCTCTAGGTAATTTTAGTACTATATAGGAGGATGTATAATAGTTATGGATGATTGTTGCATTATTTAAATGAGAGATAAGTATTTGTGCACTTTGGTATTCATAGGGTTTTTGACTTCATAGCAAGAGGACTCCACACCATATGGAATGGATATATACAGACAATCTAGACTTCTTACAATAAGATTATTTTGAAACTAGGATATTATATGCACTTCATTTGACCAAAACTGGCTATAAATATATCATCAAGTGACTTTTGCTCTCAATCCTTTCTTGTGCAACATTTCTTAGTGCATAACACTTAATGCTTCTTGATTTTAAAAGGAAGATTTAGAGTAGATAATATTAGCTAGGAGAACACACAAATTAATTTTAGATGTCTTTTGAAAAATGAAATATTTTATTAAAAAATGTCAAACTATCAAAACCAAATATACATAAAATATGAAATATTAATTAATTGACCAAATTAACTTTCAAGAGCATTAATGGAGTTTGTTTCCTTCTACTGGAAATGATGACTGGCTAAACATGTATCCAAGTATTACACAAACCCTTGCTTCAGTCTTATCAAAGCTTTAAATATCTAAAAACCCTGAATATATTTATCAGAAATGTAAAAGACCAAACTCAGATTTAAATCTGAGCCTCGCAAAACCTTTGCTCTGAGACTTTAATTGTCAGAATGTTCAACTTCAAGTATTCTATACAAAGCACAATAAGGGAACACATGGTCTATAAAACTCTGAAAAGCAACACATTATCGTGAAGATCTGTTGTATTATCATCTTTTCCTAATCTATTTCAAATGATCATTGGATTCCCAATTACTCCAGATTTTTATGTGTCAAAATCAATTTTCCCACCTTTGAATTGAGGTGAGCCTGCAGAAGCTATGTCTGTGAAAATATGCTTTCCCAATGTTTACAGTCTCTTTATGTAACAAACGAATGAACTCATGTAAGAGTAGAAAAAGAAAACTTATTAGAACTTAAGCATTCATTGAAAAAGCTACAGGAATAACTCAAGCTTTTGGGCTATAGGTCAATGATTGAAAAAGACAAACTGTAAACATTGCCCTTTAAAACACTTTGTGAAATAAGAAAAGAATTGTGGCGCAGAGAAGAATTAGCATAGGTTAATATGAAACAAATATCCTGAAAGCCACACAGGAAGACAATATGAATAAAAGGTCACAACAGAAGATATGCATATAGCATTTTTTAAATGCCCTGATGAGGGAAGTTTTATATTTCCTAAATGAACTTTGTAAAATGTCACAAAAAAACTTAAAACATGCCAAAAGCTCTCATGCTGTGACAAAATAAGTAAAATAAAAATATATTACAGTAAGCATCAGACTAATAATGAACTATTTTATTGAGTATTTTTGCATCAATGTTCATGAGTGAGATTAGTCTGCAATTCTCTTTGTTAGTTGTGTCTTGTGAGGTTTGCATATCAGGGTAACTGTAGCCTCATAAAAAGAGTTTGGCAATGTTCCTTCTGTTTCTGTTGTTTGGAAGAATTTAAGGTGTATTGTTATTAGTTCTTTGAAAATCTTGTAAAAATATGTGTTGAAACCATCTGGCCTTGGGCTTTTTTTGGGAGGGGGAGACTTTTGATGACTTTCATTTTTTTTTTAGCGGTTATTGGTCTATTCAATTTGCTTATCAGGTCTTGATTTAATTTTGATAAATGACATTTATCTAGAAAACTGTCCGTTTCCTTTAAGTATTCCAATTTTGTTTAGTACAGGTTTATGAATTATCTGATTATTCCCTGGATTTCCTCTATGTCTATTGTCCACCCCCCTTCGCATTTCTGACTTTGTTAATTTGAATACTCTTTCTCTGCCAAAAAACAGTTTTTAATATCAAATAAAAAAGCATAGGTGACTAAAACACAAAAGGAGAACCCCTACTAGTTGGTATAGAAAATGACCCGTAAAAGTAATGTTGTTTTGTGTGGTCTAACTTCCAGAAGCAAGCTCAGAGAAAATCAACAGTCAGCAAGTAAAATGTTAAAATGTATTATCTCTGGTTCAGTCTAGAAAATGGGACATACTAGAAATGTTGACAAGGACATGAATATCCCACGGCATTGAGAGAGATTGTCTAGGGGTTTCACAAAGCAGTACTTAGCTGGGAAGCTCCTTTGTGACACAAACTCTATCCACTAGAAATGAAGTAATAGCACAACATCTGGGATCTGGCCCTTTTCAGATACTCGCTCTGGTTCCTGTTGGGAATTTTTCTAAACCATTAATCCCATCATGGCAGTCCTAAGGTGGAGGCCCTACTATGGCTCCATGTGCCACATGCTGTGTTTTCTGTGTACATACTTATTTAATTTCCAGAAGAAAGATTTTCAGAGTTTAAAATACTGACATTAAATTATCTTGTTGGGGTAAAATGCTGTTAATTATTGCATTGATATTACTAAAGGCAAATAACTCATTTTAAGATGCTTTAAAATGTATTGCCTGCTTGCCTCAATACCAACTTTGAAACATGCTTGTGATGAACAGTTTTCTATCCCTGTATCACATACCTGGAATAACCATTTTCTGAAAAGAAAACATTCATTTCAGCTCATAGATTCTCAGTTTAGTCCTATTGCCTATGGGATTTTGGCAAAGCACACCACAGTTGTCAAAGTGTGGAGAAGCAAAGTGCTGTGCTCCTGGCCTGAAGTCAAGAAAAAAAAAGCTGGAGTCCTTTTTTATAATTAATTAATTTTATATTCCCATTGCAGTTTTCCCTTCTTCATTCCTCCCAGTATCTCTCCCATTCCCATTCTATCTCCAGCCCCCCAATTCGCTCTTCCTTATTTCTGTTTAGGAAAGAACAGGTCTCCCATGAGGACCAACAAAACATGGCATATCAAGTTGTAGTAAGACTAAGCACCTCTCCTTGTATTAAGTCTAGAAAAGGTGACCCAGTATGAAGAGTAGGGTACAAAAAAAGAAAACAGTAAAAGAGTCAGATGCAGCCTTTGTTCTCACTGTTAGGAATCCAGCAAGAAGACCAAGCTACAGAACTGTAACATACATACAGACTGCCTAGGTTAGTCTCATACAGGCTCCCTAATTTCAGTCTCTGTGAAGTCCTACAAGACGAAGTTAGTATTTTCTGTGAGTTGTGGTGTTCTTTACTCCTCTGGCTCCCACAATCCTTCCTTCACTCTTTCCAAGATTCCTCAAGCTCCACCTAGTTTGGCTGTAGGTCTGGATCTGTTTTCCATCAGTTGCATGAAGCCTCTCTGATGAAAATTTGGCTAGCATCAACCTATGAGTATAGAGAATATTGTTAGGCAGTATTACACTGGCATTTTTACTGCATCCAGCTGTATTGGGTGGTTCTGGTGCTGAAATAAATCGAGTCTTAATACCACCCTCCAGGATATGCCTCTGATGACCAAAGCCCTCTCTTTAGACACCATTCCCCAAGGTTTCCACTGCCTCCCAGTAGGATGAAGTTGGTGACCTTGCTTCTAGCACATGGATTTATTATTATTATTATTATTATTATTATTATTACTATACAGTTGCTCTATCATATACTATACTAATCTAACATGCTCATCAATCAGCTTTTTTCTTCATTTGGTAGTTTTAACATGTCACACTTTCTTTTTTTTTAATCTGTAACTAACTTAAATTCACTTTTGAAGTTCATAGATATGGCTTACTCTGTTTCTAACAACATACTTTATCTTTTCATCTGCTAATTTGTGTGTGTGGTAATTAATAGTTTAATAAAAAGGATTTATTCCCTTACCACTTTTGGACTCCTTAAATGTAAATATAGTAGTAGCTATTTTATCTTCAGTTTCTAGAATTATTAAGGTAAAATAAATATTTGACAGGTATTTGTTGGATAAAAACTCAAATCTGTTTGTTCTTTGTTAGGTATTAAATTTCCGGTTTCTGGGTTCCTCCACTGCAAATGTGATGAGACCAATCAAACCAAATTAATAGATCTAGATTTAATAAACAGGGCAATGCAAAGCAGAGTGCCCCTGGGTGACTCTCAGGAAGTCATGAACAGTGAACATGAGAACATATGTAGCAGGTTTATGAGACAAGTCTTAAATAGCCATTAGGTACAGTTCTGGGCATCTCTGGGGGAGGAGCTGCTGAAGGATGGCTTTCTGGAACTCCCCCCTCCCAGCTGAAGATTCCAAATATTCTTATTGTGTCTCTTTTTACACCTAGTTTTTTCATTCTATGAGCAAAATAAAAATTGAGTATATCTAATTGAATTTTGCAGAGATTAACAGATGTCATTTATGTGCAAAAAAGGAGTCTTGTGTGTTACTAGACAAAATGATAGTTGTAATAAATTTTAGAATATGCACGCTTAAACCAAATGAGTAGTAAGGTGTGATATATATATAATATATATATTATCTCCTGATAGCTACTATCTGAACTTACTTTCTCTCATAGTTTCAAGTTTCTATTTTATACTATTCTTTCACTGTGTTGGTTACATTGTATCTCACTGTGAAGATCTATCAATTTTGAGGAATTCAGTCCCTTGAAACAATAGAGTAGTTGTAGCTATCCAGTAGCATGTACTGCACACCAGTTTGGAGTTATGATTAATAGGGCGTTATTTATTTAAAGGGAAAAAAACTTACAGATCACCGTCCCACACAACAGCCATATGCGCAACCAGGAAGGGAGTCTAGTCTCCAGGGGAGCAGGAAGAGATGGCTTTTAAGGGGAAACCAGCCCATGGGCTGGTTCTCAGCAGCATTGGTTGGGACAATGTACAACATAGATACTTGATGAAACACCTTTTTAATTTTTGGTACATTGTGAAATCTAACTAACATGGTAGCAACATGGATTATCAAATTAATATGATCTGGAATGACCTAGGAAATAAGTGATTGATATGCCTGTGAATAGGCAGAGTAGTTTAATTTGGGTAAGAAAACCCACCCACTGAAAACAACATGTATTGGAAACTCAAAATAAATGAAAAGGATAAATGAAGCTGAGCAAAAACTTGCATCTTCTTCTACTTCCTGACTGTGTCTGTAGTGACAAGCTACCATGTACTCTACCATGATGGACTAGATCCTGAAACTAGGAACAAGTTGAGCTCTTTCTCCCTTAAGTCACCTTTATCAGGGTATTTTATCAAAAGGAAACAAATGAACAGTACAAATACCAAGAAATTATGACAGAGTTATTACAATCTTTAAAAAGATAGTAAATGGATTGTATTTAGTTAGAGTGTTCTTAAAAAAGGTAGGAGACTAACAAAATTCTGAAAAATGATATTTTAGAAGCTGTTGACACATTCTGAAAGAATATCACTTCACTTTGAAAGTACTAATAATATACATTTAAATACCTCTGTGTTTTAGGAAGTCAGACAATGTTAAATTTTAAGTATCCAAAAGACCTGTAAATGATCTCTTGCATTTTTATGTATATACCTTTAATCCCAACAATTGAGAGACCAAGCAAAGCAGATTTCTGAGTTCGAGACCAGTCTAGTATACAGAATGACAGAATGAGTTAGGACAGTCGGGACTACAGGACTAAACAAAGGAACCCTGTCTCATAAAAGAAAGAAAGAAAGAAAGAAAGAAAGAAAGAAAGAAAGAAAGAAAGAAAGAAAGAAAGAAAGAAAGAAGAAAGAAAGAAAGAAAGAAAGAAAGAAAGAAAGAAAGAAAGAAAGAAAGAAAGAAAGAAAAACAAAAATAAAGGAAAGAAACAGCTCTGCAGTTTTAATGGGCAGTAAAGGATTTGGGGAATTATAATCATTGGCTATTTATCCCAATGGTTTTTATCTCCAAAAACATCAGTAATTTAGATGAAGCTGTCAGTTCAACATAGTTGAGATGCAGGAGGGGTTTAATTGAATGTCTGCTTGAATTATATTCAATTATATTGATGTTTCACTAATATGTGTTGCAATGAACACAAGAAAATCTCTCCTAAACTTGAAATTTTTTCCCATGTTGTTAAAAGCCTCTAGTTTAATTATCTTTAATTTAAAGTTGGGTTTTTAGGACTGCTGCTCATGAGTGCACATTGATTTTGCTTGCATTAAGGAAATTCGATTACCTTGAATCTTTTATATATATATTTGTAAATCATGAATAGTGCTTTTTTGATGCCTAAGACTAATTATTTCCATGAATGCAAATGTCAGCAATATGAAAAGCCTGTTGCAGAATGGAACAAACAAACATGAGATACCGTACCAGAAAATAGTTTGGAATTGCTGCATAGTCCTTTATGTCCTTTAAAATCTAATGCCTTTTGAAGTTGTGCACTGATGCGGAGAGTAGCTTGGAGTTTTTCTATGTACTAAGCAATACAATTTGAGTTTGTTTCATTTTATTTCAAGTACTGTATCTGAATAGACACATAAACTCAAAAGTAAATGCTTGGCCACATATATTTATGGGTTTGTTTTGTCAGTCTCACACAGAAAGTTAGTAATTGTCCTTAATTATTCTCTTTTAATTAAAGGAGAATGAGTTCAATAATGACATCAGAATGGTTATTAAATGAAGTAGTTTCCAAACACTTTCATGATCAATAATCAGCTATTTATAATAATTCCTAGTGTTGCTGTGTCAAATAAGGTGGCATATATAAAAGGCTTAGCATGTTCTTAAATGCCTAGTGCGTACATATGATATGCTAATTAATATTTTCTTACCCCTATAAGCACACATCAGGTATTTCTAAGCTGTATCAAGTTGACATTTCGAACTAAACATCACAGACATTAATACTTTGACTTTCCTCCCAAAATAAAATCTGTTAATTGTTATGTGTGGAAATATCTTAGTTCAGCTGAAACAATGAGGCAGATTATGTTTTAACACTGCAGTTTGAGATTAAGGCCAGTAATATTTTAATAGAAAAACCAGAAACAAAACAAACAAGCTTAAAAGTCTTTTGAATTGCATTTTTATTGGGTAAGCAATCAAATAATAGTATCAAACAATGGGAAATGAAGTATCTTAATATATTCAATCTCTTTAGTTTCCAAGGAATTAATAGTAAAACAATTGAAATAATATTGAATTATAAGTCCTAACAATCATCTAAATATGTGTGTTTCTAATGGGCATAGATACTGATATCAGCAGAGATGCTTAGACATCCATGTGATTTATAACAAGTTCAAAGGATAAATAGATGAACAAAGAGATGATTGTATGGGGTGGGAAACTATCAAACTGGCGTGAGGCATCATCCCCCAAATAGTTTCAGCATGAACACGCTGTGGTCTGTGATTTCCATCTAGTGGCAGCTCCCATGAATTGCAAATGCTCAGTTACCCATATGCGATTGAAGGGGTCTTTTTTGGCCAGTTCAACCCATTTCCTTGATGTAATAAATGTTACAAAACATAAGAAATCAAGCAGCTATATACATGTATAGCAAACAGCTATCATGAACCAGTTAGTTTTTAATTAGAATGACTGAATCCGCGCAATCAGAAAGTACTTTTGATAGAAAAGAGTAAAACTGAACTTACATACTTTCAAAAGTCAGTTTAAGTTGAATTAAGAGATAAATAACTGGATTTTGCTACTAAAAGTGCCAGAACTTAGATGTGGAATATAGTTTGTCAATATTAGAAGCTGCTTGGTTAATTGAGAAACAGTCAAAGCTGGAGACAAGAGATCCATTTCAATAGCATAAATCACCGGCTATGCAAATGTGTAATGCGTTTTCCATTATTGTCAACTAAATCTGCACTTTAATGATTTCATTCAAGTGACTAATACATTCAGATTGCCTCTTTCTAAGTGGAGGAATAACAGTAGCTGGAGAGATAATCAGTCCTTAAGAACCCATGGTGCTCTTGAAACCACCCATGTTCAGTTTCTAGCGGCCACATCATTCTCAACCAAATGGTTCTTCAGCAGGGCTGCAAGAACTATCACTCCTCTCCCTTCCACAGGCAAAGACACCTATGCACATTATCCCACTCTCAGACACTCTGCACACATAACTCAAAAATTGCAACATGGAGTTTAATCAATGTGTAGAATGAGAACTTAAAGATATGTAGTTGTGAATCATGTAGTAAAAAGAACACAAATTGGATGGTGTTTGCAATAATTTGAGAGACATGAGGCTTGCATTTAAATAGTACAGAGAAAAATAAAAGAAAGGAAAGAATCTTTCAAGTTTGTCACAAGCGATGAAAAATACTGTCTTATGTATTTGATGGAAAAAATAAAACCAGACATCTCCAGTATCTTGACCATGAACATATATAATCAATGGTGATGATTTTCAAAAATACTGTAGAAATTAACGTAATTGTTTCCAACCCACATTGTAAGATACAATTAAGAAGATCTAACACGCTTAGAAATTGCATAACCTTATTTAATAGAGTAAAAATTGTGTTTTCTAGGCTGCAGTTTCAACACAATGGGGAAAATTTCCCGTGATACAAACGTTACAAGCATCTAAATAGAAAAATATAAAAAAAAATGTATGTTTACATGATATTTTCAAAATTACATACTTGTAGTTGCTAAGTAATGGTTTATTAGCTTGTAACCTGTGAAGGCTTGAACTTCTGGTTAACAACTAAGTTATCAGTGTGACTGGTTTATCAAACCTGTCTAGTCCTCTGAAGATGCAGGTGGTGTGAAGGTGTTAGATGGCTTTGAAGTTGACGCATTGGCACTGTTTCTGTCAGTTTGTGCTCATTTTTTTCACCATAGTCCCTTTAATAAATTATTTCTTTTAGGAAGCAAAATTGGCAAATTTCAAATATGTTTTCACTATATCTCATGGATTCTATAATTAACATTTGTGCTTACTTTTATTTTAAATGTGTCCTATTTGGGTAATAAATTATTTGTATCTTTTGACCAACACTTTTCAGGCAGTAATAATAGCAATTGTTTAATTTCCATGGATACTTTTTAAGACTAATGTTCCAAAATGTATAAAGTAGAGTCACACAAGTGACAAAGGTAATGTATTAGAAGATATTAAAGAATTTAAAATTCAAATGTCTAATAATGGTGTTTCTTTATTAACTCACAGATGGAAAGATGTCATGGGTGGTTAGCTGTTACCACAATTTAAAGAAGGGTCGATCGAAACAATTTTCCATGTAGTCTGGGTATTAAAATGAAATGTTTCCAGATTCTGCTGTTGAACAAATTCTCTGGCTTTTTAAATGATTGTTGGTGAAATTTGTTGTCAATGTTTATCCTAAAGAAATTTTAGTTCTAATTTGTCTAGATATTAATGAATAGTTATAAAAATCACACATTCACTTTGTTAAGAACTCACAGATACCCTACATTGCTGAAATCTATGCCTCCTATATCATTAGAATTTAAGATTTGTATGCACACATATTCTGTCACCTTTGTATTATCACGTTGCCTGCAGTGTAGCTCTTTAAGAGAGATAAATTAACATAATTATGTAACAAAAATAACAATAGTCTCCAAATTGCATAAGGAAAAATACATAGAATCGTTTCAGGAGAAGACTTAACTAGTAATGTGTTGCACAACAATAAGGAAAAAAAGTGAATTTTTCAAAGAGTGGAATTGGCAGTGGGTCCACAATGACAGAAGAGTCACAGTCATTTGGTACCTTGAGTGGCTAAAGACATGTCATATGTACCAGTCAACTAGACCATGAGTCCTTTAGCTAGGTCTTGGAGAATCACATTATGAAGAAAATGATGTGGGAGAATGTTCCACTCTGACAAAGAAATGAATTCATCCTTGTGTTCTTCAATCTCTTCCTATGCCCATTGCCACTGCCAAAATCAGATGTGCACTGTGAACTGCTCAGGCAGGGCCAGCAGACAAGTCCCTTTGCCCCTGGCATGTTTGTTCTTTACTTAGAAGTCATTGATCTGGACTACTATTTAACAGTTCCTCTTTTCGACGTTCCCAGCCATAGTTCTGGTCTTACTCTTTTTCAACCTCCTCCAAGCCTGACATCAATGCCTTAAAACTCTAATGTGGCGATCTCCCTGAACAGCAGGAAAGAACAGCCACCAGATGAGGATTCTTCCCAAATCACGTTTTACTGGAGCCTCTTGGTTGAAGGGGGAGCAGGAAGCGAGGGGCTCTGAGCTGCAACTGCTTAATATCGGAACCAGGGGTACGTGCAGGCCTCCCATTGGTCAAAGTGTCCTAGCAACCTGCTCCAAGCTCCCTGATAGGTCCAGCACACTGAGGACACTGAGCATGCCCGAGATGGTGGTACTGGCCACTCCAGCCCACAGGAGCTAGGCGCCATCTTGTAATGGCAGCTGCGCCTACTGGCTCCATACACTCTAAGATAAATAAAAATATATTATTTGTGTTATATCTGATCTACGTAAGACTACACCTAATTCACTGTCAGGAAAATGAAGACATAAATACAGATGAAAGTTGCACACACCTGGTCGATGAAAAAGGAAGGGAAGTAATTCCTACTGAGAGAACATTGAAACATCCATTGTTCTTTTACCTGGCATTCAGATGTACCTCCTCATTATTCCTAAACTTCTTTATGTTTGCCCACTCCCATAGAAATGACTGTATTTTTTTCAGGTCACAAACACTGACGATCTGATAAAAGACAGTAAAAATGATTTTGAAAC
The DNA here is from genome assembly GCA_902806775.1 of Microtus agrestis. Classification (NCBI taxonomy): domain Eukaryota; kingdom Metazoa; phylum Chordata; class Mammalia; order Rodentia; family Cricetidae; genus Microtus; species Microtus agrestis. Next base: position 311,839 of record CADCXT010004254.1, read on the forward strand.
ATGGGCAAAGGTAGGAGATCAGAGAATATAAACAAAGCAGATGTGGTAAGGGAAAGACGAGAGCAGATGTTCCTCCAATGCCCACGATTTTTAATGACATGTCCCCTTATAATGATTGCTTGCAACTCTGTTTGATGAATGGCAGTGTGTGTTTTATTTATAACTGCGTTGGTGATTTGTACTGACACTGTTCTGATGCATGTCGGTGAAACTAAGAATGCAAAGCAGAGCAATATGACAGGTGATGACAGAAGGAGGATACTTTGGAGCCCAACAGGGATGGGCATCTTTGAATGAGTGATATTTCAAATGAAACCTAAATGATGTGGGGAAGGGGGAAGCTCTAAGAATGCTCAGTAAAGAACATTCCAGGCAGAAGGAATAACAAACCAAAGGTTTTGGACATGGGACTTATGTCTGTGGAACAGAATGTGAGTCAGAGGAGATAAAATCAGTTGGTGAGTTTTCATATGACATAGATAAAGTTGATAATATTTGGTCATCTAGATCATGGTAAGGGTAACTCCCTGGCATTTCATGCTAAATGTAATTAATTCATGTACTTGCAGTCAGTAGAAAGTCCATGTTAAGAGCTAGGTTTTGAATATCCTACTTTAGACCTTTGTCCTCCAGCTTGTAGAAGAACAACAAATACTTGTGAACAAGGATATTGAAGGGGCAGGATCATTCTTTTGATGAGAAGCAAAAAAAAAAATTATTCCATTGACAGAATGAAGTGCCAGGAAACCTTTTTGAGAATGTTAAGTCTCAGTCACATTCTGGGCATCCATTTCCAAAGAGATTAAACCATTTTCTTATCTTTTCTTTTAAAAGGCTGTTTGGTTAGAAGTACCATGTCATGGCTTTCGTAGAAGTTGGGTGGTGAAAGTGTTAAAGCAATCTTCGAATTTAGACACGCAAATGCTGGCTCCATATTTTACTACATATGCTACTATCAGCATTCATCCGAATTCTTTGTGCCTCTAATTCTTCTCATATTAAGTACAGGATTATAAATGTTTTCAAAACTACTTTTAAAGGATTAAATACATTAATCAACCTCAAGCTCCTGTACTAGGGACACATACATAATAATGAACAGCATTTGTTGTTTTTTGTGAACATCCTTAAGCAACAGTGTCTTCTATCAAAAGACATTATAATGCATTTCCATTCTATAGTTTTGGAAAAATATGCCTTTGCAGCTCATGTTTGTTAAGTATTTTCTTCGATTCTTAGCAGAGTCAGTCAACATATGATTGAAAGAGAAAAGCAAAACAAAACAAAACAAAAAGACAGAAAGGAGGAAGCTATAATCTGCTGAATTTGTCATTTTGGTTCTTTGCAGAATCCTTAATGTAATCATTTGAAGGCTCTTTGGTGTTTGAAGGAATTCTCCTTAGAATAATCTATGGCCTGTTGTTGTACGACAAAACTTTTCCTGGGAAAAATGAGTCATACACAAAACTTAGGGATCTCATGACAGAGCAAAACACGAATATTACCAAAATTCATTTTGGTGAAATAATAAATTTTATTAGGGTTATTTATAGAAATATGAGTGAGAGGTTCTTATAGGAGCAGAAATAATTCAAAAACAGCTGCATCACCAAAACCTATGCCAGCATGAGTTATAGCTCACAAAAGCTGGGGACCTGGAGCACACTGAACAACCCTCATGCCCCTGAACAGGCTGGAGAGTATCCTTTCCAAGCGACTCAATTAACCTAAACCTGTTCCAGGCAGCTCAGATTCTTCCAAGATGCTGGTCTGGTCTCAAGAGTCCTTGCAGTTTGTTTTGTCTTACAGCAGTGGCTCTCGATCTTCATAGTGCTGTGACCCTTTAATACAGTTCCTCATGTATGGTGATCCCCAACCAGAAAATTATATATTGTTGCTACTTCAAGGTTGTAATTTTGCTACTATTATGAATCATAATGTATTTTTTTCTAGATAGAGGTTCACAAAAGAGGCAAGATTCACCAATAGAAAACCACTGTTCTAGCGGGACTCTCGGTTATTATTGGTTAGTCTGAAAGGAAGTGTCCCAGTGAATCTGGTCAGATTTGAAAACTTCCTGAAGTTATTTTGAGTTGCTTAAGAGCTTCCATACAGGATGCATCTTAGGTGAAACTATTACCCAACTCCTGTCTGTGTGAATGCTGGGCTATCACCAGGATCTACTGAATGGATGGAAAGACTGATAGCCAGAACTTGCACTAGAGTACTGAGAAACACGTCTTCCAAATATGACAAGACTTTTACATTTATGAACTCATAACAGCTTTGGTTGCCTGCACCAGATCTGCAGAAAGATCTAAATTACTAATATTCCAGCAAGGTTGAGGGACAAGCTCATGAAGTTTTCCTCCAGCTGAGGATTTATTGACAGTTAGTGGCTGCCAGGAGAAAGAAGATCGTTTTTCTTTGTGGGTGTGGCTCTGATAGGTTGTCTGTTTTTGAGTGGATAGCAGCCCATCCATGCAAGTATGGGCAGCATTAATCAGTTATCTAAGAGACAGAGAGGAGATGATGTGGGGTGGGACCATAGCGAGGAAATGGAAGGAGGAGCCACGGTTGCTATGGTGAAAATACATTGAATACATGTATAGAATGCTAAAAAATAAAAGCATATAAGACTTTGCACTTTAAATTATACTAGTACATTAATTATCTCTCTAAATGTTAAATCATTTAATTATATGGCAGAACTAGAGGTGTTAGACTATAAAAAGATGTATAGCCAATGTATATGTAAAAATATTGAACTTCTAAGCTTACCAATTAATGAAAGAAAATTATTCAATGATGAATTTGAAAACACCAGAAAAGTCATTGAATAACGCATATGTAAATCTTTTTCTATTTAAAAGCTTTTTTTCCATTTTACCTATTAACTAACTACAGTCCTCTCTTCCTCCCCTCTACTCACTCCCTGCATATATGTAAATATTTTTTTCTATTTAAAAGGTTTTTCTTTTCATTTTACCTACTAACTACAGTTCCCTCTCCCCTCTACCCACTCCCTGCCTCCTTCCCATCATCCAACCCTCCCAACCACTCCTCAGAAAGAGTAAAGCCTCTCATGGTGAGTCTACATTGCCTGACATATCAAGTTGAGGCAGGATTAAGCCCTACCCCTGTATCAAGGCTGAGAAAGTTATCCCTTCATAGGTAATGGGCTCCAAAGAGCCAGTTTATGCTTTTGTGATAAATCCTTCTCCCACTACTAGTGGTTCTACATACTGCCCAAGTCATAAAACAGTCACCCACATTCAGAGGGCCAACTTTGGCCCTATGCAGGTTCCCCAGCTGTCAGTCCAGAGTCAATGAGCTCCCACCAGCTCAGGTTAGCTGTCTCTGTGGGTTTCCCCATCGTGATCTTGACCCCTTTGCTCATATAATCCCTCCTCCCTCTCTTCAACTGGACTCCAGGATGTTGGGTCAGTACTTAGCTGAGAATCTCTGCATCTGCTTCCATCAGTTACTGGGTGAAGGTTCTAAGATGACAATTAGGGTATTCACCAATCTAATTACAGGAGAAGGCCAGTTCAGATACACTCCCCACTATTGTTTGGTGTCTTAGCTGGGATCATTTTTGAGGATTCCTGGGGATATCCCTAGGAGTAGGTTTCTCCCTAACCCTATAATGGCTCCTTCTATCATGATATCTCTTTCCTTGCCCCTCTCTCTGTCTGACTCTAACACGACATGCCAGTTCCCTCGTATTCTCCTTGCCCTCCCTGTCTCCACTCCCCTCCCCCCATGCTACCAATTCACTCAGGAGATCCATGGACATCTCTCTTAGGGGCCTCCTTGTTACCTAACTTCTCAGGGTATGTGGACTGTAACCTGGTTATCCTTTTCTTTACATAGAGTATCTACTTATGAGTGATTACACAACCATGTTTCTTTTTCTGTGTCTGGGTTACCTCACTCAGGATGTTTTATTTTTCTAGTTACATCTATTTGCCTGCAAATTTCAAGATGTCATTTTTTTTTCTGCTGAGTACAAACATAGCACATTTTCTTTATCCATTTTTCGGTTGAGTAACATATAGGTTGTTTCCATGTTCTGGCTATTGATAATAATGGAACATTGATCTGCTCCTGATAAGCCTCTCTGCCAAGACAGCAATCCAAATCAGACTAAATCAATCCAAGTTATAAAAAGTCCAGATTAATGACTAAAACATTCCCTGATGATTTTCCAGCCCCTAGGAGGGAGACGGGAAAGAAAAACCAGAAAACCACTTGTCTGTTCTCTGGGGAACAGTTTAAATATCCTTTGGGAGTAGTCTTGAGCATCTCTGGGCAAGAGATCATTATTAGGTGGGCTTTCTGAGATATGGCAGGGTTTGCAGAGAGATGGTGGATGGGGCTGAGGGTGGAATTTTCCCAGAACATCCCAGTTTCTTTGGGTATATGAAAGCTGGCTTACTGTAAACATGGGACGCTGTGGGGGAGGTAGGAGGCAGAAGTTGGTAGGCCCACACCCAGCAGTATGGTATGGGTGGAGAAGCATCCAATTAACTGCCATCCTGGAGACCTCAGTCATTTGTTTCTTTAGGAAACAGAAAAGGCAAGTCGCTAGAGGAAAAAATAGATTATTAACACTTGCCCTAGCTGTACTGACAAAGATGAATGTACTGAGGAGAAGAAGAGCTGATAGGCCCTTTATTGCGACATCTTGAAAAATCACTGGGTGGAGGGTTTCTGTTGCTGGGCAGACCAAGTATCCTGAATAGGTGCCCACTTGAGTCTGGAGAGACAGTACCAGACTGGATGTGCCACGAGCTTGGCAACCAAAAGTGTGGTGAGGATCACAGTAGAGGTTCCTGTCCATTAGGACTCGAAAGACCTTGGAACTAGCTGCTTGAGGAGTGTTTGTCCCCCTGGGAGAGTGGGGCAGGCAGGAATGACTAGGAAAGAGTGAAAGAAGAATAGCCCTGCAACAATACAGGAAAAGTGACTGTGTTTTAAGTGAGAAGGAAAGGGTCCATTTACCACCAGGACAGAAATTGGCGAGGATATTGTAGGACCAGAGTGTAATGTTAAAAAAGAATAAGCAACTCCAGTAGAAAGTCAATGGACTTACCTGCTGCCTGCAGAGTTACCCTAGGCTCAGAAAGAGCAAAGGAAGTCACCAGGTCCAGGCCCCATCAGTCCTCTTCTAGGCTGAGTAATTCAAAGGCTGGAAGGGTCTCAAACCTGTCCTCCGTGTCATGGCCTAGAGGACGAGCCCACACAGGGGCATTCTGATTTCCAGTGTCCAGGTTGTTAGCAGGCAGACAAAGCATGGCCTCTCAGGGTTAGGCTATACCGTGTGACCCGTGGTCTCAGGCTGCATTTGAAGTAGGCTCCTGGTATAGTTCACTTGGGCTGAGTTCTGGCAGGATGGATCCTCATAACTGACTTCCCTTGCCCCCTTGTAGGCACTCCCGTAGCCTCAGGGAAGCTGCCAAGGTGTGGGCTTGGAGTGTAGCCTTCTGTTGCTGCTGAACCTGTCAGGAAAACTTGGCTGCCTCTGCTGGGACATTAAAAATTTTCAAAGCCATTTTCACCAATTCTTTTATGGGATAGGGGACCTTCAATTTTTTTATATATCATTTTAATATCTGGCACTGACTGAGAAAAGAAATGAATGGCCAAAACCATGGCTTCTGCTGGTCAGGCTGGGTCAAGTTCAGTATGCTGAACCATGGTCTGGTCTGCATACTGTTTTGCTGCTGCCTGAATTTAAGTTTTCTGTAAGCAGAGTCTGCTTGTTCATTTCCTGGCTTCCCAAACCCAAGTAATAGTGCAGAAACTGTGTTAGTTGCAAAACTGTTTGGCCAATAGCTCAGGCGTACTCCTGACTCTCTCTTGTATCTTAATTTAACCCATTTCTATTAATCTGTGTATCACCTCGAGGATGTCTCTCTCCTTTGAAGCTACATGGTGTCTCTCTGATTCAGTCTTCTCTCTCTCTCTCTCTCTCTCTCTCTCTCTCTCTCTCTCTCTCTCTCTCTCTCTCTCTCTCTCTCTCTCTCTCTCTCTCTTCAGATTTCCTGCCTGGCTTTACTCTGCTGAGCCCTTGGCTGAAACAGCTTTTATTCATTAACCAATAAAAGCAATACATATACAGAAGGGCATTTCAGAACAGTTTTCTCCTTGGAAATGAGAGTAGAGGACTGTATGAAACAAAGGGCATGCCAGATCAAATCATAGGCCTTGGATAGATAGCAAAATCCTTTATATAAACAGAAGGATCAACAGAAAAGGAACTCAGCTGCTTTTCCATTTGCGAGAACTCCTGAAGGGAGAAGGGAACATGGACTTGAACAATTCCATCAACTCCAACTACCCATCAGAGAGGGCAGAGGAGGGTACGGGTTAGGTGAAACCAGGTATAAGACTGGGCAGTATTCAAGGGAATTAGGCCAATATGTAGAAGGGTACAAGGAGGCAGGTTGTAATACAGAAAATAGGGAGAAGTGGTAGGAGGAAGGGGAGAAAAGGAAGGTGGGTAAGGAGATAGAAGTTGACCCTTGACCTTAGAGGGATGTGGAGAGGCAAAGAATGAGAGGAATGTGAAGAATGTTGGCAACTGAATGGAACACGTGGCCCACAAAAGGTGGGAGGCATGGAGAGGCCAGTGTCAGGGCAGCATCATCAGGGTAAAATTTTCAGGGTCCCAGTTCCCAGATAGCCCCAATTTAAAAAGCATTTTTAAAAGGCAGCCCAAAATTGCCTTTGGGGATCTGGCTCTAAATTGTAAGTGCCCATTTCAAAGTCTATGCTGGGACCTGAAACCTGGCGCAATGCATTCACTGTGGAAGTTTTGGGTCAAAAGTGGGGAGTGTGGGATATTCCCTTGAACGGAACATCTTCTGGAAAAGGGTTCCCATGGGACAAGGCAACAGATCCTTGTACCTATAAAGGTTTGGGGCTTGTCATGGCCACATCTTTGACAGGACACCCTGAAAACCACAGAAGATCCTGGGCCTATAAAGCAATTACTTGAAAAGGACAACTTAGCCAGTCGAATGTTCATCCTTTAGGTATATCCCCAAGAGTGGTGTTGCTGGATCATGAGGTAGACTGGTTCTAAATTTCCTGAGAAAACATTAATTGCCAAAGTGATTGTATAAGCTTGCACTTTCACCATTAATGAAGGAGTTTTGCCCTTACTCCACATCCTTGACACCATAAAGTGTCATTGGTATTTTTGATCTTAGCCATTTGAGAAGTATAAGATGGTATCATCAAACTGAGGCAGCCTCTTGCCCAGCTGGGAGAGGCCTGTGTGTGGGTCATCCTGGAAATTGTGGTTCTCTAAAGCCTCGAGCTGTCCATTGTTCCGCCATGGGTCTGCCCTGACCAGCACCCGCCGCTGTCCAGGGTCCTGGGAACGAACTTGTCTCATGTCTGCATCTGGGTTTTCGGTGGTATCGGGTTATGGCTTTTTTTCTCATGAAGTTATTTTAAGAATTTTTTTTCTGCTTCATCTGTGTTGGGATGTTCAGGTCTCGCTGTTGTAGAACCACTAATTTCTGTTGGTGCCATATTGCTCTTGATTTTGTTGAATATATTTTAACACTGCCTTCTACCCATAGAGGTCTGGAGTAATTACAGGTACAGGTGTTGATTATTCCTTCCACTGGTGCAGGTTGTAACTGTGCCTCAGCGGCCTCTTTTCCTCCAGTTCATGTAAGCAGATGTGTTTCTCCAATCTGTGCCCCTGGGTGGCTCTGATGCCTCTGAGGCTGGTGGTGGTGTGGCCTGGCTGCAGTAGTCTTGCCTGGTGAGCAGCTCTGAGGCTCTTCCTCTAATAGATAAAAGTGGGGGTAATGCCTTTGAGAATCTTATACTGTTCTTGCTCCATTAGGTTGCAGGTGGGGGCTGTGCCCGTGAGACCCTCTGATGCAGCTGAGGATGGTAGTGAAGCTGCTTGGGCGGCTGGGCTGGGAGGTGCACAAGAGTAGCCCTTGAACCTAGGGTCTAGAGAGGGGGACTATCCAGCAGGAGAGCAGCCACTCCCCTCATCCTTCAACAGTGCAGGTGGGGCAGCTGGGCGGTGGTGGCACCTGCCTTTAATTCCAGCACTCAGGAGGCAGAGGCAGGCGGATCTCTGTGAGTTCGAGGCCAGCCTGGTCTACAAGAGCTAGTTCCAGGACAGGAACCAAAAAGCTACGGAGAAACCCTGTCTCGAAAATAATATATATATAAATAAATATATATAAATAAATAACAGTGCAGGTGGGGGCTGTTCTGCTAGGGCCCTCTGGTGCAGCTGGGAGTAGTGGTGGAGTGACCTAACTACAGGAGATTTGCCTTCTGACTGGCTGTTGGGGCTACAATCAGTAGGGAAGGGGCCGTATATATAAATCTCAATAGAGCCTAGTCCTCTGCTCCAAATCATATGATTGGAGGCTATATGAGTCATAATAATACAGAAAATAATAAATGTTTAAAAGAAAATAGATTTAAGGAGGCTAACCCATTGTTGTTTTTCAACTTCTCAGAAATGTGAGCTCTATAGCAGGAGTTAAAACTGCTCCCCACCTCGGTTTCTTTCATACCCTGTGTTTGCATACACGGGAGGAAGACTGTCAACTCGAATACTGACAGGTGTGAGAGATACTTTGAAATTCATGGCTGGGTAAGAAATTGGAGAATCATTAACCTCTGATAATTAAAGGGCTGCACTATAAAAGAAAGAATGAACTGTTTTTATCTTTGTTTGAAAATACAACAACAAATGAAAAGACTTTCTGTAAGCATAAGTAATTGCTCAAAATATTTGAAAAGGTTAAACAGCAACCATTCTCACACTCTTTTTAAAAAGTGTTAATCCTTGAGTTATATTGATGACTGGATTTTAATGGCTATTCTGGAGAAAACACTGTCTTGGGGTGTCTACTCACAATGGGGAATATTTTCTCTTAGACTTGGAAATGATTTTCTCTCATACAATTTTAAGTGTGACAAGTCACAGCAATCCCATTTTTTTCTTGGTGCTAAATTTGCATAGATAAATTCTATCCAAGCAAATTTATACAAATGTCAATTGTAAAATATCTCAACATTCCAGAAGTTATCTACTACAAATTTAAAGGTCTTTATATGATACTTCTACCCACTAAGGTATAGCAGCAGGCTGCTTGTTTGTTCCCAGACACTTAGCCCTGAAATAATCACACAGAAATTATATTATTTAAATCACTGCTTGGCCCATTAGCTCTAGCTTCTTATTAGCTAACTCTTACATATTAATTTAACCTATCTCCATTAATCTGTGTATCGCCATGGGACAGTGGCTTACCAGCAAATTTTCGGCATGTCTGACTCTGGCCGTGGCTCCATGGCATCTCTCTGACTCCACCCTTCTTTCTTCCAGCATTCAGCTTAATTTTCCCTGCCTAAGGTCTGCCCTGCTATAGGTCCAGAGCCGATTCTTTTTTCATTAACGGTAATCACAGCAAACAGAGGGGACTCTCACATCACTAAGGGGTGGATGTTACTCAATAACCCTACCTTTCATAGTGCCGCAACTCAATTATTTCCTAAAAAATGAAAATACTCGATAAGGAATAGAAGCTTCTCACTGTTGTTCCAACCAATGATGAACCAGAGACATTTGTTAAATGTTTAAGTTAAAATATTCAAAAACAGATATTTTATTTATATTCTCAGACAAATATGTACAAATATGAAAAATATCAATAAAAACAGATATTATCACCCAGTCTTTCATCAAATGCCCACAACTGTAATTAACTTGAAATAAATCTTTTGTAGACACAATAACAGAGAATCAATTTGAAAGTTACTTATTTTATTATATTATTAATCATAAACAGAGACAAAGGCTTGCTATTTTAATTTTTATGACATTCAAGTTTATATTTGCCCTTTCACAAACTCATTTTGCTGAAATTATTTTCTGTTTCTCAATAAACCTAACAAAAGACTCATTGGTACATCACAATTATTAATGATATCAAGACAAGTAGGTAAATAAAAACATCTAAAATGAAGTTTGTCATCATCTAAATGCAAAGAGACACAACACAAGGAGAAATCAGGCTGTTGTTCCTCATTATTTACTTAAGAGTTATTAATTATGATAATATATTTCACAATAAAGAATGAGAAATCTTTACAGCAGTGCCACAAATAGAAGAGACAAGCACACCTCTTAGCATATGAATCTATCCAATCTTACAATGGTACAAACATCATTAAAAGAACATAATTTTAATAATGAGATTATCAGTTTTAGTTTAAGAAAACATTACAAAATATACAGAGCCCTCATAAACCTGAAAAAGAGTTTCTACTATTGTTAATATCTCTCAATATTAGGATGTGGCTATTGCAAACATTGAAGCAATATTAAAACAGAGTTAACTGTACTCCACCCTGTAATCTCTTCCTCGGCTTTTATCTTGGTAATGTCTTTTCTTGATACCATTATACCTTCTGGGGGTCCATGGAACATTTGGTCATCATTTCCTTTTAGGTTACTTCTGGATCTAGTAAAGTCTTAGACATTCCTTGCTATTGATGACAATTTTAAGGAGTTACTGCTTGGGCAATTTAAAAAATGTTTATCTACCAGAAATGACTTACATGATTTTTTCCAATCTCACAATTAGATTGACACTATGAAGTTTGGGGAAGAAGTCCACTGAGGAAAATTATTTTCTCATTGCATTATATCCAATGTATATGGTATGAGAATTATTTATTAATACCAATGCTGACCATGTACACTTGGAAACAATAAAACCACACTTATTCCTGATGAAGTTATCCATGCTATAGCCCCACTCACTCTGCCATCCCAAGCTGAATGGAATGAGGACTAACCCTCCTCCTACTTAAGAGTAGAATACGCCTGTGAATCATGGGAAATTCTTCTTTGAGAAATATTTGCTTTTTCTCACTCCATTTAGTTAGCTCTCTCTTGAATGTTATTTGTTGCCTTTTGTTTTTGGTCAGGTGCTACTTATTTATTTAATTTTGTCAAAATTATACCATAAATGGGCCTTTGAAGCTCTGTTGGTTGCCTTTTGTGTTCTTTTTTTTTTTCATTAAAGGCGTTTGCTTTTACTTCTGGCTAATTAGATAATTTACCTATGCTTTTAAGGGCTTCTAACACATTTTAATTCATCCCAGAGTCACCCCTTTTCACCAAAATGTCTTTGTCTCTACTCTTAAATAATATTTTAAAGCAGAAGTATGAAGCCAGGTGTGTATTGTCAGTAGGATGTCCTTGCTTCTTGGTCCTCTCATTGAAAGTAGAGAGATGCATGTGTCAGTTACTGAGAGTATTTATCTATTTTCTGAAGCTAAAATATAGTACTTGAGACTAGTAGTCCTTACTGAAAATTTTCAGTAAACAACAATAAAATCATCACGAAGGAGTGTTAAATTTGATGTGATGATTTTCTCAACTAGCATATAAAAATGAGTTTTCTGAGTATCTAACATGAAGCACCCTTTTGCTATACTGTTCGTGGTAATGAGTAGACAATTGAAATCTGTTTTTTATAGCCCACGACAAGTACAAGAAAACTCACAGTCCACTCAGAACTTCTGTTGCAAATATGGTATCTTTTGCTATGTCCACACATTGCAGCAGAATAAGAAAACTCACTAAATCATCTTACGGTCATTAGACCCACTCATGAGAATGGAGCCCCCAACCCTATTTGTTAATATTATCACATTGTGTATTATGCTCAAGCAAAATACTTTCTGTTAACATTTCGTTACCTTTCTGTTAACTTTTTGTTAACTTTCTGTTAACTTTTTGTTAAGGCCATAACATATGTATCGTTACAGTTTTGCTTATTACTTTTCTCTACTAATCTCCAAATTTATTAAAAACCAGCCTCTTTTTATCCTTCCCATATCAATGAGGCTATTTCATATAGATATAATAGATAGACTTAATGTTTTATCACATTCTATCGAATATCCATTATACATTTGTAAATGTAGGAAGAAAGCCAGGATGACAAATCTGGAGCTATTTTTTATTTTTTTTTTTTTTTGGTTTTTCGAGACAGGGTTTCTCTGTAGCTTTGGAGCCTGACCTGGCATTAGCTCTTGTAGACCAGGCTGGCCTCGAACTCACAGAGATCCACCTGCCTCTGCCTCCCGAGTGCTGGGATTAAAGGGGTGCACCACCACTGCCCGGCTTGGTGCTAATATTTTAGTTTTGGTTTTTGTATGGAAAAAAAAAACAATATATTGTGAAAATTTTATACTTTTCCTACAAACAGATACAGTATCACATCTTATAATTTTCTCATCTTTTTAAAAAATTTTTCATTCATTTTACATACGAACTGCAGTCCCCCTCCCTCCCCTACTACCTTTCCCCTCTACACTTCCACACCCCATCCATTTCCTCAGCGGGGGTAAGGCCTTCCATAGGGAATCAATGAAGCTAGGCATATCATGTTGAAGAATAAGCCCTTCCCCTGGTATCAAGACTGAACAAGGTATTGCACAATAAGGAATGGACTACAAAAAGCCAGTTCATGCACTAGGGATAAAGCCAGGTCCCACTTCCAGGGATCTCATAAACAGACCAAGCCACACAAGTGTCACCACACTCAGAGGACCTAGTTTGGTTCCATGTAGCTTATCCAACTATGAGTCCAGAGTACATGAGCTCCCATTAGCTCAGATCAGCTATGTCTGTGGGTTTCCCCATCATGATCTTGACCACCCCAGTTATCACATAATTCCTCATTCCTTTCTTCAACTGAACTCCAGGAGGTTGGCCCAAGGCTTGTTTGTAGATCTGTTTCTGCTTCCATCACTTACTAGGTCAATGTTCTAATATGACAATTAAAGTAATAACCAATCTGATTACAGGAGAAGGGTAGTTCTGGCACCCTCTCTACTGAGTCTTAATGGGGGCCATCCTTTTGGATTCCTGGGAATTTCCCTAGCAGCAGGGTTTTCCTTAAGCCCATAATGGCTCCATCTATCAAGATATATCTTTTTTTCTCCCACTCTGTCCCTCCCCCAACCCAATTATCTGAATACCTCATTCTTTTGCTAGAGATTTCTGTCCCACCTGGTCCCACAGCCATTTAGTCCCCAAAAATATCAGAAGGCTATATTAATCATAAACCTGTTGGCCTATTAGCTCAGGCTTCTTATTAATTAATTCTTACATCTTAAATTAGCCAATTTGTCTTGTCTATGTTAGTCATGTGGCTTGATACCTTTTATCAGTGAGGCATTCTCATCTTGCTTCCTCTGTGTCTCGGTTATGACTAGAGATTCAGTATTTTCTCTTCCTAGAATTCTCCTATTATGGTCATCCCACCTATACTTTCTGCCTAGCTACTGGCCAATCAGCATTTTATTAAAACAGTACAACATAAGTGACAGGGTACAAGACCATTGTTCCACAGCACACATCCCTCCAGTTTACTCAAGAGATCTTATCTATTTATCCTTCCTAGAGTGATCCTTGCAGGTCCCTCTGAGGTTGCTCCTTGTTACCAAGCTTCTTTGAGGCTGTGGATGGTGGCCTGGTTATTCTTTGCTTTACATGTAATATCCACTTATGAGTAATTACATACCATGCTTTTCTTTTTGGGTCTGAGTTAAATCACTCAGGATGATTGACTCTAGTTCCATCCATTTGCATACAAATTTTATGATGTCATTACTTTTTCTTGATGAGTAATACTATATTGTGTGTTTCTATCATGCACAACACTCAAGTCCAAGTGGATCAAAGACCTCAACATAAATCCAGTTACAATGAACCTGATAGAAAAGAAAATGGAAAGTAGCTTTGAACTCACTAGCACAGGAGACCACTTCCTAAATACAACACCAGTAGCACCGACACTGAGAGCAACTATTAATAAATGGGACCTCCTAAAACTGAGAAGCTCCTGTAAGGGAAAGGACATGGTAAATAAGACGATACAGCACCCTACAGAATGGGAGAAGATCTTCAGAAAACCCACATCTGACATGGGGCTGATCTCAACAATATATTAAAAACTCAAGAAACTAGACACCAAAATAACAAATAATACAATTAAAAAGTGGGGTACAGATATAAACAGAGAATTTTCAACAGAAGAATCTCAAGGGGCAAAAAGAAATTGAAGGAACTGTTCAAAATCCTTAATCATCAGGTAAATGAAAATCAAAACAACTCTGAGATACCATCTTACACTTGTCAGAATGGCTAAGATTAAAAAAAAACACTGATGACAGATTATGTGTATGAGAGGATGTGTAATAAATGGAGCACTCCTCCATGGCTGGTGTGAGGGCAGTCATATACAGCCACTTTGGAAATCAGTATGGCAGCTTCTCAACAAATTCAAAATTAATCTACTTCTAGATCCAGAAATATATATTCTTGGGAATATACCCAAAGGATGCTCAATCATAGCACAAAGATACTTGCTCAACTATGTTCATATCAGCATTATTCATAATAGTCTGAACCTGAAAACAATATATATGCCCCTCAACTGAAGAATAAAAAAGAAAGTGTGGTACATTTAACTAAATGAGACACGTTTTTTTTTTCTCTTTGAGAAGTAAACACTAAAATTTGTGCTCTTTAACAACCTTCAAATACTTGGGATGGTAGAATGTTGTATATGAAAGAGTTAATCCAAATTGGTATTTGAATGCTGTTTCATCACTTTGCATTCTGAAAGCATGATTTATCAGAATAAGCAAGTAGGCCTGAACTCTTATACCTTGCAGAAAAAAAGGATAACACTTAGATAAAGGAAAAGCTTTTTTGCTTCCATAACTGTGCTACTTATTATAGTTGTTATTGGTTTAATGTGGAAATTTGTTTTAGGTTTAACATGGTAAATTTTTCCAAATTCGTCACCAGTTAGACTACTGCAAGTCAAAATGCATTTAATTCATCTTGCTGACAAGATCATGAAATACTTGCAGTAGACTACAGCTCACACAAATGATTTTGCACAAAGCCCATTTTAAAATAATATACTGTTACTTTACCTTATTTGGAAAATTGTGAGAAACTCACCATAAATTAAGGACTGGCATTAGTATCAAATAACTTTCTCTCACTGATAACTTTTGAAAGACATGAAGTAAACAAAGAAGACCCAAAGGCATCTGTGCAGTTGTCATCACCAACAGAATTGAGGGGTACTGTGAAGATCTTTATTAGTTTGTTACAGAACCGAGTGGTGATAAATCTTTTTCAAAATTCAGTGTCATTCAGTACAAAATACAAGTTCTATAAAATATGCAACTCAATAAAATGGTGTTTTTTAAATTCAGTTTTCATTAACAACTTTAAATTGCATGCTATAATTATAATAATTGAAATTGCTTTCCCGTAAGTAAACTATTTTCAGAGCACAGAGTAGATACCAGGAAAAGACAATGATCTATTATCTTTCATGTCTACAATTTGTTGAACAAGAAACTCTAAATTAAGAGCTTAGAAAACAACTTCATTGGTTTTTGAAATAATTAACTCTGGAAGTCATGGTCCAAGACCCTTTTTAGATTTAGATTTAAAGTGCTTTTTCTTATACTTGTCAAGTCTTGACATTTTATCATTTTGTATTTAAGGAAGTAGAGATTATTTCCCTCCCCTGAGCATTGAAGAGAAACTGTGTATTCATGTTGGATTGCAAATAGCATTCAAAACAAACTTATTTTATACATTGTATTGGTCCTTCTTGAAAAATGATTGATGTACTACATAAGAAGAGGTATCTGGCTTAAGTACAATACCCTGCATATTTTTTGAAGTGAAAGATTAATGAGAAAATATTAGTAAATATTGCTGCTTATTCCTCTAATATAGTGATTCACAACCTTTCTAATGCTCTGACCCCTTATTATATTCTTCATGTTATGGTGACCACCAATCATAAATTATTTTATTCAAAACTATAATTTTGCTACTGTTATGAACCCTAATGTGAATATCTGATATGCAGATGGTTTTAGGCCATCCATATGAAAGGGTCATTCAATGCTCAGGTTGAGAACCACTGTTCCAATATATGGGATTTTCTAATAGAAAGTTTGTCTACCCAATCTTATGAAAAGTAAAGTTAGTTATTCCTCAGAAAACAAATATTTCTACCTTCATAATACTTTAAAGTATGAAGGAGTTTACTAAAGTTAATTTTATATGGAGAACTTTTTATTTAAATATTGCATTTATATAATATGGACCATGTTTTATTTGATTTAATCACTGATAAACTCAAAGCATGAAGAATGATATTAACCACATGGGAGGTGATAAATTCATATTAGTTAAGAGAATATCTCTTATTTTGGAATGTGATGTCTCTTCTAAGGGTCAAAAGCTGTGTCTTTAGTACCAGAGCAGACATTTGGTGAATGCCACTAGACTGACAAGTTGAATGGTAGATTTTGAAATTATACCAGTATTAAAATGTTCGTAGTGGAAAAGATGAGCATAGTGGCAAATAATTAGAGCACTCCAGAGACTGAAGCTGGGGAACTGTGAATTAGTAGCCAGCTTGGGCTATAAAGAAAGGATCTGTACAAATATACAACCTAACCATGATTTCTTATTGGTAAAAGAGCATGACAAAATGGTTGACTCAGGAATGATATATTTTATGTGTTATGTTGTTACATTTCTGAAAATTAAAAAGAATCAATGTTTGTTAAATTTCTGATGATTTACAATGTGTATTTTTACCACTAAGTTTCCCAAAGATGAATGCACTTTCAACACTAGCTCAGCTATTATGACAGACAAACCAGAGGAATATATTTATGATCTTTTGAAACATGAAATTTGCATGTTTCCCTTGCATTCATTCTTCCCTTCAGTCAAAAATTTGGTATCACTATAAACAATCATTATAATTCTTACAAAAACTTCTTACAAAGCTGAAAGTAGAAGACATCCTTGGAGGTGGAACTGAGGTCACCTTGACTTCTGGACACATTTGGCTATAGTGACAATGATAATGATGTTAGCTTTCACAACTACGGTAATCCAAGACAAAGTGTATTTTAAAGTGAAATTATAGAGTTGTATAAGATAATGCACACATACTGCCATTTAATCATTTCTTAGTGATAAACGAATATCATTAGTATGGGTATCATTGAGTCTACTGTTATCATACTTTTGATTTTGTTGTACCTATTTAGAGTACTTGTGGCATACAAGTCAGAAGGGCTGACATTCCTTTCTTTCTTGGTTTCTCTGTCATAGTCACACCGACCATGGCAAAGTGTCGTTGCTTCTCCTCTCTAATTCTTCTTTCATTTTTCTGTGCTGAGCTCAGATTGATAAGGAAATAGAATCACAGTTTAAGATAATGTTGATCCTAGAGAACACCCGAGATTGCTATGTTTTCCTGAAGAATTGATAGGGTGGAGTTCTAGAGGCACCACCTGCTGTCTTTCTGAAGAAAAATTCAGGGGGTCGTGAAACCCAGACGTAAACCCCCAGAAAACTGCAAGTGTGCGGATCTGCCATCAAGAGGGGGACAGGTGATTCCTGAAGGTTAATACAATATGTTTTTCTTAAACACGATCTTTCATTGTTTTATATTTCCTCAGTTATAACCTTCATTTTCATGCTAACTTTTCTTTTTTCTCTCTTTTTTCTTTTCTTTAAATTTTCCCTTAGGAAATATGAAGAAAACACCTCAATGATGGGAAAAGTTTTCAGTCTTCTTGTCACCTTTGCTAGGTGCTGATTTCCTCAATTTTGCTCCAAGGTACGATGTTGCAGAGAAGGCAGGCTGGGAGAACCTTCCTGATGATTAATGCCTTTCTGTTGCTAAAGATGAAAATTAAAATAATGCTAATTTTGTGGGTCAGTATCACCACACTCTAGCTCAATTATCACCACTGCTATGTCCTCAGCCCCCTTAAACCAGGGAAGACAGTATTATGCACTTTGAGTTTCTTTCCTTTTGTATTTGTTTTTATTTAGCGTCTTTTTCTTATACTACATTTTCATCCTATTCTTTCCCCCTCCTCCAACTTCTGTCAAGGTTAGTTTCCTTTTATAACCAACAATTTCAATTGGATCAATGCTCTTATTGTCAGAATGGCTTGCTATAGACTTCTCTTGTTGTTTACAGAACTCCTGTTAGTTGACATAACACTATGCTCATAGTAATGGACTTAAGATTTAAAGTATTATAAAGGCCATTGATGCCTTTTTTCTTTTTCTTTTTCAGCTATCTAAACATGAAGACAACTTTGGAAAATTTCACAAACATCCCAAGAAGTCATAAAATGAGGGGTGTTCTGACTTTTGCCTTTAAAAATATAATGTTAAACTTTCTTGGAGACCATAGAAAGAATATGTAATTTAAAAAATGTTATAAGACATTTGCAGAAGGAGTAAAGAGGTATTAGAGCTTCCAAATTATGATTAATTATATTACATCCTAATAGACTTTGAAAATACAATGTTTTCATTAGTAAGACAATGTAAATGTCTTAGAAGACGTTTAACAATAGCTAATCCCATAGGCTAGCACATGTAATAAAGGTGAAGAGCATTACATAATAAAATTTTATAAAATTTCATCTGTGTGTTTTGTATACCAGCCTATTTTTAAGAGAAGGAATATAAACTGGAATTATCAAGTCACTCAGTTGATGAGCCTTTAATCACAAAATCAAATCATCACTATTATAAATTATCATTTCTCAAAACTCAGTCTCCTGACAATTTCGGTTTTGAAACATCTGCCCTTTCTTTGCTTCATTGTCTTTAATGATGCTGGGTAGTTAATATTATCTCTGTAGTCTCTTTAGAAGAAAACTCACTCTGTGAACTTAGGAGTTCACAAATGAATGTAAACATAAAAGGTATATTTGCAAGCTCAAAGTCTTGGTACACTCCCTGAAGATTGCACAGGGCTGAAGATGGCACCATCCATTTCTGAGGAAGGTTGAATAAGGGGCCACATGTTAACCCATAGCATAAATCTGAGAAGGGGTTTCAGATTGGCAATTGCCACTTTTTATATGTGACATGATCTAGCATAATCCTCTTTAAAAACGCTTGAGTTAGTTATGTTTTTCAGTCAGTATTTTTACACAATCATCCATATTTTCAGTTTCCATAAAGAAAACTTACGTTATAAGAAAGAAACTGCACAGCCCAGTGCGTTCCCTTCCCTAAGTTGCATCCCTATATGTTGGCCCTGTTACAGTTGACAATAGAAGGAGTCAAGAGGGTTGATATCAGAATTTCACATGTCAAGGCCTATTATATTTTCTATATCCTGGAATTATCTTATCAGTGACACATTTTAGAACTTATGCGAAATTTAAAGATCAAGTTGGTTTTATATGCTAAAAATATTTAATGCCAGGTATCAATTGATCAAAATATTCTACGGATATAAAGAGAGGTGCAAAAACTCTCTGTTGATGATTCAAGATGTACAGCAGACACAACTCTTCACTTCCAACTCAGGAAGAAAAAGAACTTCAGAACAATAACAAAAATTATGCTTTCATTTCCATGTCCCGCATAATTTAGTACCCACTAAAGCACAGTGTATGAAGTTCAAAACCCCAAGTATGATTTTGTTTATTTGTCTCACAATGTTTCCTATTCTTTATCTATATAATTTTACATAATAAAATTTGGAGAATGGAGAATTATGAAAATCACTGTCGTGTTTTATCATTCATACGCTTTAAAGGCAGCTATAATTGGTTAAAATTCTAGTTAGTTACTTCGTCTTTATAACACTATAAATGTGTGAATTTAACATTTCTGAACTTTCACTCTACATCCAGTGCTTATGAAGTTGTATATATATAACAAATGTTGATAATCTATTTTTTTCCTCAATCATGATATTGTTTTTCTGTACCGTTCAATTGTCTAAGGAAAGATGAAAGATGCCTTTAATGTACAAGAAACTTAATCAGACCCAGTGTTTGAATTTATATATATATATATATAAAATTAGATTTTATATTAGATATCATTCTGTATATTACATGATTTATCTGATCTATGTAATCTTTGTTTTTGCAACTGTACTAAAACTTGCAAAAGCCTGAAATATTAAACAAATATTCAATAAAAGAACTGAGATGTTAAAAATTGATATTAGTACATTGTTTTATGATAAACCAATGCTGCACACTTACTCTGACTCACTGTTTAACAAGCTTTTGATGTAGATACAGGCTATTTTTATTAGACTAAGTTTATGCCAGCTTACTAAAGGACAAACATGAATTATAGACTACTGCCTATCATTAGAAATCCCTGTTTATAGCCTGTTGCTCTGGCTCCAGAATCCTTCCACTGTATCATTGTGTCTCCCAAAGAGAAAGTAAAGTGGATCATATGTAGCTTATTGCGAAATAAGTCAATTTATTGATTGATAAAACCTATAGTATGGTTTTAGAACCCGTTTGTTCTTCCACATGATGTACAAATCTATTTTCTTGATGTCACTACTTTTGGACTGTGATAAATAGACAAAAAAGACTATTAACAGTAATGGCAAAGATCGTCTTCTTTTTTATTCACAGGCTGTTTTGTTTCACAGTGACAGTTCTTGGAACAACTTTTACGGCAAGGTAGTTTCCTTGGTAACAAGGTGGTCTTCAAGTATATCACTCCCTAGAGCAGTCTGTCCCATTGATGTATCTTGGCCTCACCCCATGTTTGAGCTTGCTGTCTCTGGTAATACACCACCATAGGCAATACTTCACCCTTACAAGCTTTTCTTTGACCCATTCAAAAGTGCATTAATTTTGATAGATTCTGGGTTCAAGCTCTGTCTATTGTGTGGTTTCTAATTGATGCATTGTTTCTCTTTTTCTTGGTATTTTGTACAGTTAATTATATGTAACAGCGTAACTATGAATAAAATGTTCACAAAGCAGAAATATCAAAGTGTTCTCCCACATAAACGGTTGACCTCCTGATGGGTTTGAAATAGATGACTCATGAAGGTACAGGGCTTTTTAGATTTATCTTACCTTCCATGGTTGTAGATAATGGATCTGCATTTCTGTAATCATGCAGGGACACACAGGATGTGAAAAGGCAGGAGAACAGCAAGAGGACTCAAGCACTGGAGCTTGCTCTGTGAGAGGAAAGGTCAGATCGCTAATGGGGCATTTACTGGACAGTTATGCTTTCAGAATTGTTACTTCTATACAAATGCACTCAAATTGATTTAGGCACTTTCCCCCACCATTGTGTCAGGGAGAAAGAATACAAGAATATCCAATTGACTATTCTGTAAAATGTAGCACGTGGTCTCCTAATGAGTTGAACTTCTGCTCTGATAATTGAGTCACTCTCCTACACATGGGCTCTCTAGGAAGCCCAAGAATCGACCTGAGAACAAGCTATCAGTCCTTCTCTTCTACTTAGTCAAGACTGCTGGACTGCATATCAAACCAGTTGCATAACTGGTTGTTGAAGAAGCTGTGGTGTAGATAGAAGTGGTGGTAAGACAGAAAAGTCTCAGACATCATATATTACAGCATAGTGTCCAATGTTTCATTTCAGTGTTATACTTCTTCCATCATAAATCGTTCTTATTTTGCCAGCTAACCTTACAGGAGCACAAACAATAGTTAAGATCACATAAGAAATGGACACAAGTGTTCAAGATGTTTGTTTTTAGGGAAAACTAATGCTGGAAACAACTTTTGACTGTAATTATACAATAATGTCTGGTTCTGAAATGTTCAACACAATTCCCTCATCCTCCCTCCCTCCCAGCAAGATCTGGTTTCTGAAGCAAGTGTGTTAACCTTTATTTGTCTTTTGAGGTTGTCCTTTATCATCTTAATTTAGTTATATGTTTCAAATTTATAGGTAACATTTATATTTCTAGCTTTTGATAATTTGTCTTGTGATATTAGCTTTATTTATTAATCTGCAATTAGATAAAATGTTATCTTAAATAGATTCATCTAATATTTCCCTTTAGTATGTTATTACACTGATTTTAGTTTAGCAGTTTATCAGGTTAGAATATTCATGCAAGATCAAATAGTAAATACTATTTTTCTGCTCTTTTTTATATAATGTTTCTCATCAAGCCAAATTCATTAGCCCATTTTTCCCACTTTTTTGAGGTTTTTTTTGTTGTTATTATTTCTTGAAATGAGATATTGCTATGTACTAAGGTTTGCCTTGAACTTACTATATAGCCCAGGCTAGCCTCCAACACGGAATCTTCCTCCCTCAGCCTTATTAGCTCTGGCATTAAAGCATGTCATCACCCTCAGCTGTGTTTAGTTTTTATTCTTTTGTGGAATTTGTGGTGACACTATTCCTTGGGAAACCTGAACAAATGTCTTGTCACTCCAGAGAGGGAACCAATGACTGATTAAAGTAACAGTAACAACAAAGCCCAACCTGATAAACCAATGAGTTTATTGTGTGACAGTGTTACATACAGGAGTATGAGTCAGAGATTACTCAGAGGAATAGAGACAAATCAGAGACAAGCGATCACCAAAAGTTTAACCCGGGGTGATTAGATATCCCCAAACCCAGTGCTTGAGTGAGGTTCTAAAGCTATGAGTGAAATAAAAACTGAATAATAATAATAATAATAATAATAATGATAAAGCAGAGCGTTGGAAGTCTCAGGTTGATCCAAAGGTTTGTGAATCCTTTTCACCTCCCTCAATTTTTATGCATACTCGAGAAAGGTGAAATCTTATGCATCCAGTACATTGTGGGGATTTACTGAGACTCTTGAGCTGTATACTTCCTGAATCATAAGGAGACTCCATTTAGAATTTGAGAGTCTTAAGGTCTTCCCTCCAGGATAGAGTGTGTCATTTAGGAGGAAAATGCTACATAGTAAGGTTAGTTTCTACATGTCAATGGCTAATGTCTTTCTTGATCTTTCTCTTCTTTTATGTTGAGACATGGTCCATCACTAAACCTAAAGTTTCTGGATTTGAGTAACCTGTCTTGCCTGGATGCTCTGGATCAATCTTACGTCTTACTCTAACACTAGGATTGCAGTCACATTGTGCCATTCCTGCCATGTTAAGTAACTCTGGGGTTAAGGACTCTGGTCAATATGTGCTTATGACTATTACTTCACCCACTAGCTGTCTCCATAGCCTGTTTTCTTTTTCCTTTTTTTATTTGAAATTTGTTGGAGGCTACTGTTTCACCATATGTAGACTAGATTCATTTTAAATTTGCGATAGTCCTCCATTAGATTTTCTAGCATTAGAATTCAGGCATGAACCAACATGTTCAGCCCCAGTTGGTTTTTATATAACCATTAATAATTAACTTCATTTTTTAAAGTCTAAGTATTTCCAATATTTTTATTGGAAAAGAAAGAAAGGGATAATTTATCTTTTGGTTTATATTTTTTTTCACAGAGAAGTCATCTTTAGGAGCAACTTCCATCCTTCTTGTCTGATGAAGAGTGAAGGATTTATTTTCCTTTACTATTGTATCTTTTCTAATCTCTATTTGAATTTGTTTCTGCCTATTTTTTAAATGCTATGACTGTAATTTCCTCAATTCCTCCTTAATTATTTTTTACATATTTCACTTTTTCAAAGTCCTTTCCTAGGTTTTAAATTTTCTTTCTTCCCCCTGTTTCTAAGAAAGTGCTTTCTGTAAAGCTTTTAGGATATTACACGTTTAGTTTGCTAAACAGTCTCTGTGCTTTATATTGCTTTCATGTGTTCTTAAGTTTGCAATTTCTTTAGGCTTTCAAATTACCTCTTACTATTTCTCTCAGAAGTCTAGCAACCCTTGGCTCCATATTCACACTCACAAACCTAATAAAGTAAATGGTGACATTAAGCACTGTATGCCGAGAGCTAGCTGGTGAGAGGAACTCATTGGTACTAGGTGTGTGATAGAATCTAGTGTCGCATCTTTTCATTGTGGTTCTAATGCTTCAGGCAGGATTTTCCATAATTTTGGTCCTATGATGTTAACCTTGAGCTGACAGCATTCTGAAAGTACAGCGAGGAAGGGTAGCTATGTTAGTAATGGTTTGCAAATAGGCTGACATGGAACCTAATTTTTCAGTAAATCAAGACCTCCACCCAAGAAGAAATTTTGTCATTCAAACTCGCATCATCTTTGGAGAGAGAATACAGTGGGTGGAACTCAGAAATCACTTTGCTTCACTTGGAGATAGAAATCAGATTCAACTGCCTTGTACAAATGAAATCAATCCTTTAGTCACTTTTAGCCTCACTCTCTGAAATAACTGATGCCTCTTGTTCTTAGGTGTCATTGAAATTTTGTCCTCAAATTCTTAGGCTGCCTTACAAGATATACTATTGGTTTTTCTGGACATGTTAGTCTCTTTCCTGTCCTTTCTTTTGTGGAGAAAGTAAAGATCAACTTTGTGCTCAATATACCTGAACTAAGAGTTACAATGAGGTCTCTACCATAAATATGTGTAAACAGGGGAAATGCAGCATTCAAAGTCAAGAGTTTGTTTCACAAGATTATTCCCAGTGTCATCTCAAATGTGTTCATTTGCAAGCTGTGTTTAAAAGTAACATCACCTATATGAATAGAGCCTTTTAAATTGACTGATATAAATCACAGGATTATACTTTATGTTCATTCAGTTCCTTATAATTTCACATTAGCTTTTTCTAGTGTGCTACTGTAATTTTAAATGGTTGTTATCGACCCTCATATAGTTCCCCGCTCTACTTCATTATTCCTTTTTTCCTAAATTCATTCTTTTCATCTTCATTCCTCTTAATATTTTGTGTGTAGTCACCATTATCTTTCTTTTGTGTCATCTTCTTGTTTGCTACTGCAGTGACCTATACTTTTACAAAAATCTGAACTATGTAAGTTTGTCATCTAAATAAGAAGACCTTTCATCTGACTTAAACCCACTGTTCCTTTTTAAACATTATATCTTATTTCTAGCCTTTCAAAGCATTGCATTATTCTGTAAACTATAAAGGTAAAGCAATAGTAAATGAATAAGAGCAATGGAAATGACATCTAAAATTAAGAGATAAGATATTCTGTTTGCCTTGGAAATACTCTTAGGGAAAATATGTAATTGAATTTACACATCTTTCAACAAATTGACATTTTCTACGTTGCATAATTTGCTTCTTTATGTAATATATAGGTTATTATGTGACTACTATGGGAAGCATGATTAATAAAAACTCAGAGAGAGAAACTGGGGTTCAATCTGAAAATCTGAAAAGCAAACCAGTCGGTCACTGGCTCCTACTGCAATATCAATCTGAAATGGTAATCCCGCCTCCAGGAATCTAAGAATTAGACTGAGAGCTATGTCCTCCTGTTTTATAGTCCTCTCTATGGCTGGAATTAAAGCTTTATTTATTAAAATACAAGTAAAATGCCACTAAAACTATGATTGTGAAAATAAATTTCTTTTATAATAATTTTAGTTTCTTATTCTAAACTATGGATATAATTTAGGAGAATTAAAGTTATTCCAGCAATATAAGCAGGGGAAATCTCCAAGTTGACATCACAACACATTGGATTTGGGGTTCCCATTTGAACTTTGATTGTAAACACAAACTCTACTTTATCAGAAATCAGATATAATCCAGCACTTTGCTGTCAATGCAGGCCACAATGCCAGCCTTCAAAGAGTGGATTCAAACCTTGGTGTGGGCATACAACGTTGTTATAGTTCTCTTGGCTTCAGTCTGATTTCCAGGAAAATGGGGATTTGTCACTCAAGATATTTGTAAGTGTACATACATGCAAAGCATTTAATATAGTACTGATCTCATAGTGAGCATTCAATGAACAGTTGCTAATATTATTAAAAAGCCATTCAAATACTTTTGACTAAAACAGATAAAACTTTATCAACCACAAACAAAATTAATTAAGCAGATCAACTGAACAAAAGAAAACACCTAGGGAGGATAAGCTGTACTCAACACAGTCTCTAGATCAAATAAAATGTTTAATAATATGTGGTTGTACGTGGGACTTTTCTCACTCGAAATGTTAAAATGGGGGGTTCAGAATGTGGCTATTTTCAGTCAGTAACAATAGTTTCTTCTCAAATATTCAGAGAAGCCATTTAATTAAAAAAAAATATTCTTGCCGTGTCTCTTATGTGCCCGGCTGTGTTATCAACCATGCAGAAAAAAATACCTCCTTTTTTATGCTTGAATTCTTTCTCTTTCCACAGACGTTTCCACTGGGCCTGGGAGATGGGCAATTCTATTCGTGGACAGATGGTCTGAGAAGGAAAGACTGGCATGACTATGAAAGCATTCAGAAAGAGGCTTTGCGCTCAGGTACGAACTTCAGAGTAAGACCAAGTGCTGCTTTCACTTCAGCATTTCGTTTTTCACTGCAAAGCTCTCATGTTAGTTTTCTTGCTGCATGCAGTAGAGATGTCTGTCTTGTGGGAACACTGGGGATCAAAAATGGACAGAAACAAAGTGACTTGGAATTTCACAGACAAGGCAAATAATGAATGGCCTCTCCTTGGCTGCAGAAGAGGTCGTTGAAAATGGCACATCTATATTATTTTGTGTTTCCAAACCTTTTAAAAATAACTCTATGAGTGGTGTTGGGATTTATCGATGACACATGACCTGGAAACGTGAGCCAAATTCATACATTGGGATGAATTATATCTAAATGGCAATGTAAGGCAACTCGGTCATGCCACAAGTTTTCAGCATTGTCATTGACTGTAGCAAGTCCACAAACTACAGCACCAGGAAATCTGAAGGGATGATAGTTGGACTTATGGTTCAATAGACCAAGCTAGGTTAGAATTTGTGTCGCATTCTAGCCAGGTGATATAGCTAACAGAAAGAAATGACAAGAAAGTCCATTAAATAAATGGAGTTTTGCAATGAAAACTTCAGAGGAATACATCAGTAGCAATCCACGGAAGGGGACAGCGCACACCAGGCTGTCCCCATTCTATCACTCAGCCAAAGTAACTTTGCTCTTTCACAGTGAAGATGTCACAGAAATAGGGTGACTACTGTTTGGAAAGATATGTAAACAGCAGTGAAGTACTGCCCCCTGGGTCAAGCAGGAAGCATAGCTGTGACTACCCAGTAAGAGGTCGTTCTGGTCAACCTTCTTAACACCTCAGTATAATTGCAGCTAGGGAGTTACATCATCCGGACATTGTGCATGGCTCTTCTGCATCAGGCAGGGCTGATATAATTATAGGTCTTTTTCCTCTGTTCTCATAGTCTTTTCTTTATTATCAAGCATAAACCACCTCTCTATTTCATTAAGGCAACTCGTCCCAAAGATACCTCTTCTTTTAAGAAAACTGATTTTCCTTAGATCTCCTCTCCCCACCTTGACAGGAAGCCAATGAAAAAAATCACAAAACTGCTTTCCTCACCACCTGCCTCACCTGTTAATCCTCTCATCTCCTATTTCCATCAGCCTTTGTCCACCTGTATTAATATGGCCATCTGTTCTTTATGCTTCAGACGCACAGGGTTTTTAGAAATGTCAAAAATATTGAACAAAGGTTTAATACTAAATAAATCATTGAATCTCAGAATAATTTTGGTAGATATTCGCCAAAGTTTATATAACATTGTCTTTAATATTCAATTATCATAATGAACATTAATTAGCTAACACCATATAGAGCTTGATAATATCAAGTTCTTCACAATCTAACTGCCCCAATTCCTGACATCAAAAGCAATACAATAGTTGAATATGAGAAATGACAGATCTGTGGGAAAAAGACACAGCTAGTTTGAACTTCTAACTTTTCCGTTTATGAGCTACATAGTAAATCAATTTATATTTCTGATAGTCTATCTTGTAGAAATTTCACAATGATTAAATAATTGATAAAATGATATATAAAATAAATATTTGTCAGCTAATAATAACTATTTTAAATTTTATATTATTTTTATTTTGTGTGTGCTTGTGTACGTGAGTGCAGTACCCATGGATGTCAGATGAGAACATTAGAAAGCCTGAAGTAAAAGCATCTGGGAGACACCCACATTGTCAGTGATTACTAATTCAGGTTTTCTGGAAGAGCACCATGCACTCTTAAGTGTTGTGTCAACATTCCAGACTCCAAAAGTACAATATTAAATCACATTAATTACTTTCACATAAATGGTTATACCTTCTGTTTGTGTGATCAAATTTTGGATAAAAAGTCAACTACTTTTCCTTTATTTCTGTTTCATACCACAAATTTTGTGGTTTATCTCTATATGGATCAATGAATGTTCAAACAACCTGAAAACGCAGTACTTTTTTAGTAAAATATTAGTTGTGAGTAATTTTTTGTTTGATTGTTTGTTTTGTTGGTTTGGTTTTTGAAACATTCTTTCTCTGTTGCTTTGGAGCTCTGGAACTAGCTCTTGTAGACCAGGCTGGGTTTGAACTCACAGAGGTACACCTGTCTCTGCCTCCCGGGTGCTGGGATTAAAGGCGTGGGCCACCACCACCCAGTGAGTAACTTTTTTACAAAAGTGACTGATGTAAGGCTGTTTAATGGCTCTCTGGAAGATACATCAATATATCCTAAATGAAAACATTTTAAATCATTCAGACAGACATGACTAGCTTCTCAAAATTCAATTAACATCTGCAAGTACCATATCCATGCCAAGTGTGCCATTGTGTCTCCTCTAAGACTGAAATTTAGTGTTTACTTTGTTACTTTTCTCCGTAGTTATTACCACTGTGTATTTACCCTAAAACTGTTTTTGCTTGTATTTAATTTGCAGTCTAATCAAGTCCAAAGATTTTATTCCCATTTACAACTATTTTCTATATTAATCTGTCTTGATGCACAAAACCATTCAGTACTGCTGATTTCTATAACATTCTATTTGAGGTCACATGGATGTTTTGAATGTTTTAGTTATCATGTATAATCCTTCTATAAACACTTTTGTATACTCTTGTGCCAGAGACAATAGTTTCTGAAGAATATATCAAATAGCATATTTGTATGTTTAAGTAATTCATATCATTGGCTCAATGTTAGAATACTTGTCTAGCAATCACAAAGTCCTAGGTTTGGTTCTCATAACAGAAAAATCAACTCAATTTAGCTACTTGTAAAACTTTCATTATCTTTGTTTAGAAATATCTATGTTCTACAGGTAAAATGGCATGAGATAGTCTTGTTTTACTCATTAGTAAAATATGGTTTGATGATCACACTGATCATAGTTCTTTTTAATGTTAATTAAACTGTCCAATGAAAATGCATGAGCTGATCTCTAAGTGGTTTTTATATATTCATAATAGCCTTTAGTTCTGGTCCTATAAAACTATAACTTGAATTGACTGTCATAATTTTTCTTATGCATTCATATATAATCAATATAGACAAACTCTGGCAAACATTTTCAGTGTAGGTGGTGTATTAATTTGTGCTTTAGATAGACCTCTCACTCTAGCATTTATATTATAGAATATTTTATGAAATTCTGCCTCATTTCAGGATTCCTCTAGTGTTGTATTTATGATTTATCAAACATCTCTTTCAATACGGTACAGTTTTGATTATTGCAAATTGTTTCTGTCTGTAAGTGCACATATTTTGCAAAGGTCATATACTTAGATCATAATCCTTGATTATGAAAGAAGAAAACTTTTCTTTTTGCTGTGGATGGAGAGATAAGATTCTAATAAGAAACTCCCAAAGACAAACTGATGAACAGCTAGTAAAGCAAAGGATTGGAATCAACACAGACCAAGAAACCAAAGTTTAATTGGATATTTTGCCTGAAATTCATTTTGCAAAATTTTTGTGCTCTAATTATTTTTCCTAGCTTGAAACATTGCCTGAAGTGCTAAGTGATAATGAAATTTACAACTCTATTTCCTACCAACAGCCACAATGAAAACTCATATATCCATTGTATCCAAAATGTTTGTGTCAGCACCAGTGACAAGAACAATTTGATACTTCAAAAAGTTTGGTGCCATTGTTTAGCTTTATTTTTTAAGGACAAAAGAGATGCCATCTTTACACACAGTTATATACTTGTGTAGCATGTATAAGCCTTAGAAAAAGAGTAAGGTAATTGAAATTTGAGCTTGAATCTTTGATGATCTGGGCCATTTTATAAATGTCAGGACATTAAGAAAACATTGCAATTGCCTCATAATTCTGTAACAACCCAGAGACTCCCATGATTGAAGGGACCCATTCATTGGAACCCAGATTGCCACTAATGTATTGTATTATATTTCAGTCACAATTTCATAGAAATTCAAGTGATTACTTGGAACTTCTATCAAAATTCATATCCAAATACTGGCACAGTTTTGTCAGTAATGAGTTATGGAACTTTCTTGGACCCACTTATTAATGAATGCAGAAGAGAAAATATTTTTATCCACAAGGAGAGGCACAACACCAGCTCTTGAGATTAACGTCAGAACCATACATTACAGTTTGACTTGATATTCTTTGCCTGAATAGCACCAAATCTTAGGCAGCATTCATACCAGATAAAAGAAATTTTTACTCTGACATTTTGTAACCACAGGCATGTGACTATGACTTGAATGCTCCTTAGGAATGCTAGAACCCAGAGCATGGATATTATTACTTGAATGAGAGATTTCTATTCCCCTAATTTGTATAATAAGTTTGCATTATTTATAAAGAATACTTTCTATAATAATGGGAAAAACAAGGGTGAAGAGCTAATTTAATTTAATGAAATGTTTGATGTGCTGGTATTAGATGAGTAGGGGAGCACAATGGAATTAGCATTCTCAAGTATTTAATAGTGATGTGAATCTCTATGGTGACCAACAGAGCCTTAGGGACCCAACTTTATTATTGGATAAAAATGACTAGATTAATTTAGCAGGCAGTGGCCTACATAACAGTCTAACAGAATATAGCAGTACATGTTAATTTGACTGTAGATATTATGAATCTGATCCATTGGTGAAAAAAAAATTTTTGTTATTAAGGAATCAAACCATTAAAGAATCACTTGCAATTAAAGCAAAGGGTTTGTGACCAGAAAATTATAGATTCATATTTATTTTGTATGCCTCATATTTTGTAACAATAAATAATTTTGTCAGGATAACAAACTATCATTTCCCATATTCAGTACAATTATTTTTGATCCAAATCAAAAGCATTAAATTTACTATCCAAATTTGGGATATTATCATTATACTTTAGGATGAAGACCTAGCTTATTTTTTTTACTATGTATTCCTTATTGTCTATACTTTTTTAAATTTATTTCTATATGTATGATGTTTTAACTATACAGAGTGATTTCTTATATTAAATCCATATCACACAAACAAAAAACACAGGACAAATATTAATGGTAATTTTACATAAAAAAATAAGTTCAGTGAAGTTAAGGGAGATTATATATGTAAAATATACATGTATGTATGTATGTATGTATATTATACTTCCCTGTGAAGTCAATACAGAGCCTACACTGTATATATAGTCCAGTGACAGCAACAAAATCCTACATTGTTTATCCTTATCATCTCTTAATTGCCTTCCTTCACCTCTATTCTTGACACTTATATTGCATATCAGCTGAATTTTACTGTCTCAACCAATTGCAGGTAACTTGAGAGCTTTCTCTCTTCTTTTTTTATAAAATTAAAAATTATATACAATATATTTTGATCCTATACCTCCCTACCTCCATGCCAACCCAACTTTATGCCCTCTCTATATATTAAAAATTACACAAACATATAAAACAAGAAACACACACATAGATTTCAAAAAAAAATCCCACAAAAATGTAAACCATGAAGCAAACAATCACTAAGACAAAACAATTGCCCAAACAAATGAGATGGAAGTCGATGAATAATACATTTGAGTTGTTGGCCATCTACTCTAGAGCAAAGCATCTACCCTGAAATGTGCTCAATGGACCCAGTGAGACTCCATTGGATAAAACTAATTTTCCCTTTGCCCGCAGGTGTTAACTCTAGGTAGCTGCTTGGTTAGGAGTGAGAGTCCATGTCCATTTCCCTTTCTTGATGCTGGAACCAAGCCTGGCTGGAACTTGTGTACAAGGCCACAGTCTCTGTATGTTTCATCTGTGCATCTGCCCTTTTGTTTCTGGAATACAGGTTTCTTAAAGTCATCCACCATCTTGGCTCTTTAAACCCCTTCTATTACATGGATCTCTGAACTTTGAGAATGGAATTTGATGACGATAACCCAGTTAGGGATTCCAATGGAACATGAAGAACCATCAACAGTGACAACAAAACTCAGGTTTATGTTCTGCTATATTTAATAATTTCTATTCTCCATTCTCTGAAACCTTTTCCATGTTTCTAGGCACCGGGGTTTTGATGGAACCTCACCAAATACTGTGTCAGTTTTCTTTACAGTGTCAGCCTTCTTTACTCTGACCACAGCACTGACAATGAAAGTTTAATAACTACCTAGCCACACTGGTAACTGCTACAGGTTCTGAATTTCTATGGCTTTTCTCCTAATAGATTGTGTCAGAAAGTACCCCATGCAGGATTCCTAGGACCCTTGAGAGATGGGTAGATACCTCCCTCTCACACTTTGTGTTGTCATCCTTTCATTAAGCACTCAGTTGTCTCTTACAGAAACCCTTAAAAATAGCTCATTTAATCAGTTTTCCCAAGATTACTGAACTAAGTATTCTCAAACTGGAAGTCAGCATCAAATAAATACCAACTTCATGCTCTTCAGCTTGTCTACCACCATGTAATCATCTTCTACTGCAATCTCCTGTTCGAGACACTATGACTTTCTATCAGAATAGACTGAAAAATTTCCAAAGCAATCAAATGAAACAAGCCCCCTTACATTGTTATATTTAGGATCTTTGATCACAGTAACACCAGATCAACCAATAGATAAGTTAATCCTATAAGGTTTAAAATGAAAGTATGCAGTAAGGTTGAATTTCTAATATTAAATGTGGAAGCAGGACATTGGTAGCCGTGATTAAATATAGCTACATGATGTATTGTCTTAATGGAACTTTCAAATAAACTAGCAACAAGAGAAAGACAACATTGGCATCTGATAAATACAAGTTAACCAAAGGATCTTTGTATTACAATGTGGTAGAAGTTTCTATAATGAGAAATCAACATTTTATGAAAACAGCTTTCACTGATTGCACAAGGTCTTAGCTGCACAAATAACACACTCGTGATGGGACATTCCTGTTGAAAAATGTCAAGAATAAGTGATAAAATTAGCAGAATTTACACTAATGAAGAGAATGCAGACTCCTTTTTTCTTTTTTCTCTAAGCTTTTAGAAGTTCGCATACTTTTTCATTGTTTTTATTGAGCTATAGATTTTCCTCTGCTCCAGTCCCTTTCTCTCCCTCCCCTTCTATCTTCTTCCATGATCCCCAAGCTCCTAATTTACTCATGAGACCTTGTCTTTCTCTTCTTCCCATGTAGATTAGATCCATGTGTGTCTGTCTCTATTATAATCCTCTTTGATGCCTATGTTCTCTGGAGTTATGAATTGTAGGCTGTTTTTCTTTGCTTTATGTCTAAAAGCTACTTATGAGTGAGTACATATTAAATTTGTCTCTCTGGGTCTGGGTTACCTCACTAAATGTAATGCTTTCTAGATCCATCCATTTGCCTGCAAATTTCAAGATATCATTATTTTTTTCCACAGTGTAGTACTCCATTGAGTAAATGTGCCACATTTTCTTTATTCATTCTTCATTCAAGGGGCATTTAGGTAGTTTTCAGGTTTTGGCTATTACAAATAATGCTGCTATGAACATAGCTGAGCACATGTCCTTGTGGTATGATTGAGTATCCATTGACTGTATGCCGAAAGTGGTAGTGCTGGGTCTTGAGGTAGTTTGTTTCCTAATCTTCTGATCCTTAAAGACAGGCAAGGGTGGGACAATGTCACTGTAAAGTGCAGTAGTAAATGACGTTAGAGTGGTTTTTCCAGGGATGTATTTCTTATAGTAGCAATAACTCACTGTCCCTGATTTGAAATTTTTGACTTTCCTGAATGTTCAATTTGCTGCTGTGATGTAAACCCAGAGATCCATCGCCCCCATCCAGGATTTAACTGTTTTGCATCGACTCTTTTTTAAGCTTCCACAGAATGTTTGCATTTTTTAACAATTCAGATTCAAAACTTTTAATCAAGTTCCTTTTTGGACAATGTGTTTGATACTCATTTTGTTGTTTGTACTTCTTTTACATGATAATTAAATCATTAACAGAGAAGAAAAAATAGAGCTGAAAGTAGTGATAACTTCCATAGATGCACATACAATATGTAGCTCTTGTTTTAATTAGTATCCTTAAATATTTGGTGTGGTAGAAGAAGAAAATATTTTGGATCTTAATTATTGATGTTGTTTATGGAAAAATGCATCTAAAAGAAACTGAACCAAGTAATAAAGCATATGTTCAGTTTCAAAAAATAAGTAATTTTTGCTTTTAATCATACATTCAGTAACCATTTTTATTATTTTAATTATTTTTATAATTTTCCTTTTATTGAAAATAGATTCTTTTCTCCTACAATATATCCTAACTAAACTTTCACTCTCTCAAATTCTAGTTTCTTCCCACTTCATCCCTTCCAATCTCACTTTCTGTCTCTCATTAGACAAGAACAGGCTTCCAAAAAGTAACAACCAACCATTACAAGATAGAATATAATAAGTGTCTAGGTTAGGGCTTCTGTTGCTGTGAAGAGACAACATGGCCATGGGAACTCTTATGAAGCAAAATCATTTCATTGCAGGGGCTTACATTTTCAGGGGTTTAGTCAGTTATCATCACTGTAGCATGCAAGCAGACATGGTGCTGGAGAAGTAGCTGAGATGCTTAAGTCTTTACTCTCAGGCAACAGGAAGTGGTCTAACACACTGGGCAAGGCTTAAGCATGAGACCTCAAAGCTACCTCCACAGTGACTCATTCCTCCAACAAGATCACTCATACACCAACAAATCCACACCTTCTATTGGTGCCCCACCCCCGGGGACCATTTCCTCCCAAATTACCACACTAAGATAAAAAAAAGCCACACATTGAAGCTAGACCAGGCAAACCACCAAAAGGAAAAAGCCCCAAGAGCAGGCACCAGTACACACACTCAGGAGTTCCATAAGAATACTAATATGAAAGCTATAATCTATATTCATAGTATACCAGATTTCTGGCGTTTTGTATCAGGATATTTTTAGATTTGACTTTTTCTTCTATCATGCCTCCAATACCTGAGTTTCTGTCTTCATCCCTTGTATTCTGTTGGTGAAGCTTGCCTCTGTAGTTCCTGTCTAAATTCCTACATTTTTATCTCTGAAGTTCCCTCAGTCTGGATTTCCTTTATTGACTCTGTTTCCATGTATAGGTCTTTAACAGTTTTATTCAATTCTTTCAACTCCTTGTTTTTGTTTTCCTGTATTTCTTTGGAGGGTTTATTGCTTTCTTCTTTAAGGACCTCTATCAAGTCCAGGTGGCTTTAAGGTCTTTTTCTTGTGCTTTGACTATGTTGGGATATTCCTGGCCTGCTGTGGTAGTATAGTTAGACCCTAGTGGAGACAAATGGCCCTGAATGTTATTTATTGTCCTCTTCCTGGCATCTAACCATCTGATATTGGGATCATTATGAATCTAAGTGCCAATTTCTGGATTTGGCTTTGTTGATTCAGTGTTTTGTTCCTCGGTTACTATTTCTTTTCTGGATTTTCATGCCTATGACTTCCCTAATATGAATTTTCCTTTGGACATTTCTCGGTGACTATGACCATTGGGAGATACAGGTAAAATTTGTTTCTAGGTATTGGGAGCTGATACTTAGGGATGGAGATAGGCTAGGAATCTGAAGGGATTCACGGGAGGGAAGGCAGCAGAGCCAGGATCTGCTTATTTCGTCTCCTTGGAATGGGGAGTGGGCAGTGAACAGAGATCATTCCAGAAGCTCTCTTGGAAATGAGTCTGGGGGAGACTATAGAGGGACAAAACAAGAGAGGAAGATCTATAGATTCCCTACCTGTGTTCTTGGCAGTTATAGTCTGTGGTTTATCTGGGAATGCCTGCTGGAGTGGGGGCTGGAATAAAGTAACCAGGGAGGGGGAGGGACGTTGCAGAGGGAGTCTGTGAGATTGACAGACAATGTGGGAAAGGGGGAAGGAAGTCTGCAGTGGGTATTTAGATGGAGTGTTTGCATGAGGTTGAGGATTGATTTTGAAGGAGAGGAGGGAGTGGTGAAGGTTTACAGTTAACTTACCTGCTTCCCGTATATGTCCAGCTGATGTGTTCACAGGGAATACCTGCTGGTGTTGGAGGTTGGGATTTTGGGGTGAGTCTAGGGAAAGGTCAGGGGCAAGGTTTTGTAATGGGGTCAGTGAGGAAATCTGCCCTCTGGTTAGTAGTCGGTGATGCTGGACTTGGGCAAAAAAATGAGTCAGTGTAGGGAGGCAATCAGGGGAATATCTGCTGGATGACCAGGAGCTAGGAAGGCTGCCATGGGTATTCTGCTGCAATGTTGCAGATGCAACCAGGGAAGTAGATTTAATTGAGCAGAGAGAAATGTCAGGAACCATTTCTTAAAGTATGCAATAACATTTGAAGTACTGGGACTTCCATGAATGTGTCCATATTCTTGACTAGCTATGGAAGTTATCCAGTCATTTTCTTAAAATAAATAATTAGAGAAATGGGTGACAAAAATTCAAACATAAGATAAATTAATTTGGTATTGCAATGTGTCTCCGAACAGCTGTGCTAAAGGCTCTTGTGGCCTTAATAATTTTGTGTTTTAAGCCATTGTTTAATGTCAAAAGAGACTGTAAGATTCCTTTTTCCCTAGAGAGTTGGTATTTCAAACAAAAAATTCAGCAAATATGCAATTACTCTAGCTCTGACAAAAGAGCTGAGAACACGGCTTAATTTAGTCCTCACTGGCTTGACAGCCCGCGCTGCTTCCTGCGATTGGAGTAAAGAGAATGCGGGTTAAGGGTGCATGAAAATAGTTTCCTTCCACTCATTTTTTTAATTATTTGAGTCTAAAGTAAACAGAAGAATAATTAGTTAAGCCTGATCACTTGATCAAAAGAGTTCAAAATAATAGTGATTTCTCAATATATTAAGAGTATAAACAAAGTATTTTAAAATACACATGATTCTACTATGGGATAAAAGTCATCAATCATGGGCTTTTGCTCCACTAACAATATTTATTTAAGAATATCAATTGTGTGTGTGTGTGTGTGTGTATTTGAAGGCACATGTGTGTTCACATGCATGCAGATGCTTGAGATTGACACTACATATCTTCCTCAATCACTAGCTATAGTTTTAGATACACAACCTATTCTAACCCTGGAGTTGACAGTTATGCGAGACAATCTGGTCGGCATGTCTCAGGCTTCTTCTTTTCCCTGATTTCTCTTGTTGGTGCTGGGATTACAGGCAAACATAGTGACACCCATGTTTACACTAAGGTTATAAACTTAAGTCATGATGATTTCATGGCAAGTATTTATCTTACTGAGAAATCTCCCGAGCCCTCATACTGGGGTATTTCTAATAGCTAGTGTCTCTTCTTTTCTCCTTCTTCACTTTTCTATTTTCGCCTATTTAATTATCTTATTTCTAGTCTCATCATGTATACACATACGAATCTATATTGATACAAATCTATGCACACCTAAAAACTGCTTGGAAAATATTTGTCAACTCTTGAAAGTGACTACATATCTAATAATTGTACTTCATAAAATTTTTTACATTAATCATTTTTAAATAATAAATATATTTCATCTGTATTGTGAATTGAAAGTTAAATAAAGCAGAATCTTAATTTATTGAGGAATAGTGAAGAGATAATAAGCAGTATGTGTATTTAACTAATATTCTACCACCTGTTACTTGTAGGAATTGTGTCAAGCCAGAGAAATATATCACATACTCCTCTGGTTCTATGAAAGTATATATGCATGAAAACTATTTTACAAACACTGAATTAATAATGGATAATTATCCAGGTGCTATCATTTGACAAATATGTCAAGGCCAATTTATTAAAGAGTTTGCAGCTGCCTAAAATGTCACCCATTTCCCTTCATTTCTCTGAACTAAGGGTTCATTTTACTCTCTACTAATTTATTTCTTATGCAAAGCCTCTTCATCAACCAAGACTACCATTTATTCCAGTAACCATGTTATACTTTTGTCCCTCCATTACTCTGTGGTGCTACCTTCCAGTTCAGGTGTCCACTCTTTTACATCTGGACACTTACAGTATCCCTTTCACTCATCTCTTTCATTTTTTATCTCTGCATTCCTTTACCTACAGAGTCATCATAAGATTGTTATTTTTTTGCTAGGTGTGTGTGTGTGTGTGTGTGTGTGTGTGTGTGTGTAGACAGTGGATGGGGAGGTCAAATCCATATGGGTCTGAAGGAAAGGGCTCAGGTAGCAGGGTTGTCAAGAAGCACACACTTTATCCACTAAACCTTCTTGCCAGCCACAGACAGACATTTTAAAACCATAGTTAACCCGTGGTTTGACCCCAGCATACACATAAGTCATTTAAATTAGCAGGTCATGTCATCAATTTTTGTGTAAGACCCAATTATTTTTATCCGCCTTGAGTCCCTACGACATCTGAGCCTCTCACTTTTCTGTCCTGATTTACTCCTCTGGCCACGGATGACTACACTCTACACAGCTCATGACCTCTCACTAACCCTTGGACCAATTCAGAATATTTCCTAGTCCTTCTTTCCAATCCATTTCTGTCTTGTCATATGAATTAAAAACGTTCTTTCACTATTGCATATTTCTCTACAGAGTACTTAATGCCTCTGCTACTTTTCAAGTAAGAATGAATAGATAAAACAATTTAACACACACACGCCTTTCTGAAATTTACTCTCTGATAGCTGTTGCCTATTCATTTTCATTGCATTCATTGCTATGGTCCTGAGTAGGGAATAACTTCTTATGATGAAGTGTGGAAAACAGTTTTTCCCACACTATACTGCAACACTGTAAAATTAAAGAGCTTTGCCATTTGACACTGATTAGTTTTCTTGTGGCTGGAAAATAGTGAACGATGCCAGCATAATACAGCAGCCATGTCTGTTTGTTCACACATCTTTACGTAGATTAATATTATAAAAGATTAAAGCAAGCCTTCTCAAATTAAACAGAAAATAGAGCAATACAGGAAGTTTATAATTAAAAAGTATAATCTTAAAGCAAAATTCCCCTTTGTTTATCAAGCATTTTGTTGATTGGCAACAAAGACTGCCTTGGTTTGCACCAAGAGAACTGGCAATCAACTGTAAATTGGTCAATGTACCCTCTCCAAACTTAAAAATGATTTACTACACGGTCTGTACCACTGGGTCTCAACTTTCCTAATGTTTCTTAATGTTGGGAAGACTCCCAAACACAAATTTTTCTATTTGATAGCTGCAATTTTTTACTGTTATGAGTCATAATGCGAATTTTTTGGAGATACGCCAAAAGGGTTGTCACCCGTGGGTTGAGAACCTGTGATGTGCACCATTACTAGCTCTTTAGTCTACTTAAAGCATATCTTTATACAGTGAATTACTTTACACATGCACATCTTAAACAAGGAAGCATGAAGTACAATATTTGCCTGAAAATGGACTGTTTCTATATACAAACAGGTGATGGCAACTGGATTTTTATTGAGAATGTTAACTCTCTATTTAGTGGCCTCAGTATAAGGTTCCACAGGTTTGGCATGGTCTTTCACACCTCTGCTGTTCCCTGTTTATTAGGTTGATTTGCAGAAAGCAGAAATGTTTAGTAATATGCATTTGATACATCAACACAAATATTAAACTTAATACTATTCATTTGTAAGATATTGACTAATCCAGGCTCAGTATAGGAATTGAAAAAAAACAGTAAAGCAGAAATTTAGCCCCATTAAGTAATCTTGCAGGAGCTCAATGGCTTCTCCTCGACTCTGACTCTTTTCTCCCAGCATTCAGTTTAGTTTTCCCCACCTAGATCTACTCTACCCTATCATTGGCTCGAGACAGTTTCTTTATTAACCAATGGTATTCACAGACTACAGAGTGGAATCCCACATCACTTCCCCTTCTCTGTTTAAATAAAAAGGAAGGTTCTAACTTTAACATAGTAAAATTACATATAACAAAACAGATATCAATCAAGAATTACAGTTACAATATTTGAATCTATATTTTATTCACAGCATATGCTACTGGCTGTAGGAATTCCTACAGCAAACAGCCTATATGGCTTGGGGATTTCCATGGGACACCTTTGGCCAATAACTCAAATAGTTACAACCCAGTCCTCCTAGCAGAAGCTCTGATAAGAACAGAGAGCCAGTTGAAACTCAACTCTCATTATTGAGCGATTTCCTTCAAATGTTTTAGGAATTTTCCTCTGAACTATGTTTCCATACCATCCCTCAAGTGCCCTTCAGTTCTAACTGTCTCTCCCTCAATTTCTTCCTTCAAATCAGTCTCCCCTCCTCCTCCCGGTCCATGTCCCCATCAGCGTCCAGACCATTCATAAAGTCAAAACTGTCTTAGTTACTGTTGCTGTAAAGCTACAAAATGACCAAGGCAACTCCTATAAAAGAAAGCATTAAATTGGGGTCTTTCCAACAGGTTCGTAGGGTTAACCCATGATCATAAAAATGACCATTCATCAGAAGTTGATTATTAGCTGTGGTTTTACAGCCTGATCTACAGGCATTGGGCAATGAGAAAATTAGATGCTCCTAGTATGAGTGAAACCTCTAGCTTACCCCTAGGGACACACTTCCTCCAACAAGGCCACACTTCCTAATCTTTCCCAAACTTTCTATTCATTGGAAATCAGACATTTATGTCTTATTATAAGGTGTTTCTTTCTTACACTTAAATGTCCTAGTTTAAAAACCTCATCCCAACCTAAAAAGTAACTCCAATTTATAACCAGTAATGAAGAAAAATTTTGTTCCTTTTAAATCAGTCTGTCTTAATTAGGGTTTTACTGCTTTCAAGTGACACCATGATCACAGCAACTCTTATAAAAGAAAACATTGAACTGGGGCTGGCTTATAGTTGAGGTTTAGTCCATTATCTTCATGTCAAGAAGCATGGCTTCTTGCAGGCAGACTTGGTACTGGAGAGGTAGCTAAGAGTTCTACATCTGAATTCACAGGCAGTAGGAAGGTACTGTGACTCACTGACCAAGCTTGAACATCTAGGATCTCAAAGCACACTCCCAGTAACACATTCCTCCTACAAAGCCACACCTCAGTAAGGCCACATCTCCTAATAGTGACACTACTTGTGAGCCCTTGGGTCCATTCATTCAGTCTACTGTGGAATCTCACTGGGGATACAAACCACTATTAAGGGAAGGCCCTAGGTCTAGCAATAGATGGCCAACACAATATGAACTCAACGGCATCTTTTGAGATCTTTGCCTCATAAACTTTGGTTAGCACAGTTTGTTTCCTTTCTTCTTTCTTTTCTTTTTTCCTTGCAGGTCCTTTTTGTCTATCTTACATATTTTGATAATATATTTTTAATGGGATTAATGTGAATGAACCTGAGTTTTGTGTTCATATGTTTTTCTTGTGTTTTTGCTTTTCTCAGGCTCCTTTTCTTCTGCTTATTTGGTTGTTTTGTCTTCTTCTGATTTATTTCTTTTTGTTTTATCTCATTTTATTTTATTTTAGTGTTACATCCTGATTGCAACCTCCTTTCTCTCCAATCCTCTCATTACCCCATGGAATCATTCCTCTCATCCAAATCCACTAGTCTTCTCTTTCTCTTCAGAAAAGAATAGGTTTCCAAAGATATCAACCAAACATGGCATAGGAAGATGCAATAAGACTAGGCAAGAATCCCCAATATTAAGGATGAACAAAGCAACCCAGTAAGAGGAAACATGTCTTAAGGGCAGGCAAAAGAGTTAGAAATACTCCCACTGTTAGGAGTTATACACACATACACACACACACACACACACACACACACACACAGGATAAACAGCCAAAGCATATATGCAGAAGACCTAACTCAGACCCATGCAGGCTCCATGCTTGAAGCCTCAGTCTTTGTGAGCTCCTATGTTGATTCTCGAGGCTATGTTCTCTTGGTATCTTCAAACCCTCTGGTTCCCATAATCCTCATTCCCACGCTTCGGCAGGATTCCCCAAGCTCTGCCTAATGCTTGGCTTTGGTTCTCTGCCCTTGCTACCATCAACTATCACAGGAAACCTCTCTGAGGACAACTGAGTACATTTGGGTGGGGGTCAGTCACATTTGATTCTACCTATGGTCTCTGGGTTATTCAGCTTCCCATTCTTCTTCACCCAGGTAATGTTGGGCTTGGGCTCCCTCTCAAAGCATGGGTCTTAAGTTAGTCACAAGCTCTAAGATGCTATTGTCCCAGCACATCTTGCTGGCAGGATAGATTGTAGGTTGAAGGTTTTGTGGTTGGGTTAGTGTCCTAGTCCCTTGACTGGAAGGAAGCCTTTCCCGGTGACATAAAATGGCCAGTTCAGGTTCTATAACCTACATTTTGAGGAGTTCTCCCCAGAGTCACTCTCATAGGTTTTGGGAAGTTTCTACTCCACTGAGTTTCCATATCATGTCCACCAATTCCAGCTGAGTCTCCCAGTACTCTGTCCCTCCATCCCTTCCAAAATGGATCCCTCCTGTTCCTATCCCACATACCCCCAGTCCAACCCCCAATCTCTTCTATCCCCCCTTCATAGGGAGACTCATGCTCCCTCCACTGAGCCCTCCTTGTTACTTAACCTTTCTGGGCCTATGGATGACAGCATGCTTCATATTTATTTAACAGCTAATGTCCATTTATAAGTGAGTACCTTCCTTATTTGTCTTTCTGGGTCTGAGTTGTCATGCTCAGAGTGTTCTTTAAAATATTTCTATCCACTTGTCTGAAAATTTCATGATGTCATTTTTTAACAGCTGAGTAATACTTTATTGTGTAAATGTATCACATTTTCTTTACCCATTCTTGAGTTGACGGACATCTAGGTTGCTTCCTGTTTCTGACTATTATGAAGAAAGTCACTATGAACAAAAATTGAGCAAGTGTCCTTGTGGCAAGATGGATTATCTTTTGGGTTAATTTGTTTTTTTTATCTTATTTTGTCTTAATATTATCATTTAGATGCTTGTGTGTTTTCTAATAAAAGATGGAAAAGCTGTAAATTCTAGTGAGAGGGAGGTGGAGAGGATCTCTGAGAAGTAGTGGGAAGATAAATAATAATCAAAATGTATTGCATGGAAAAGTCTATTTTCAGTAAAAGAAAAAATATAGGAATAAAATAAAAATTCCTCTCTTTCCATAAAGATACTATTCTAGCACAAATAAATGACTTGAGTAATTAGATACTTTTTTACAATTTTCCAGTATGTATTAAGAAATTTTATTAACTGCGTTTCTTTGGAATCCCTTCTTTGACTTGTGTGTGTGTGTGTATGTGTTTGTTTGTTTCTGTGTGTGTGTGTGTGTGTGTGTGGTATCCAGAGTTTTTATAGCACCTGCATATTGTGTTTTATAATGTTTGATTGATTGTAAGAAGCTACTTTTTAAAGATTTTTTTCTGTGGGAATTCCACAAAAATCATAGATAATATGTTGCTATAGAGACCATTATTTAGCTAATATGGGGACCCAAGTATAGAATAAACTGAAGAGCTTTTTTAGTGTTTGGTGTTCATTTCTTAGTCCACGCTGCAGTATAAATGTACATCTCTCTATGATGGAAATGGAAGAACCAGTAAGGTGAAATTTCTGGAGAAATGATCTCTCCACAGCCAAAATCAAGATAAGTAGCACATTCTCTGGTGTTCAGGCCCCTATTTGCTTTCTAAAC
Source organism: Microtus agrestis (assembly GCA_902806775.1). Classification (NCBI taxonomy): domain Eukaryota; kingdom Metazoa; phylum Chordata; class Mammalia; order Rodentia; family Cricetidae; genus Microtus; species Microtus agrestis. The sequence goes on from CADCXT010004254.1 coordinate 355,727, forward strand.
CTTACACAACCTTCAAACAATTTACATTGCCCTTCCCTGACAAATAAAATATTACCACTCTCCTTTGTTTACATATTTTGTCCCTAAGATTTTAGTAATATTAATGCTAAAGTTCCTTTATTATTTTAAATAAAATTAGTACAATGTATCTAGAATTTCCAGACACCTTTATATTATCGACCATTTGATTGTTCAGAATTTACTGAAAGTGATATTTATTTCATCTGCCCGCTATGTTGTTGAAAATGAACTGCATGCACTGGCGTTATTGGAGGTACTAACTGTAGGAACTGGCCAATCCATTTTCCTTCCTGAAATTTCCACATAGCTTTCTGAGCCAATCACTGCACATGAGCAGTAGAATCAATAAGATAATATTGTTTTTATAGCTGACATGATGGTATTGTGGGAACTCCTTCAGCCAATAGCCTTTAAGATATGGGCCCACTTTGGGTGTGGTCTTATATACTATACATGCAGATGAAAAGTGTGCCTGGCCTGTTTTTTTATGCTGGATTCAGTTCCATTTCTCAGTGCAGGCACAGGACTGCAGATTGCTACCCTTACTGTGAGTTCATCCCCAAATAAATAAACCTTTGTTATACTCCATTCTGGGCTATTTTGGAACTCTTTGGTGCTACTACATTATAGTATCCTGATTTATACCCAATATTAGATTTTGTTATCAATGATAGTTTTGCTTATTGTTAATAGAAAGTGGAAATCTGTCACTGCTAAATCTCTGCCAACTTTTAAACAAGCAGAGTTCCTTTAGTGTGTTGAGTATCTTGAGTTTGTTGTTTATACGGTTTTAATAGTTGAGACAGAGATGGTTACAAAGCCGGGACTGAAAGGAACAACAGCAGAGCTAGAATTCATTAGGATCAGATAAAAATGAAAACAAACCAGAGATGTGGAGAAAAATTAGGTCATGCATCAGAAAACGAATTTGACAATTTATTCTGTATTGACTTAAAAACCATTTCCAAGGAGATATGTCCTGCTTGATGGCTCTTGCAGTGAGCTGCTTTCTTTGAAATTTAGCTGAGGTCAATGATAAAAATGGCAAAGACTAGAGGAAGCACGGATGATCAAACTTTTGAAGACCCAAGATAGCCAGTGAATGGAGCAGTGTTTCTGAGGGATCAACAATTCAGCTTGGGATTTTGCCTCAGACAAATGATCTAAATCACAATAAGAACCACTTTGCTTCAGGTCACAAATCAGAAATTTATGACATGTTGCTTAGAATTAAAAGCTAGAAGCTTCCCTTGAGGCAGATAATTCATTTTCTTCCAAATCTTGAGCAAAAGAATCAAACACATAGTGTTTATAATCACTGTGATAGCATACAGAATGAGATAAAGATTTCAAAATGAAATCGCAATCTGTCTTCTTTGTAAATAGGCATTGCTGTATAGTCAGTGAAACAGCTATCTTTTGTCTGCAGACAGAAGGGAACTCAGCTATGTGAACAGCTGTACACGGATTTATAATCCACCCCATATAAAGCGTTTTGACTTCTGAAGTGATCTGAAGCTTCTGGGTTTTAGCTCATCAGTCACAATATTAAAATTTATTTTCTGTTACTGTTTTCCACCAAGGCTGGCCATGAGGTTCATTTGTAAAATTTTAAACTAGAGGAGAGTGAAGTTGGTTCTTGGCTTCCAGGAAAGAAAAATCCAAATTCTCAAGTGTATCCTTGACATTAGTATAATTTCTAAAGTTCCCAAGGCAAATTTTACTTAGTAAGTGAGTTAAGTACTATAGGCCAGCATTGGGGAAGAAGCTAGAGTGCAAATGGTAGACATAGGCATGGGCCACATAATATCAGTCCAGTGCAAAGGCTGCTCGAAGATGTTTAGGGCATACATAAGGCTCGTTTGTCTTCACAAAGCTTTTGTGAGATTTGCCCTCAGGTGTTTAATGTTTCAAGGTCCAGGTACATGGTTTCTAAATTCCCTGGGATTACCTTAAACTCAAGATACTGTTTATATAAAAAGTGGATTCTACTTGAGTTTTGACAATTTAAAAGTTCACCCACAGTGGATAATATTTATACACAGGATAAATAATTCATATTATATAACATCTTATATAAAAAAACTACTACAGAACATTGCAACTGTAAAATATTAAAATTCACCAATGCACATTAAGTACTATATTTTGTTTGGTTGTGGGTTTTTTGAATATTTAGTCATTTTTATTTAGTTTGTGTGTTCTACTAGTTAAATTTTTTTAGTTTTCAAGATCATAATTGAAGAAAAGCCTCTCCTTTTCTTCCTTCCAGCCTGCTCTATGTACTCTTGCGCTCCCTCAAATCCATTGCCTCTTTGTTTACTAATTGCTCTTGTGTATTGTATGTACAGATACAAATAATTACATGCATGTATTTGTGTATACATAAATTGCTAAATATAGTTTTGAGTGTATAATGTTGTTTGTGTGTTTGGGTTCAGAGATGAACATTTGGTATTGGACAATCAATTAGTGTACTCTTTGCTGGGAAGATTACCTTGCTCCTTCTTTCAGTGTTCCTCAGTTGCTTGTAGTTATTTGTGTAGGGTGGAGGCCTTGTGGGTTTTTCTCTCTTCAGTTTTCCATGCTCATTGGTGTCATCTTTGTTCAGCTCATGTTTTGCTGGTCATGTTGGTGTGAATTTATGTGGATAGGTTCTGATATTACAGAAAACTTCCTGATCCCCAAACTGTTAAAATATTTCTGCCCCCTTTTTGACAATGTTTCCTGAGCATTAAATATGGTAATATGTTGTAGATGTTGTAGCCTGGGTTAACATGTTAAACACTATGCTATGTTAAACACTATGACCCAAAGCAACATGGGGCGGAAGGGTTTACTTGGCTTACACTTCCACATTACTCTTTATCTTGGAAGGAAGACAAGACAGGAACTCAAGCATGACAAAAACCTTTAGGGAGGAGCTGATGCAGAGGCTTCAGGAAGGCAGCTTCTTACTGGCTTGCTCCCAAGCCTTGCTCGGCCAGCTTTCTTATAGAATCCAGGACCACCACCCCAAACATGGTACCACCTACAATGGCCTGAGTTTTCTCTCATCAATTACTGATAAAGAAAATGCCTTACAGGCTTGCCTACAGCTCAGTCTTATTGATTCACTTTATGAATTGAGGTTCCCTCCTATAAGATGGCTTTAGCTTGAGTCAAGATGGCATAAAACTAGCCAGCAGGACTGGGCTCTACAACTCTGCATTTGATATGCTGTGTTTTTCTCTAGTTACCTTGATGAGATCTGAGGACTTGTGGGACCTTAAGGAGGACAATCTGTTTAAGAATGATTATTACATTGAGCCCTAGCAGTGACCTTTCCTTAGGGACTGGAAAAAAATAATGCCTCAATATCTGGCTGTGCAATTGTAATGATTTATTTCCCCGAGAATTGCATGTGAGAAAATAGTTTTGGTAACATGATCTTGCTTTTAAATCTTCAAATTTTACTGCACTGTAAGTGTAGCATAGTGTATCAGATCTTAAAAGCTGCTGAAAACTCAGAATATATCAGGTAGTTTTGCAAAAAGAAGAAGCAGAGATGAAAATTAGCATACAAGAAATTTATTGCAGAATACACTAGGAAAGTACCACATGTAGATGAGAACAAAAATGAATTCAGAAGAGAAGAATGTTAAAATATGGTGTAATGTCAGTATAAGTCAGAAGAACCAACTACAGATGAAAGAGCCCCTGAGAAATGTTGCACAGGGTAGCAGAACTGGACATTGACAGTTCTCATGAACCTAGAAATAGACAGAGATTATGTTTGGCAAGGCTTTGTTGTAAACAAAGCATGACCTTCATCAAAGGCAATTTCAAACTGCAGCTGAAACCTTATTGCTCACTATTGTAGACATTCACAGTTGAAAATACAATATTTATTCGGAATAGATCATTTATGCCTCACTAAACTCATGCTATAGTCTTATTACAGTACATTCCTTGGTGTTTTGTAACCCAAACCCATAGGAATAAGGATCACCAATGGTGTGGTACTGAAAGGAAGGCTTAGCATGAGAAATAAATAAGACAGATACCGAAAAGTCTTGGATAAGATAATGACTTACAGCAAGCCATTTTCTTAAGAAGTAAAGTATTTTATACACTATTTGTTTGGTGAGATTAGGACAAGGTCAGTAGAGAGCTAAATCAGATTGGGATGGCAAAGAGAACACAGGATATCTCAGTCACAGCTGTCTTGGTTCTGATAACTGCATCCCTTCAGCAGAGAAAGCCAGGTTCCTTTAAGGTCTTTGAGGCCCAGGCCATCTGAACCTTGCCAAGACTGCCCCTGGACAAGGACACAGAACTGGTATTTCCTTAGTCCTTTCATGGGGGAATCTGGGAAAACATTGGATCTGTCTGGCTCCAACAGTTTTAGAGGTGAGACTTTTGACAGCTAATTGTTTCATATGAGGTTATAAGTGTGTAACACCAAAAATAGAATTAGCACCCTCCAATAAGAATATGAAGAAATATCTGACACTGTTGAACACACAGAAATCTGCAAGTTAGGAAAAGGACCCTCACCTGGGTATCAAACCTGTTTGTATTTTAATCTTGAACTTATACCCTTTGCTGACCCTAAAGAGACCAAGATATTCTAACAAGGTAACAGAAGTCACATTGATCTGGAACGATCCCCTCAGTCATGGTGGAAATTGGACATGGGAAATTATAAACAACACATCTTCTCAACTCTGAATCTGTAATTTGATTAATTATGAATTTTCTGATACTAGTTTTGAAACATTCTCTGATACTAGCTTCTGAACACTTTCTAAACCCTTCTAAACAGAAAAATAAACTAAAACTATCATTAATTTCTGCTGTTATTTCTCTGTGGTCATTGATGTCCACAAATTCCCACTCATTTGCTTCATTATACACTGATAATTATGTTTTGAAAGTGTGTGTGTATGTGTGGCAGAAAATAAGGGAGAGAGAATTGTGTTTATAGATTCTCATGTCTCCATACCCTTGAAATATGTCTATTACATCAATTTAGGGATTAATTCATTAAATGAGTAGTCAAACATTTACATTTTCAGAAGTTTAACTCGTTTCTCTAATCTGAGAGTCTAGAAACATACAAATTCTCTTCCAGCCTCATCTTTTATTCTTGAAACACTTCTATATTTCATTATAAACCAAAGTAGACATGGACGTGTTCTGAGGCTTCACATCTGGTCCAGGTGTTCCTCATCAGTCTTGGATTGCTCAATACACACGATGGCTATACATTATATCATACAGAGTATGCTGGCCTATGCCCAGTCCTCACCTATTTTCTATAGCTGCTCTGATCTGACAGAACCCAGAAAGAAACCTTTCTTGGGCACAGCTGAATTAACAGGATAACAATCAATTACTCGTTCAGAGTTTGGAGTCCTGCTGAGATGCTCACAACAGCTACAAGGGCTGTGATCTTCATAACTCCTCTCTATATCTGCTTTCTGTGTGTCCATCTCTGCTTTGATATCTACATGTCTATAGCAAAAAGACATATAGATGAATTTGTAGATATATGAAGTCACTTATATTTACAGTAAAACTTACAAACCTTGAGATTAAAGATGGGCAGCCAAATAATTGGCCTTTTCTTTTACATAAGTGATGTTATATAGACAAGTTATTGAAAAATATTTCTTTGTTGATGACATTTTATTAAAATAAATAAATTTCTGTCCCATCATATATTTATTTTTATCTTATTTTTAATTTTTTAAAGAAAATAAATTATCTTTTTTTTATTTCATATGCCAATCCCAGTTCCTACTTCCTCCCCTCCTCCCATTCCCTCTACTTTCCCCTCACCCACCCCATCCACTCCTCAGAGAGGGTAAGGTACATTGCTTTTTAGGTACAAGACCCTCCCTACTATATCTAAGCTGAGCTAGGTATCTCTCCAAAGAGAATAGGTTCTAAAAAACCAGTACAAGCAGTAGAAATAAAACCTGGTGCCTGGCAATGCCCCGCCCCCCCAGTCAGCCCCAGCCATACAACTGTTACCCACATTCAGATGGACTGGTTTAGACCTATGTTGTTTCCTTCCCTGTCTGTCTGCCTCTATTGCTTAGGGTCTTAGCTGGGGTCATTCTTGTGAATTCCTGGAAATTTCTCTAGTGCAAGCTTTCTTGCTAGCCCCATAATGACTCCCTCAATCAAAGTATCTCTTTTCTTGCTCTCATCTCTTTCCTTCTCCCATCTTCACTATCCCATTCTCCCAAGTTCTCCTTCCCTGTTCCTTCCCCTTTCATCTTCCCTTTCTGCCCTCCCTACTCCCTTCACCCCAATGCTCCCAATTTTGTCAGGTGGATCCATTCTTTCTCAGTGGATCTATGTATACTTTTTTATATATTTATTTATTTATTTATTTATTATGTATACAATATTCTGTCCATGTGTATGTCTGCAGGCCAGAAGAGGGCACCAGACCTCATTACAGATGGTTGTGAACCACCATGTGGTTGCTGGGAATTGAACTCAGGACCTTTGGAAGAGCAGGCAATGCTCTTAACCACTGAGCCATCTCTCCAGCCCCTATGTATACTTTCTTAAGGTTCACCTTGTTACTTAGATTCTCTTTAATCAAGAACTATAGGCTCAATCCTTGCTCTGCAGTCAGACTGATGAGTAACTTAAATATCACCATAGAACCTTCATCCAATAACTCATGGGAACAGAGGTAGAGACCTACATTGGAGCACTGGACTAAGCTCCTAAAGTCCAGTTGAAGAGTGGGAGGAGTAAGAATATGAGTAAAGAGGTCAAGACCATAATGGGTTCACCCACTGAAACAGTTTACCTGATCTAATGGTAGCTCACCAACCTCTCTGTTTTTATGCCAATACCAAGCTGCTTTCATTACGGTAACTCTATAATAAAGCTTGATGTCGGGGATTGTTATGCCTTCAAAAGTCCCTTTATTGTACAGGATTGTTTTGGCTATCTTGGGAGTTTTGTTTGCCCATATTAAGTTGAATGTTTTTCTTTCAAAGTCTGTGAAGAAATGTGATGGATATTGCTGGGGATTGCATTGAATCTAGAGATTGTTTTTGGTAGAATTGCCATTTTTATTATGTTGATCCTACCTATCGAAAAGCATGGGAGATCTTTCCATTCTCTGGTATCTTCTTCAATTCCTTTCTTCAAAGACATAAATTCTTGTCAAACAGGTCTTTCACATTTTTGCTAGTGTTACCCCAAGGTATGTTATGTTATTTGTGGCTATTATGAAGGGTGATGTTTCTCTGATTTCTTTCTCAGCTTCTTTATCATTTCTATTTAGGAGGGCTACTTATTTTTTTGAATTGCCCTTGTATCCTGCCACATTACTGAAGGTATTTATAGCTGTAGTACAGATTTGGGGGATCACTTATGTTTACAATCTTATCATCTGCAAATAAAAAAAGTTTGACTTCTTCCTTTACAATGAATCCCGTTGATCTCCTTTTGTTGTCTTATTGCTCTAGCCAGAACTTCAAGAACTATGTTGAATAGATACGGACAGAGTGGACAGTCTTGTCTTGTTCCTGATTTTAGTGGGATCACTTTTAATTAGTCTCCCTTTAATTTGATGTTGGTTGTCGGCTTTCTGTATATTGCTTTTATTATGCTTAGATATGTTTTTGTATCCATGATCTCTCCAAGACCTTTATCGTGAAAGGGTAATGATTTTGTCGAATGCTTTTTAAGCCTCTAATAAGATGATTATATGTTTTTCTTTCAGTTTATTTATATTTTCAGTTGATTACACTGATAGATTTTCACATGTTGAGCCATCCCTGCATCTCTGGCATGACACTGAATTGATCAACGTGGATGGTATTTTTGATGTGTTCTTGAATTCAGTTTGCCAATATTTTATTGAGTATTTTTGCATCTATGTACATGAGTGAGATTGCTCTGTAATGCTCTTTCTTGGTTGAGTCTTTGTGTGGTTTCAGTATCAGGGTAACTGACCTTATAAAAAGAGATTGGCAGTGTTCCTTCTGATTCTATCATGTGAACCACTTTGAGGGGTATAGGCTTATATTGGTTGGGAGGCTTTTGATGATAGCTTCTATTTCCTTGCAGGTTATAGCTCTATTTAAATTGTTCACCTATTCTTGATTTAATTTTGGTGTGTGGTTCCTATCCAGAAAATTGTCCACTTCTTTTACATTTTCCAATTAAGTAGAATATGGGTTTTTGCAGTATGACCTAATGATTCTCTGTATTTCCTCAGTGTCTGTTGTTATGTCTCCCTATTAATTTGTGATTTTGTTAACTTGAGTATTCTGTTTCTGCCTTTTGATTAGTTTGAATAATGGTTTGTCTATCTTGTTGATTTTCTCAAAGAACCACCTCTTTGTTTCATTATTTCTCTGTGTTGTTTCCTTTGTTTCTATTTTATTGACTTCAGTCCTCAATTTGATTATTTCCTGTCTTCTACTCCACCTGGGTGAGTGTGATTCTTTTTGTCTTAGAGCTCTCAGGTGTGCTGTTCAGTCACTAGTATGAGCTTTCTCCATTTTCTTTATGTAGGATCTTAGTGCTATAAAATTTTCTCTTAGCACTGCCTTATAGTGTCCTATTGGTTTCAGTACATTGTGCCTTCATTTTAGTTGAATTCTAGGAAGGTTTTAATTTCTTTCTTTATTTCTTCCTTGACCAGGGGTGGTTCAAAAGAGCACTATTTAATTTCCATGTGTTTTTTTGGGCTTTGTGAAATTAGTGTTGCTGTTGAATTCTAATTTTAAACCTTGGTCATCCTATAAGATACAAGGTATCATTCCATTTTTTGGTATCTGTTAATACTTGCTTTATTACCAAGTATGTGATCGATTTTAGAGAGGATTCCATGAGGTGCTGAGGTATATTCTTTTGTGTTTGGGTGGAATGTTGTATAGATGTTTGTTAAATCCATTTGAGTCATGATATCTGTTAGTTCTCTTATTTCTCTGTTAAGTTTCTCTCTGGTTGACCTATCCATTGTGGAGAGTGCTGTTTTGATGTCTCCTGTTATTAGGGTGTGTGATTTTATGTGTGATTTAAGTTTTACTGTTTCTTTAACATATGTGGGTGGTCTTGTATTTAGGGCATAGATGTTTGGGACTGAGACTTCATCTTGATGGTTTGTTCCTGTTAAGAGTATAAAGTGTACTTCTCTATCTCATTTGACTGATTTTAATTTGAAGTCTATTTTGTTAGATATTAGGATAGCTACACCTTTTGTTTCTTAGGTCCATTTGATTGGAAATGTTTTCCCACCCCTTTGCCTTGAGGCAATGTCTGTCTTTGAGTTTGAGGTGTATTTCTTGTACTCAGAATAAGGCTGGATCCTGCTTTCACATCCATTCCCTTAACCTCTGTCTTTTTATAGGTGAATTGAGTTCATAGATGAGCAGTGATTGTTAATTCCTCTTAATTTTTGGTGGTAATGTGTGTGTTTCCTTTCTTTGGGTTTTGTTGGTGTTAGTTATCTGTTGCCTGTGATTTTGTGAGTGCAGTTATCTTTCTTGGCTTGCGGTTTTCCTTTTAAGACTTTCTGTAGGGCTGGGTTTGTGGATAAGTATTGTTTAAACCTGGTTTTATCATGGAATATAAAGCTTTGCTGGGTATAGAAGTTTGGGCTAGAATTTGTGGTCTCTTAGTGTCTGCACCACATCTGCCCTGGACCTTCTGTCTTCTGTGGTTTTCATTGAGAATGCAGGTGTAATACTGATAGGTCTACTTTTATATGTCACTTGACATATATTCTTTCTTTTTTCTGTATGTTTTGCATTTTGATTATTATATGGTGAGGTTTTTTTTCTTTTGATCCAGTCTATTTAGTATTCTGTATGCTTCTTTAGGTTGAGATATTCTTCTTTAGGTTGGGAAAATTTTCTTCTATGATTTTGTTGAATAAATTTTCTGGGATTTGAGCTGGAGTTCTCCTTCTTCTATCCCTACTATTCTTAGGTTTAGTCTTTTCATGGTGTCCCAGATTTCATGGATGTTTTGTTCTTAGAATTTTTTGGATTTAATATTTTCTTTGACCAATGAATCTATTTCCTCTATAGTACCTTCAACCCCTGAGATTCTCTCATCTCTTGTATTCTGTTGGTTATGCTTGCCTCTGTAGTTCCCGTTCATTTACCCAGATTTTTCATATCCAGAATTCCCTCAGTTTGTGTTTTCTTTATTGCATGTATTTCAATTTTTATGTCTTGAACTGTTTATTTCACCTGTTTGATTGTTGTTTTTCTTGGTTTTCTAAGAGAGATTTATTGATTTTTTTTTACAAATTTTTGTTTGTCTTTTCCTCCATTTCTTTAAGTGAGTTTTTCAATTCCTTTTTAAAGGTCTCCATCATCTTCATACAGTAACGTTTAATAATTTTCTTTTGCTTCTACTAGGTTAGGATGGTCAAGTCTTCCTGTTGTATGACCACTGGGTTCTGGTGTTACCATGCTGCATTTAGGTTGTTGCATGAATTCTTGCAGTGGTTGTGTTTTGTACACTGTTCTTGAACTGTTCTGTATTGTCAATGTCTGTGTCTTAGTGTTTTGGAGTCGTCTACCTACAGAAAACTCACCTGCTGGCTGGCTATAGAAGCTGAGGCAGGTGGAGGAGGGGCCTGGTTTTTGCCCAGTATGGAGGTCCTAGAGAGTGGGGTATCCTATTGCATGACTAGTGACTCACCTCTTGGTCCTTTCTATGGAGTCGCAGGCTGTGTTTCAGAGTTCCTCTACAGTTGCAGGAGGCTAGGAGGGTTTGGGGGTTGGGTTAGGACTTGTAGCTTGCAAGTTCTGATTGTCGGGTTGGCGGTAATGGAGCATCCAACCTGTAGAAAACTCTCCTGCTGGCTGCCCGAAATTAAATATATTTTAAAACTTTCTCTTTTACACTATTCATATAGGATAAGGATACTGACTGTCTTCAGCATTTTAAGACTTTTTCATGTTTCACAAATGATTTCTCTAAGGTTAACATGAAATAATTTCTAATTCTGAATTTGCTATCACACAAGTGCATATTCAACAAAAGACTTGCCAAAGGGAGCTGAAGTAATTGAAATATTTTCAGTTATTAAAAATATGATTTTATAATAAATAGATGGTGTTGTCACAAATTATTAAGATGGATAATTATATAATGGTATACATTTGTATAATTCAACTGGTAAACTACTGTTTCGAAGATATGTGTTTGTTTGTGTGTCTGTATGTATGTATATGTGTATGTCTATGAAAGATATAACAAAATAGCATATTAGAATAGCACTGTTTGCACACATATCCTTACATAAGTTTGTATGGGGAAAATTTTAAAAAAATCAAGATTGTATTTGAGAAGATGATGTATCAATGAACCTAACTTAGAAGGAAGTATTTGTTACATCTGATTGTTAAAAATAAAATCATTTTTAGAAGTATAGGGCATCCAGGTTCTTGTTTTTTCTTTTCTCTGTTTCAAAATTTAATAATACATATTATTACTGCAAAACTGTTGAAATAAACATTGCTCACATTAAATATATATAATTATCTCATGCAAGAGCTTTATAAGAATAAATGCATATTATATACCCTATTTTTTAGTACAGTAAAAAATGAAAACCCAAATATTCAATTCTTTTTAAATATATATCGTTGATGCTGTACTAAGTTGTCTAAATTTCACAGATATTTCTCTAATTATAGGTGAAGCACACATATGTAAAAACTCACACATCATTCATTCTCAGAATCCAAGAAGGCAAAATTTGGTTCTTGAAAGGGCAGATCAAAAGATATTACTAAATTATTTGGGTGTATAAGGCATAATTATAACCCCAGCACTCAAGAAATGAAGTATGGTATGGCTAATTTGAGTCTACCCTAGACTACCTAGCATGATAGTCTCAAGGAGAACAAGTTAAAAATGTCTTCCTACTATTATGTTTAAATATGGATGTAATACCAATTTATTAGGGAGAGAGAATATCCTATAATATTAATATTTCATTAGACATAGATGAATATATGGATAAAATTTTAAAGCCTCCTGTGGACAGGAAAACCATGAGAGCATGTGATAAGAACCAGAGGATAACATGCCATAATGTAGTCGGAGAATGGGAATAGATACAGGGAAGTTAAATCAGACAGAACATCTACAATCGAGAGATGTCAGACGATAAGTAGAGCTAGCGATGAGAAGAGATCAAAACTGGGAAGATAATACCAATATATTATAGAGAAAGAATATCAAAGCAGGGTCATCTAAGATAGAAATTACCAATGCCTACACAGGAGCTTAAGGAGATTAAGAGAGCTGAAGGGTAAATTGAGCCTCAGAATGGAAAACAGGTGTCTTGTCTAGAAAAAGAGAATTGAGGTGATTTGTCTGCATTTGGCAGAAGCAGTCTCTCTGGTATTTTAAGCATACGTGTTATCAAGCAACAGAATAAGAAAAGGTTATTCTTTTATCCACAAATCCAAAAAAGGAAACAATAGTCACAATTATTGTATGAGGGTATATTCTTTTCAGCACAAATCTACTCCCTCTAAAGAACTAAAACTTAAAACTTAAAAACTGACCTGACCCAATCATATATGAAATAACAGGTATACTGTTATCATTTCCTCCAAATAAATAGTTATATAATGTTAATGTATGATTTTATATATTTTTATTATACCCTAGACCCTTCAAACAATGTTCCTTAATTCATAGGAATTATATTTCTAGATTACAAAAACAAAAAGACAAAACCAAACCATGAAAACCCAAAGGGTGTGCATTGTGCTAACCAGATCATGAACAATGATCTGAGTGAGAATTTGAAGGAAAAAAAAATGTTTAGTTTGATGCATGGTTTTAGAAGTCTCAGCCTGTAGTCAGATTCTCAGAGTAGATGTATTAACTAAGGAGTTTATTTAAATCAGCGGTTCTCAACCTGTGGGCCATGACCCCTTCTGGGGTCAAATGCCATGACCCCTTCTGGGGTCAAACGAGAATTTCATAAGGTTTGTCTATGACCATAGGTAGACAAGGTATTTACATTACGATTAACAGCATTTGCAAAAATGCACTTCTGAAGCAGTAATGAAATAACTTGAAGGCTGAGGGTTACCACAGCATGAGAACCTATATTAACAGGTCACAGCATAGGAAGGTAGAGAACCTTTGATAGATGATCATAGGAGTTTGTTATGAATTTCTTGTTTGGTGCGGGAGAATTGTCTTATTCTGTCAATCATGTTTTAAATAAATGCTGATTGGCCAGGCAGGAAGCATAGGTGGGAAAATCAAACAGGAAGTAGAAATGATTCAAGGAAAAGAAGAGAATTCTGGGAAGGAGGAAGCTGATTCCTCCCACTCCTGCCCAGACCACCAAAGCAGCAAGATGTGATCTGCCCCATTGAAAAATGGTACTGAGCCACATGGCTAACAAAGATCAGAAAAATGGGTTAATCAAGATGTGAGAGTTAGTCAGTGAGAGGCTAGAGCTAATGGGCAAATCAGCTTATAATTTATGGAGACCTATGTGTGATTTTCTTTGGGGCTAAACAGTTGTGGGATACCAGGTGGGACAAAAACCCCAACAACAAACAGGACCCTCTATGTTACACTTGTATCTCTGCTTTAGACACTTAAAGAAATCAATCTTGTCCTATAAGTCTATGCTGTAAGCTGCAACATTATATGGTAATTGCTTAGCCATCTTTCACAAGTAACTTATCAGAACCAAGGTAAAGGCTAAACCAAAAGGCAAGGTTTTCGGCATTATTAAGCTTTGTGAGTAAGTGACTATCCTTTGCTGTAGATTTTTCACTGTATGTGACCTCCCTTTCTGTTAGGTATTTGGGAATAAATTCCCTAGTTCAGAACTGTTTCCTACTGGCCAAAACTTGTTTCTCTCTCCTAGGTAAGTGCAGAGATCTGCCTTCCTGCAATTATCTTTTTCAGCAGGCATTTGATCAATGCTTAGGGTCCAGGATTAGAATATTTAGTCTAAGATATTCGAGATCTCCAAGGACATAGAATTACTAACTGCCAAAGCTGCTCTCCTGGTTTTACCCCACAACCAGAACAGCTGATAACAGCATAACCCAGAACTGATCATTTAGAGGCCTGGGTCTCTTCTTTGCTCCGAGTGGTAAATATAACTCCAGACTTAGGACCATAGAAACTGCAACATCTGATGTTTGCAATATCTGATCAAGAGCCATCAGCTACCCCTAGGTTGCCTGGTAGCCTCTATGCATAGTGGGAAAAGAGTAGTCATAGGTTGATTTAAACAATCCATGTCCTATTCATAATTTTGCTGAAAATAAACCTGTTAGCTCTTTTATCTGCCACCTAAAAATGTGGAAATGCACACTAACCTTCCCTCTAGTATTCCATGATGGTTTCATTTCTTTCTTAACTTTCTCCATTATGGAGTTCACCAGATGACCAGATGCATGTCCTAGACACTTCAGTTGATCTCCCCCCTCTCTCTCTCTCTCTGTGTGTGTGTGTGTGTGTGTGTGTGTGTGTGTGAAAACTCTTATTTGATTTTCTATGGAATAAAGGAATTCTGGCCTGGGAATCTGCCAGGAAAGGGGAATTGATGGTTTTAAGGATATTTATGACGGTAATGTCTGTAGTGGGTAGAACTAAGAACAATGTAGAACTAAAAACAATCTAGAACAGAACAATGAAGAATAAGGATATAGAGAAGAATAAAGAAACATGAAGAGACAATTCCCATTGTAAGTAGTTTTCTTACCCTGTAGATCTTTACCCTCAGACCTTTGCCCCTCTTTAGCTATTTGTGGTGTCTTTAATTGAAACCTTCTAAGCCTATTGATGAATAAAAGATAAATAGTTTCCAATTATAAAATTCATTCATTGAATATAAGGTCATTAATTTAGAAATTACTGTTTTATTCTCAATACTGGAGGACACTCAGGATGACAGCTCTAACAAGGAGACTCTATAAGACTTGTTAGAACTTAAATAAAAGAATTCAATTTATTATAAGTGTTAAGCTAAGTGATTAGCATTTTTATTTTTATCTCTACAGTAAATTTCTAAGGTACTTATTTCACCTCCAACTAACATCTTACAAAATGCAAAACACAGAGAATTTAAGTAAATAGTTTGGTATAAACATCTGATGTCAAGTCAACTGCTAACAAATCTCATGTCAAGCCAGCACTCGGGAGGCAGAGACAGGTTGAGCTCTGTGAGTCTGAGGCCACTCTACAGAGTAAGCTCCTCGATGGCCAGAGCTGTTCTGCAGAGACACTCTGTCTTGAAAAACAAACAAACAAACAAACAAAAGATTCATGTCAAAGCTAATGTACTTTTAAAAAAAAGACCTTGTGTTTATTTCCATTTTATGTGTATGAGCATTTCTTTGCATGTAACACGTACATACCTGATGATTCCAGAGTGCAGAAGTGGCCATTAAGTCACCAGACCAAGAGTAACAGTCTGCTGTAATCCTCCAAGTGAGTGACAGGAAATGATCCTCTTTCTTAAGAGCAGCCAGTTCTCTTAAATGTGAGCCTTCTCTCCAATCCTGAGCCCTTTGTGGATACATTTTTGAACAAAAGTAAATACTGAGAAATTCTTTAACTCTCTTTCTGCTCTTAGGGAGCATTGTGATGTTTGATCTATGTGTTCCCAGCCCTTTAGACAACCAAAGGCTAAAAGTTGGTGTCATGTGCCTGTGTTCAGGAGCCCAAAGCAGGCAGATTGTGAGTTCAAGACCAACTTAGGCTATTTGTAGTAATTCTCAATGAATAATTTAGAAAGACAGCCCCAAAGTGGCTCCATAGCAACATTTGCCTGAGATGTTCTGGCAGTGGGTTGAAGGAAAGAAAACAGAGGGAGCAACAGATTCAGACTCTTGTGTAGCATCATGTAAAAGTGATGATTCCATAAGAAATTTAAGAATCCAGAGAAATGGTCCTTTACTCAAGAGACTGAATTTCTGCTCTTAGGCAGAAAATCTTAGTATGCTATACTTTCAAGTTAGACCAAAGTCTGACCTAAAAGCCCTTTCAATTTCCATACCAACCTTCAAAGAAGGGGCCAGAAATAAAGGGAAATCTTTTACACTTTTGTAAAAATCAGTAAAATCAAGACTTGACCTGTCAGCTGCAGATGACATTAGTCTCTCTTGGAGGAGGCAAGAACAATCAGGTTGTGGAATTTTATTTAATTAGTTATATTAAAATAAGGACCTCACTCACTAGCTACTTATGTTTTTTATTTCTTGTTACTTTGCCCAGAGACAATTACAAAATAAATAAATATTCACCTACAAAATTATGGATAAAGTTTAAATGGCTTCTCAAATAAGATAATGAATGAAAATAAAGTAGCAAATTAATGTCATCTATTTCTTTGTTCCATTAAAAAATAGTGTTGTGATGTTGTGCATGTAAATTGCTTATTCTTACAGTCTGTAATAACAATGTGGGTTATTTATGGATCTTGTTAGTTGGAGCCAAACTACCCAGCTTGAAATCTGATTTTAACTAACTAATTAACTAACTAACTGGGCCACCTGGAGGAAGTCATTTTACATTTGTAGTGTAGTTTTCAAAATAAAAAAGAATAATAGCAATTACCTCAGGAGATTTTGTTGGATGTACTAATCACACACACACACACACACACACACACATACTCAGTGTGTGTACATGACTAAAGTTGCCATTTAAAGTGTTAGATAAGTAGTATTATCATTACATCTAAATATTTCAACAGGCACTAGAATATATGAAAACAAAATAGTTAAAATCACTATTCTGTGGTCAGGCATGCATGTCAAATCACCTTCCACTTTGGTAAATACTGTTAGTGTTTTATGTAAAAATTATTCTTAAATGGCTTAAGCACCGTAAGTTCTCACTTCTCATCAAGGAAACATATCTTTGCAACAGACAGAGACCTTTAGATAAAACCACAACCAATAAAAATATAGAGTCATAGAAACCACTCCCATTGGGTACATCTACAAAACAATACTACACCTAAGATTCATGAAACATTTTTGAAGAGTAGCAAAAAGATTCTAAGAGCCAGAAGATCAAGACATTTGCTGAGATTGGGTTTCCTAAGATTTTCAACACTATATAAGTACTTCAGGAGACCAACAATGTTGGGAATGAGAGCAAAAGTCTTCTCCAGGGAAGACCACACAGATTGCTTATCTAATACCAAGTGGTCAGCCTTGGAAACTTATATACAAGAAATATTATACAAACTTAGCAGGTTATATTTAGGAATGTATAAATATAATTACATATATGCAATAAGAACTCATTTAAAAAGAGACCATGAATTTAAAAGGGAGAAAAAGGATGTAGGAAAGTTTGGAGGAACTAAAGGCATGGTGAAGTAATGTAATTTATGTTATACTCTCAAAACTAGAAGGAAAAAATGTAAGAAAATTCTTTTCTGAAGTTCTTTGGTAGTCATGACAGCCACATGACCTAATTCTATCCAGTGAAAGAGCATCCCATCCTTTCTGTAAATGTCAGCAGTAGCAACCAGTTTTATGTCAACTTGACACAAGCTTGATTTACTTAAATGGAGGGGACCTCAACTGAGAAAATGCCTCCATAAATTCAGACTGTAAGGCATTTCCATAATTAGTGATTAATGGCAGAGGGGTCAACCCATTGTGGTTGGTGCCATCCATAGACTGGTGGTCCTTGGTCCTATAAGAAAGCAGACTGAGCAAGCCATGAAGAACAATCCAGTAAGCAACATTCCTCTGTGGCCTCTGCACAGGTTCTCTTGCCTCAGGTTTCCTACCCTGTGAATTCCTCTCCTGATTTCCTTCAATGACAGACTAAAATGTGGAAGTTGTAAGCCAAATAAACCATGTTTCCCCCTAAAGTTTAGATTCCTAAAATTGCATGACTATCTTTGTCATCTTCGCAATGGCCTCACTCTAGATAGAACACAGTTTCTTTCTTTTACATGAAGGCCATAAAGTCGCAGCTCACAGCTCCAGTGCAGCACTTCAGTGACACACAAGAAATGGAAGCGTGACAGCGGTGTGGTAATTACTGTCATTTCAACTACAATCATCACTTTAACTGTCTTTGCCAGTACCACAACCTGCTACCCATCCGCCTGTATTAGAGCACACACAGATTCAAGGGCAAAAATAAAATTTATTTTTTCATAATTGTAGAGTTGTTCTTTTTATGTCACTTTATTGATCAGTAAATTTAGGTAATAAAATATACTTAAATAGTTTCTTTCATTTTAATTTTTAAATTCAGTTATAATTATATTATTTCTCCTCCTGTACTCTCTCCAGCCCCTTCCATATACTCCCCTTCCCTTCTCAAATTCATATTCTCTATTTCTTCATTAATATTACTTGCAGGTGTAAATGCTTTCATGCATTTTCAGACTTTTAGTACATTTTCATTACGGCACGGAGCACGGTGACCTTCAGAAAGAGATGGTGGTAGAGAAATAGCTGAAAGTTCTACTTATGGCTCCATAAACAGCAAGAAGGGAGTGACATTGGGACTGGCTTGGGCTTTTGAAAAATTCAAAAATCCACCTCCAGTAACACACTTCCTCCAACAAGTCACACATGCTAATCCTTTCAAATAGTGCTGCCCCCTAGTGACCAAGCATTCAAATGAGCCTGTGGGGGTCATCCTCATTTAAGCCACCACAATGTTGGAGTAATAAACCAAGTCACTAACCTTGGGAAGTTGGGTAGATTTCCAGTACTGGGAACACTTTTGTGTCCTTTGAGAGGGTCATAAGTCCAATTAGACAGCCATTAGTTTCCGCCACTGCTGCAACTTCAGGGATATCTTGCATTCTTGTGGTTTCTAGGCACTACGTCTGGGTAGTACTATTGGTTGTTCACCCCCTAACTCTGGCCATTCGCACAATAATCCTCAGGGAGAAAGCTTCAGGATAGATAAACTTGAATCCTCGGAGTCCCGTATCCGAAGCAAACGGTCTCTTCAACAATATGCTCTCAAACCTCTGGGAGACCATCAAGGGAACAGCAAAAACCTATAGTTTGCAGTGATTGTGTTGAACTTTGGGATTCTCTTCAGTTCCCCTGATCAAGAGCTCAAAGGTGGTGGGGGGTCTTCTTAAGCCTACCACTGTTTGTTTCCTTTTAAATACTCTATGACTCAGGGAAAAGCATTACTAGCCCAAACAATATAACTTAAAAAATAGGCTAAATATATTAAAGACCATGATATTTTATTCATTTAACTGGCAATTTTCCTTTTCAGAATTCTCGACTACTGTACAATTCAGCCTTTTTTTTTTTGACAACTGTGTTTTCTTTAAATGCTTTCTTTATACTCTTTGAGAGAACACATGTTTCCTTCTCTCTATTCCCTCAGTCAGTCTACCACTTTTGGCAATTTTCTTCTAACATAAATGATGCTATTAATCAACACTTATTACTTTAATTTGTTCTTCTTTGCGGGGCAGGCATTTATTTCTTGCTGTTATTCTTCAAGTCATTTATTTAAATAAAAACAACAAATGCATTATTCTAAGTGTAAACTACAAAAAAGAGAAGACCATAGATTCATAATTTCCAAAGAATGAAAATAAGCATGATCAAAGCCAGAGCAATACACTGTAGTGGTGTTGTTTTATATGAAATCCTGCCTGCAGGATCCCATTTAATGGGTTGAGGCTGCTACACCAAGTGCCCAAGAGCTGTCGTGATAATGGGTTCGTTGCTATGGAAGCAAGTTCAATCTTAGAAACACTTGACAGTCCAATGAATGTGTTTTAATGCATTTTCCCTGATTATTTAAGAAAAATAATAATCAAATAACTGAAAAAATCTACAAAAAGTCAAATAATCTTAAATCAATAAATGAACACCATTTACTTTTTGTAATTCAGCCTTGAATGGTAAATGGAAGTCAGAATCAAACTGATTTTTCTGCCCCATAATAACCTTACCAATGCCTAAGTCAGCCAAGTCTCTTTTGCATCATTTTCTACCCTGACAAATGTTAATGTTTGCTCAGCGTGGCTGCACCTGCCTTGAGCAAAGTCAGTATGATGCTTGGTTTGCTTCATTGGTAAATTGGCTCATTTTCAGGAAGTGCAAAAACAGACTTCTACTCTTGCAGTGGTTTTGTGAAATTGTACTTACACCTGCTGCCTATATCAGTCTTCATCTTTAGTATATTTTATTATACAAATGCAAATATAGAATGCTATACTTGCTGATCATAAATGAGATATATTACATAATTCAAATCAAAAGTATAGCAATATATCTATAAAGTTACACTATAAAACTCAGCATGTCTTCCTCTCAATTTACCTGAAGGAATATTCTTATCTATTTTTGCAACCAATTCATCTATATTTTTTAAGTTAATTGGTAACTACCATGAAACTTATTGATTTGTTTTGGGGGGTTATTAAGCTTGTAATAGTGAAGGAAATTTTTCTATCTCTCATATTTCCATTTCACTTCCGCTCCACACAATATTCTCTTTGTCATAATTATTCAAATTTTGAACGTGAACCAAATGGCTTAGTAAGACAATAAATTCTTTTGAAGTTTTGTGAATTTCATAAGTGATCTTTTTCCTTGTATGTAGCTTCCACTACATTTTCCAAATAAATAGGATTTTTAGATAGGCATAAAATCCTTCATATACCAATAGCAGTAACCATAATTGATGTTTAAACATCCTCATCTTTAAAAGCCTCTAAGCTGTCTGTTAATCTGTTCTATTTCTGCTTCCTTCCCTGATGAGCCTCCTGTTCTAATTTGGTCTGATTATTTCCTAGTCACTCCGTGACTTCCAGATGTTGTCTTAGCCCACACTGTGGGCCTTGGCTTCTCCTCAATTGGCTTTCAGATCAGTTGTTTGATGGTCCATCCTAATCATATTGGGACTTTACATATACTTTATTTAGTAAGATTTAATGACTCTGAGAATGAGTATGAAGGTACCATGTTTTAATTTACTTCCTAAAATTATGTTTTTATTTTGATGATTTTATATATTTATATGGTGCAATATCACATACAGGCCTCATTGCTCTCCCACACTTATTAACCCACATTTTCTTTGTAACTACTTCCCACTTTCGTGTGTGTGTGTGTGTGTGTATTCTAGTCTCATGAATAGTCAAGTTGCTATGTGATTTTGACTGTGACTGCCATGTAAAACCCAGAGAACAACAGTCCATAGCAGCCCTGTCTTTTCCCTAGTTCTTATATACTTTTTCTCCTTTCATCTACAGTGTCTCCAAGGCTTTGGAGGGGTGATATATATGTCTTCTTTAGGGCTGAGCACTAAAAGCTATTTTCAGAGTTTTGATCAACTATGAGTCTGTGTATTAGCATTAACACTGCAAAAATAAGCCTGACTCAGAACAAAATTACCACTATTCTATGGGTATAAAATACAGAAGTAAGCTTGACTACACATTCACTTAGTAAAATAACAGTGCTGTATTTCCTGTTAGGCTCTTTGACCTCCCTAGCCACAGGCTTTTTAGTAGTTCTGAGTACCAGATATATATTCTTTCTTATGGAGCAAGTCTCCCATCCAGTTAGAAAGTGGTTAGTTGTCTCCTAAACAGTCAGGCACAATTTGGCATATTTTGCCTGGTGAAGTCTTCCACTGGTTAAGATCACTGATGACTACTTTAGCAGTTTAACTCATGAGCCTTGGCATCATAAAAGCTTCTAGCAGGGAAGAAGCTTC
Source organism: Microtus agrestis (assembly GCA_902806775.1). Taxonomy (NCBI): domain Eukaryota; kingdom Metazoa; phylum Chordata; class Mammalia; order Rodentia; family Cricetidae; genus Microtus; species Microtus agrestis. The sequence continues at coordinate 377,462 of CADCXT010004254.1, forward strand.
TAGCCTAGTCCCAGCTTGACTTCCCTATTTCCTAAATCCAAAGCACACTGCATCTTTAGCAAGAAAGCTTTGTTACCTAATTGTAGTGTGCACCCAACAACAATTATGGTAGCAATAAACTATAGTGTTTGGAGGCCCTTGGAGGCTCTCTGACAATAATTCATACTATAATATTTCACATTTCCATATTCAAACTTTTTTCCTTAAGCGTATATTAAGGTAGATTATAAACTAGTATACTTAGGTATGTTTATAATATTTATTCTGAGTAGAATAACTTACATAGAACTAGATTTTCAAAATCTAATTTTAAATTTCCCGATTAATCCCCCAAAGAGCAAAACAAAATTAATTTTGAATTTCTTTATTTCTAACTTTACCACACATCTATGGTACTTAGTATTGCCATAAAGGCAGACCAGATGCCAAAAGAGTAAAGAGCCAAGACACGCCGTGTTGCAAATAGGTTGGTATTATTTCGATGTGTATTTTGAGACTACTAAACATGTGAAGAACATTCTTTCAACAAATGGGATCAGGGAGCATCCTATATTCACTGAAGAAAGGAAATTCATAACAATATCTCACTTTATATAAAGGAATAACTCAAAGTCATCTAAGATTAAATATAAAAATTAAAACTATAAAATTCATGTTTTATTTTGTCTTCACATTTAATTCTGAGATTGTATTTTAATTGCAGCATTTCTCCATTTGCTTTCTTCCCTCCCAAACTTCTCAAATACTCCTCCCTACTGTCTTTCACATCCATGACTTATTCATCAATTGTTATTGTACATATATATATATATTTATATGTTCATATATAATCTTAATTATAACTTGTTGAATCTTTATAATGTTACTTGTAAATTTGTGTAGAGTTGACAAATATAACATGAGGAACATTTCATGATATGGGATTTAGCAATATTTTAAATTTTTAAAATATAACATCAAAAACATAGGAAACAAAAAGAAATACAAACTGAACTTCATTAAAATTAACAAATTCTTGGCATCAAAGAACAAAATTAGCAGTATTCAAGACAAACCTATTGTGTCCCATTGACACTCTTAGCTATGCTGAAATGGAACACCAGAAGTCTATATTTCCAAATATTCTTGTCCATAGAACTCAGGTTTAGATTCCAACAAGTGAGAGAACTAGAGTCAGTTTGCCAAGGACAATTCGCAGTGGGAAAGTGAACATACCAGGTAACGTTAATAGGACAGCTCTGATAAGAGCCCTCAGTGCTCAGGAAATTTCACAATTGTCAGTGGATGGGAAATGAATTCAGTTCCTACAAAGTCTAAAATCCCCAAATTCCTTCCACTTTAAGACCAAGAATAAAAAGAAATAAAGAACACTATGGCACAATGAAGAGCAAAAATGGTGTAGAAAATGGGGAGAGAAGTCCTCTAAGGAAAGAGTCAAAGATGGAAGGGAAATTCCCTACCCTCAGGAGAGAGATTTCATAAGGATGGTCAGGTGCTGCTTCCCAATGGTCAAAGACAGAAAGGTATTTTTAGCTATTTTTATGACTGAAATCATCATATGCACTTTTGTATGCTAGATAGTAACTTTACTTATGTAAAACAACTTCTAAAATAAATCTCTTCAAAACCCACCCTTTAAATAAAGCACACATATTTAGTAACATTGTGCCATGACTATTCTTTCCAGTTACATTTACAGAATAAAAATACAAAATAATCACTGTAAGAATTTTAAAGTAAGCCAGATATTCAAAATATTTAAAAATCTACTCGAATTTCAAAGTATTTCAGTTTTTGAAGTGAATTCTAAATGATTAAGTAAAAAAAAACACTTCTGTGTTTTCTGATGTTTGCAAGGGCAACTATATTCAGTTGTGAAAAATGAAACACCAATAAGCACAGAGTATATTTGATAAGAAATGCTGCATGCTAATCTCCAGGGTGCTCAGAAGTCATGCTATAGTATTAAATAAAACTTCTGTTCATTTGATTTACTGTGAGGGTTTCCTCCTCACCTCCTGTTAGTCTCTTCCATCCCTTCCCCTAGAGGATCTTACTTCAACATTCATTATGTGAGATCTACAAAGGAGAGAAACCATGCCACGATTTTTCTGAATTTTAGTTGTTTTAATGCATATACAATTTTACACATCTTCCTACAAACAGTGTAAATTTATTCTTTTTTAAGCCACATCAAAACTTCATTGTGGATTTAGAACACCATTTGTTTTGTGTTTTCTTTTCTTACTTCTCTTTTACATAAAATAGATTTACTTTTACGTACCATATTCTGATTATGTTTTCTATTCCCTCTACTCCCCCACATCCTCCCCACCTCCTTTCCCACCTGGATCAACCCCATTTTTGTCTCTCTCATTAGAAAACAAACAATTACCTAAGAAATAAAAATAAAATGAAATATCTGAAATATAATAAGGTAAGACAAAAACAAACAAATCATAGTAGTACAAAATAAATAATCAAAAAAAAGAAGAAAAGGCACAAGAAACAAATAAAGAACCCACTGGTTCATACATTCAAGAATACCATGAAAACACAAAAACAGAAGCAAATGAAGTATCCACTCCTTGGGGGATCTGCTTTTGGTTTTTATTTGTTTGGGTCTTTAGACAAGGTCTCTCCTAGCCTGGACTATATCACTCACTCACCATGTGGCCCAGGCTGATCTTGAATTTATGGCAAACAGTAGGACAAAAATGTAAAAGGCTTTTTCTTTTGATCCACCAACTAGCTCCCAAATCACGACATGGAGACTTGTTATGAATGCTTGGCCTTAGCTTATGCTCATTTATGCCTAGCTTTTCTTTCTTTAATGTAAATTCACCTGCTTATCTTTATCTACTTTTTACCTCAGGGATTTTTGCCTTTCTTTTTGTATGTCCTACTCTGTTTCTGATGGCTGACAGCTGCCTGGCTGGCTCTATGCATCTCCCTCCCTTTCTCCCTTGTTCTCTCCTCATTCTTCTTGAACCTAGATTTCTCCTCCTACTAATTGTCTCTGTCTGTCAGGTGTAGATGAAAACTTCTGTCCCACCTGGTCATGCAGCTGTTCAGTACCAAATAAACCTCCAGAGATTTATATTAATTATAAACTTTTTGGCCTATTAGCTCAGGATTATTATTAACTAGCTCTTACTATGTAAGTTAACCTGTAATTCTTATCTATGTTTAACCACATGCCTTTGTTACTTTTTCTCAGTGCAGCATTTTCATTTTGCTTCCTCTGCATCTGGGTAGCAACTGCAGACTGAGTCTTTCCTCTTCCCCGAATCCTCCTAATATGGTCACCCTTCCTATACCTTCTGCCTGGCTACTGGCCAATCAGCATTCTATTAAACCCAATACAAGTGACAAATTTTTACAGGACATAAGAGAATTATTCCACAGCAGCCAACCCTGCATATTCCTCTACTGTCTAGCTATTGGTCATTCAGCTCTTTATTAGACCAATCAGATGTCTCAGGCAAGCAAGGTGAAACAGCAACACATCTTTTCATAATTAAACACACATCATTACAATGTTAAACAAAAGCATCAGAAACAAATCTAACACATCTTTACACAGTTAAAGTAATATTCTGTAATATAAACAAATGTAATTCATCTTTGCCTAGTTAAAGTAATATTCCATGTCAAAATAACCAAGATAAAACAAAAGGAAATATAAAAGATTAAAAAAAAAGCCTGGACACTACATGAGAAGACAAGTTCCCTCCAAAGAACCAGGTTAGTTTTCTGTTGGCCATCTACTGCTGAGCATGAAGCTTACCCTTAAGAGTAGTCTGTTTCCCCAGTAAGACTCCCTCCAAAAAAAAATTCTAATTTTTCACTTGCAAGTTGTTATCAATTTACAATTTCATTTATATTCCCTTCATATAGGTATATAATTTAGGAAGTTTCTACTGTATTAGGATTCTATACAGTGCCTCAAATGGCCCTAAAGTTTAGCTGAAACCCCCATATTTCCCCCTCATCCCTCTCTTCTTTCCCCTCCCCATTTCATCCCCCCATTCCAGTTCCTCCCTTTAATACATAACTATCTATTCTATTTCCTATTTTTGGGGAGATCTGTCCCTCTCCAGTGGTTCCTGACTTTATATCTAATCTCTGTGGTGATACAGATTTTAGCTTGTTTGTCTTTGACAAAATAACTAAAATCTACATATAAATGACCATATACTACATTTGTCTTTCTTGTTCTGAGTTATCTCCCTCAAGATGATGTTCTTCAAGTTTCATCCATTTACCTGCAGCTTCTTAGTTAGGGTTTCTATTGCTGTGATGAAACACCATCACTAAAGGCAACATGGAGAGGAAAATGTTTATTTGATTAAACTTTCATATCACTGTTCATCATAAAAGGAAGTCATAAGAATGGAAACAGGACAGGTACTTGGAGGCCATGGAGGAATGATGACTCATTATGGCTTGTTCAGCCTGTTTTCATATAGAATATGAAATCAATAGCCTGGGCTCTCCCTAATCTGTCACTAAGAAAATACCCTACAATCAGATCTAATGGAAGCATTTTTCTTGATCAAGTTTCCCTCATTTTAGATAATTCTAGCTTGTGTCACATTCACAAAACTAGCAGTACAATTTGGTCTTGAAGTAGATCAATTACCATCCTCCCAAGGCATCACCATGCTGATTTCCCTAATTGCTGAATGTGTTTGCAATTCCACAGGGAATGGATGAGTATACCCTTTATTCCACATCCTTGACATCACAAGTTGTCATTTGTTTTTCATTATTAATCATTGATCTTAGTACCTGTGCTAAGGGTGTTCTGTTCAGACAGTTTTTTTATGTGCCAATAAGTTCAAGGTTATCCCCCTCCTTCCCTTCTGTCAAGTTCAGTGTATCTGATCTTATGGTAAGGTCTTTGATTCATTTTTAGTTGAGTTTTGTGCAGAGCTAAAAGTGTGGATATTTTTGATTTTTCTACATGTAGCCATCCAGCTAGACTCGCACCAGTTTTTTTTTTTTTTTTAAGATATGGTCTTCTTTCCAACTGTGGAAGCTTTCTGTTGTTGATATCTAGCTTTGATCTATTGTAGACAGAAAATATTTAGGGTGTTATTTCAATTTTCTTGGTTATGTGTAGACTTACTCTGTGTCCATGTACATTATCAATGTTGAAGAAAGTTCCATAAGCTTCTGAGAAGAAGTCATGTTCTAAATGTTTGGGTAACATTTTCTGTGAATAGCTGTTAGGTCCATTTGGTTTATAAGGTCTCTTAGCTCCAGTATTTATCTTTTTACTTTTCCTGGATAACCTGCCTATTGGTGAAAGCAGAGTTTTGAAGATTCCAACTGTCAGTATGTCAGTGTCAATATTAATTTTTCTATGTTAAGTTTGAGCTATAACTTTGTTTCTTTTATGAACTTGCATGCTCTTGGTTTTTTTATATAGATATTTAGAATCACAAGGTCCTCTTGGCTGATATTTTTGATGAGTATGTAGTATCTTTCCCTATCTCTTCTGACTAGTTTCAGTTTAAAGTCTAACTTGTCAGATAATAAATGGCTATACATAGGTCCATTTATTTATAATGTCTTCCTTTTTCCATACTTTTAGCCTGTGGAGACATTTATCTTTAATGTCAAGGTTTACATCTTGGATGCAGTAGAAGGATGGATCCTGATTTACATAGAGTCTGTTAGTCTGTGTCTTTTTATTAGGGAATTGAGACCATTGATGTTGAAAGTTACCATCATTGAGAGTAGTCAAAGAACAATGTTTGATGATTTCTGTTCATTTGATTTTGTAGTGTTTTTTATTTTTTTTTCTTCATTTGATGTGCTTTTTGTGGGGGGTTATTTATTGCTTGTTTGTGCTTAGGTATGGTTAACCTTAAAATGTTTTTCTTCTATCATCCTTCTGTAAAGATGATTTGTAGATAGATACTGCTTAAATTAGGTTTTGTCTTGGAAAGTCTTTCTTTCTCCATTTATTGTGATTGAATCTTTTGTTGAGTATAGAAAATGGACTAGCATCTGTGGTCCCCTAGATTCTCTAGAACGTCTACCCAAGCACTTTTGGCTTTTAGAGTTTTCAGTCAGGTGTTAATCTAACATTATATAGTACATAATTTGCTTTCATAGGAACTTGATCCTTTTCTCTGCATCTTTTAATATTATTTCTTTGTTCTGTATATTTAAATTTTATGTACCTAGAGGAATTTCTATTCTGGTCCAGTCTATCTGATGTTCTTTATTCTTCTTGTACCTTAATAGACAGCTCCTTATTTAGGTTATGGTGATTTTCTTCTATGATTTTTTTGGAAATATTTTCTGTGAGTTTGGCCTAGGTTTCTTCTCTTTCCTGTATTCCTATTTTTTCTCAGATTTGGTCTTCTTATAGGATTCCAGATTTTCTAGTTGTTTTGTGTCACAATTTTTTTTTCATTTAACATTTCTTTAACTGAGATATCAATTACTTCATCTTATTTCCATTGTCTGCGAGGCTTTGTCTCCTCCATCTCTTAAAATGCTTTGCTATTTTGGCAAGCACAATGAAATTGGGGAAGCTTTTCTATAGGCTTTGGATGTTATTTGATGACAATTTTAGCTTTTGTATTAGTAGATGCTAATCTCCTGCTAAGTAAATAGATCCTAAGTAGTTTTGTATCTATTGTCACATGATGTTAGTTCTGACACAGAATATCTCAATGTGTTTTTATTTTAAGCATATTCCTGAGGGTAAGAGATGTTAAACATTTTTCATGTTGATTAGACGTTTAGATATCATCCATGGGATCTGTTTGTTTGTTTTATTAGTCCATTTATTGATTGGTTTATTTGATGTTTGGGGATATAGTCTTTGTATTGTTATGTATTCAATATACTAATATACAATATTCAATATACTAATCTGCCAAGCTATAGCTAGTATAATTTTCCTGTAGGTTGGGCTTTTGTTGTTGTTGTTATTTATGCCTTTCTGGTCAGGACCTCTTTAAATTTTCTCTAGTCATACTTGTTTATTTGTTTCCATTTGTTCTGAGCTAGTAGAGCCTTTTTTTATGAAGAGCCATTGTGTTCTTGCTTGTTTTACTCATCCATTTTGCTAACAAGTGTATTCCTATCCTTCAGTTCCCGAATTTATGTCCAGAACCACTTTGAATTGGCTATATTTTTACATAAAAAATAGGGATTCCATTTTATTCTTCTACATGCAGTCATCCAGTTTCCCATTTTTTCCAAGAGGCTGTCTTTATGTCAATATTTTTGCTCAAAACTCAGGTGTCTATAGATGTGTTGGTTACTTATGGGTCCTCTGTCTATTACAATGATAGATATATATATGTTGTTTTTAACCCATTTCTATTATTTACTTTAGTATTTTTTTGTTCACTTGATTGCTTGGTTGGCTTCTTTGTCACAGTATGGCTCCATAATTCTATAGGATAATTTGAAATTATATAATCTGCATTTTATATATATTAGGACTGCTTTGGCGATTCAAGATCTTGTGTCCTTTCATAAGAATTTTAGGATTGATTTTTTTCAAGTTCCTTGAAGAATATTACTGGAATTGCAATAGATTTTATTGATTCTCTAGATTGCTCTTGGTAATACCTAGTTACTTGTTATTGCTATGATAAAGCAATAGCAAAAGACAACTTGAATAAAGAAAAGATTTATTTAACTTATCCTTCTAAATCATAGTCCAATATTATGATAAGTCAAGGTAAGATCTCAAGCAAGGACCAATGAAGAAATCACTAACACCCCTTACTGCCTTGCTTGCTTGCTCACATAATTTCATACACAACATATAAACCCCTGTCTGGAGGTGGTATCACCCATAGTAGGCTGAACCCTCTTACATCATTTATCCATCAAGTTAACATCACACAGTCATGTCCACGGGCCAGTATGATTGAGGCAATTCTTAATTTTCCCAGATAATTCTACATTGCAGCAAGTTGACGATAGAATTTAACTAGGACACTCTATCCCTTGTAATCTTGACAAGCAAACATATCACAGTTGAACTATAACTTAATATAATTTAAAATACAGTGCAAGTTTAAAACTCTCCCAGGCTTTAAATTTTACAATATTTAAAAATCTGTCATTTCTTTTTTTAAAAAAATCAAAGTTTCTTAAATGTGAGCTTCCATGAAAATACAGCCAAGTTATATACTTATATATGATTTATTATCCCAAAGCTAAAGAACCAGGCCATAAAATTAACCAGATAAAATCAAATGCAAAATCTAGTTGTGTCAATCTCATCCTGGAGTTCAGTGTCTAGCATCTGGAACTTACTCATGATCTTGTGGGATGCAAACTCTTGGGACTATCACTTCTCTAATTTTTCTTTTTTTTTATATGAGTTTGCACATCCTGTGCTGTAGAATTAGGTCTGCTCCATGCTCTACTACTGTTCTTGGCATGCATAATAACTGACACTTCCCCTTCCCCAGTAACCTCTTCTAATAGCTCTTCTTGGATTCCAGCCTGTTGGCAAGGTCATGAGCCTTAATCACTCTCCATGACACACACCCAGTCTTACATTCCTCATAGCTTTAAAATAACTATGACATGGGTGACTTTAATTTATCATTTACTAAGTTCTTCCAACTTTATTTGGAGTTTCGGCCCATCTTGCACAACAGTGTACACATGCAGACATCCTCCCCCACTGTCCTAATGATGTGCTGAAGTTTTGCTGATCTCTCTTCAGTTAGAGCTGATTCTTCAACCACAGCAGGTTAGCATCCATTTCCCCAGTAAATTACAAAAGCTTTCACTTTCCTATTTACCTCATCCAAATTATGATATACATGACCATGATAGTCTTTGAGCCCTTCTGTAACTTCACAAGCCAAGCTTTCATTGGTTGTTTTTTGTCAACATTCTTACCTTTCAAGCACCCCAAAACAGTCCATTTAGCTGTGAGTGTTCGATGTATAAAGCATTGATTACACAGAACAATTGGTTAAAATAGGTATACCCTTCTGAAGATGTGTTTTCTAGAATTAGAAGGATGTTGAAATGAATCAAAACTATGTATAATGCTGGCAATAAACATTTTTTGCTTGGTTTTAGTGTTCCCACTAAAGGGCAAAACACCTTCATAGAATAATAAAATGCTTTATAAAATTGTGCTAATTTCTTAGAAAATATGTAGATATTAGAAAATTGCAATTATTATAATAATTATTATATTACTCTATATTAGGGCATAAATACCTTCATAATCTATCTAAGAAATGTGTATGATAAATTACATCATTTTTTTCTAAACAAAACAATGTAACATTAATGATCTGACTAAAAATAAAGACTAGCCCAAAGAAATAAATTGCATTTTAAATAATAACTTGCATTTTTACTTGGTCTGTAGTAACAAATGTAGTTGAGTACAGAAATATGGAGGATTAGTTTAATACAAATTAATGATGAGCATAGGCTGAATAACACTCCAATAGAAGATCATTCATAGTAGCAAAACAGTTCATGTAAGTAGTTTGGCTAATAGAATCCAAATTAATTATCACCAAATGAATGCCAGCATTTCACTAGTTAAATATTTTATTATGTTATTGTAGATTATTAAACACCTTCAAGAGAATACTTTCACTTCATTTTCATAATTTATAGAGATTAAATGTGAGGAATACATTGATTTTTCTAGATCAGTCGGTAATTGAAGCAAATTAGCCTTTAATCTAAAATTTAATTTTCCTTCTCAACTACCTTTTGCTTGGCTCTTTCATAGCCTAAATCAATCTTTTAAAATATGATTGAAGAGAGAACATGAAATGCTAAATTCACTATAAAAATGTTATTAGCTGGTCCTTTGAGATTCTGCATTAGTAAGAAGAATTTTAGGCATTCTGTGTTATCTGTTACTATTAATAATTGAAAAATAGAAGAAATGAGCCAGTTATTCTTTTTATCAATGTAATTAGTTTTTATATCCATTTCATCTACTTTTGCAATTACAAAAACATAAGGCAGAGCTTGGATAATGTTACCTTGTGTTTGTGCAAGTTATTTTTTTAACTGCAAAAGTCCTCTTTATAATCTAGTACTACCCACGAGTTTGTGAGGAAAGGCAGGTAAGTTCTGCATATTCTGAATTTATGGCCGACAAAGATGACAAATATTCACAGGATTTGAATATTAAGTAAGGCTCTGAATGTACTACAGATGCGTTCTTGACAAATAAATTAAATTGACACCTAATCCTTACTTTATCTGGCTGACAGAAAAATCAGTTACAATGCTTTCTCTCCCCAGAGGCATAAGCAAGGAGACTCTTGTGCACAGTAATATACTCCAGACTTATCTCTTTTATTTTCTCTCCTCTCAGCACTGCGTCCATCATTCAAAGCAACAGACGCTCTTAGGCCTCTCAAGTGCTTGAGTTCTGATGATTCCTGCCTTTTAGACTTCAAGAGCTATTCACTAAGGCAAGGATTCCCTATTCAGGAGAGAGGCTCCTGAGGGCACTCTCCTCTGCAGCCTCTGCTCCTTAGGCATTTCCCTGATTCACAGGGGCTGTGCCTTGCATTGGCATCTTCCTTGCCTTTTTAACTGCAGCTCTGATCATAGTCTTCCTTCCACTCTAGATTCTTTTAGTCCTAAAGATCCAACAGAAACAGTGACTGCACCCTGGATAAAGTTCCAGAGGCAATAATTTAAAGCTGTGTATTTCTATGAGCTACTCAAAAGGCAGAAAGTGTTAGCGTCTCGAAAATTACCTTGTTGAGAATAAAAGCTGCAGAAATTATAGATATCATTCTGTGAGTCAAAAGCATTGAAATCTCTGTCTTTTAAATCTACTCTCTATATTTTATTCTATCATTTTGTGGATTTTGTATATTCATTCAATTGGTCTGTATTGACATATATCTTTCTAAAGAGTTTATTTTTCCAATACCCTGAAAAACTCATAAATCTCACAGTTCCCCAGAGAATACTAAAGAGTACTGAATAGTTTCCCTTATCCTGTTTTATTCGTGATAAACTATGACTCAATTTCATTCTTCTTTATGGCAAAATTAAACACTATTACAGAAATAATCCTTTTTAAAACTAAGATAATGCAGACTCATTCCTAAACGGAGCTGGTAGGTCATTTGACTTCTGAAACTTTAACAAATAAAAATGAATTCATTCATTTATTCACTAATGCTACTGAACAGTCAAGCCAAGTGCTACCTAGGTGGCTCATCTATGGGTGGTGGTGTATCAGTGAGGAGAGAGTGACTACTTGAGTAAGAAAATGGAAAATCCTGGCAATGAAATAAAACGGGAATGTAGGGTGGTGAGATAATAACTCAAACTGAGCAAAACATCAATTCAAAAGCCAAGCCAGCCACAAGTACCTACCCAGGAATGCCATGATGTCCAGTGTGATGAATGTTCAAAAGAACTACATATTGAGTTCACCAAGACGAATCTTGTCAAAACACATATGAAATACTGATATGAAAGGAGTGCACAGCTGTGAAATGGGTTTCACTAAACAAGGGTAGCATTAAGAAAGCAAGTGAATGAAAGATAAAGGGGGAGATTATGAGGAGTGGAGGGAAATGAGTAATTTAATTCCAGGAAGGACACTTAGAAAGCTGTGTGTGTGTGCATGTGTGTGTGTGTGTGTGTGTGTGTGTGCGTGTGTGTGTGTGATTTCTGCCTGTGGGTCTGTGTACAGGTTTTCATCTCTTGAGTGAAGTAGATTCTCTGATGATGGGAAATATTTGAACCTGCGACTTAAAAATGAAATTGGAAAGGATATAAAAAGGAAAATAAAAATATGTATGTGATATGTTCGATCAGTGTGACTCATAAACCTTTCTTAAGTACTGAGGCAAACAGTTCACAGGGGAAGGCATACTTACAGACTCCTGAATATATAGTCTGTTCTTTGTGGTTTAGATTGAAAAGTTTATCTCCTAGAAGAGGTAGATGTTACTGCTTTGCAATGATATAAAAAAGTGTCTACTTATGTGAACGTTAAGGGGGATGAAGACATACTTTCCATGCAGGGCTTCACTATGGGGGAAATGACTGCAAATGCTGAGCTGTTTATAGAATCTATTGAACTTCTGGGAAAATTATAAACTAGGGAATTTACCTGCCTTAACAGGAAAAATACAACAAAGCTTATAAAATCTTAAGCAATCTTACAAAATATACATATGGATTTTGCTTTCAGATCCCAGAAAGTACCATAAACTGAACAGAAGAGCAACCAGGCCTTGAATTACTCTGCTGAATATTGACATACATAAACTAATGACACGTGACAGGAAAAAATGATGATTTTCTCACTGAAAGTGATAAAGAAAATCTAAGCTCATTATTCAGGTTCCCAGAATAGAACTAGTGGATTACACGGAAAAATATGGAAGATTTTGAATTCTTATGAAAGGGGAGCATTTTACAAGAATCAAAACTGTCTCAGAACTTGGGTATATTTATCTAGTTATAATTCATTTTCGAAGTTATAAGACGATTTTATGAAAACTGTTTTTAAGTCTAACTAACAGCTTTTGCTTTGTAAAGAGGATATAATAGATATTTGTGGAATAAAGTGTAAATGGATGTATTAAATACTTGAGCCCCAATTCTTTGAATCTAATTACTTTGCTATTGTTGTTTGCTTGGTTTATTGGGAAATTTCGCCACAAGGTCTCACTACGCAGCTCAGACTTCCCCAACACTACCATGCTGTAGAGTATGGCTTGGGACTGGCTCCTGTGTCAGCCTTCTCAGTACTCCAATTGCACAGGCTTGCCATCCTGCCTGATTTGAAAACACACATTTTGAAAGTCAATTGTACCTTAGGGATTAAATGAATGGACAGAGGGTATAAACAAAATGCATTTATCATTATTTTCTCAAGTTATAATTTTGTTCATCATTAAAATGCCAGTATCAACTGACATTGACTTGCCCATTCTTCTTCCCTCTGTTGTTTTTAACATTTAATAGGTAATAGCTTTGCATGAGCCTGACTTAAAAACTTGTAATACGTGAGCCACCATGTGGGTGCTGAGAATTGAACCCAGGTCCTCCACAAGAGCATCAGGTGTTCTTAACAACATCTCTAGCCCCCAGAGTTCTAGTGGCATATCAATTCCTCCATATTACAATTTTTCAGAATTTATATATTTTTTTAATTTAATTTTATATTCCAACCACAGTTCTCCTTCCACCCTCCTACTGCCCTCTGCCCCACAGCCCACCTCCCATCATTCCTCTCAACAGGTAAAGGCTCCAAAAGAGGATCAACAAAGTCTGGCACATTACATTGGGAGCAGGACCAAGTTCCTACCCATTGACTTACTGTCTCCCACAGGAAGCCTACATGGGAACAAACTAGGCGGTCCTCTATATATGGGAGGTGAAACTTGACTCTGAGGGATCGCTGGCAGTAGGACCAGAATCTGTCCCTGGTGCATAAGCTAGCTTGTTGGAGCCCATTACCTATGGTGGAATGCCATGCTCAGCCTTAATGCATGGAGGAGGGGCTTGGGCCTGCCCCTACTTAATGGGCCAGACTTGCTTGACTCCCCATGGGAGCACTTACCATTGGGAGAAATGGATGAGTAGTGGGCTTAGGGGAGATGAGGCAGGGCTGGAGGAGGGTGTAAGAGAGAACTGTTTCTGGAATTTAAAATGAAATTTGAGGTCGCTTATGTACACTATCATATCATCTGCAAATAACAAGTCAGTGATTTATAATATTAATCATGAATTGCTCAAATCAGAAGAGGGAAAATGACCTTTCTAAAACGATTTATTGACAATTTTACATTATAATGAGAGAGAATGAGTAAAAATAGAACTAAGCAAAGCCCTTTTCATGGATTCCATTTGGTTTATATTCTTATATTCAATTTTATTTGCTCATTTCTAATTAAATATTTGTTTTAAATACAAAAAAAATAAAATGAAATTTGAAAAATAATAAATAAAATATAATATGAAGTAATTAATATCTCATAGAACTCTAAAGAACTGAATTTTAATCATCATGCACGTTTAAAAATCTTATATCCCAACATGTCTAGAAAAAACTAATGCTTCACTAAACAAATATTGTAATTGATTTTTATGTTTTTTACTTCAACTACCAGTCAAGTTGTAAAATCAAAATAAATTGTTAAATATATTTGTTACTGAAAAAAAGTTGAAGCATTTAAACTTTTCTGCATGACACAGAGATACCCATTCTGTCACTATTTAATAGTGTTATGATTATCTCATTTTCCTTCTCTGTCTCATAGCTACACTCTAAGTGTTCTTCTTAGTAAGGTTGAATTTTAAGGACCATTTCTTTATTGGATTGATAAATGTCAATTAATTTAATTATGTTTTTCTATTTTTTATTATTTGGCAACGATCACAATTTAGCCTAATTCACATTTAGGACAGCTATTTTTGTGTATTATTATTACTCTTACAGACGATGGTTCTGAGAACATATGTGAACAATGTGGAACTAATGGATATCTACAAACCATATTATTTGGGAGCTGGGTGTACAGTTTAGTAAATATGAGGACCCCCATGAGTTTTATTTCTAACAAATAATCTTGGTGGTTTGTGCTCATAATCGCAGAGCCAGGTGTCTCCATGAGTCTCAATGGCCAGATAACCTAGTGACTGACTTTATCACTAAATATAAGGGAGCAACTAAGAAAAGGTATTTCATGTTAACTTTTGGATTAAAAACACACAAGAATACACACACATACACAAACACACATCAAAATGAAATCAAATTATTTGAAAATCCTCAAAACTAGTTGCCATTTAAATGACTGAGAAGGTACATCCTGCATACATTTTCATGATGCTAAACAAGAGTCTGTGTCAGAAAAGTAACCCATTACAAGAACGCCAATCTGCTTGTTGTTATGTGAAATCTATAGTTTACTAAGTGAAATAGAAGTGAGATCTTGAATTCAGACCTTGTCATTCTCTTCATGTCCACAGTTGCAATATTTAAGCAATACATAGTTTGACAAATCTCCTAGAAGAATCAACCACTTTCATGTTTACCATAGTTTTGCAGAGTTTTAATCTCTACTTCAAGTTTTTTTGGTTAGCATTCTGGCATTGTTATATTAACGACACTTTCTTAATGTTAATCTGAGTTTTATTTTAGGAGATGGGAATCTATGCATCAAGTGAATATTTATTTATTTATTTATTTCCTTCTTTCTTTGAACTTACAAAGTAGTTTGTTATTTCACTACCCTCTATTCCTTCCAGTTCCTCCCCATCTCCCTTCCCATTCCGATGTTCTCCCTTTCTGCCCCTGCCTCCTTAGAAAAGAACAGACTTCTAAGAGATAACAACCAAACATGAACAAATAAAAGATATAACAAAATCCATCACATGGAGGCTAGACAAGGTGATCAGAAATGAAAAGAGCCCTAAGAGCAGGCCCAAGAATCAGAGACTCACCCATTCACACACTCAGGAGTCCCAGGAAAATACTAAGCTGAAAGCTATAATATATACACAGAGGACAAGGTACAGCTCCTTCTCAGCACTGTGTTTGCATCTTCTGTCTCTATGAGTTCATACGAGCCTATTCACTTGGTTTAGGGAACCTTGTTCTCCTGGTGACCATCTACTCTGTCTCTTTTTGGATCCTTTTTCTCAGACTGAGCTCTGAAGGTAGGGATTGAATGGAGGCATCTATTTAGAGCTGTGAGTTTTGTGGACTTGTGTGTGTGTGTGTGTGTGTGTGTGTGTAATGTATGCCTGTGGGTCTCTGCATAGGTTCCCATCTCCTGAGTGAAGAAGATTCTCTAAGGATGACCGAATAAGGCACTGATCTATGCATATAGAAGAATATAATTCATAGTCATTTTATCACTATTTGTTAGGCCAATAGCATTTGATTTTACCCTAGACCTCTGGGCTATCTATTATTCGACTTTTGATCACATAAGCAATACCAAATATGTATCTCATCTGGTAGAGTGACCTTTAAGAAAAATCAGGCACTGTTTGGTTATTCCCACAAGCTCTGTGCCCCCATTGCCCTATCATATTTTGCAGGCAGGACAGCATTATAAATCAAAGGTTCATAACTAGGTTGGAGTCCACATTTTTCTTTTGTTAGCCTACGAATTACCTCTCTGTATCAAAGACATTAAGATATAGGGTGTCTAAGCATCAGCTAAACTATCCATGTCCAATTAATTGAGTAGATGGTGTCTTCAGCAATGGTGCCTTGCTGTCTTGGCAATATGTTATGTTTTGCAATCAAGGTACACAGTGCCATCAGCAATAGGGCCTTACCATCTAGTATGTGAGCAATCAAGGTTAGCTATCATAACCTGCATAGTGTAGGAGCCCTCTGAAGCCTTTCTGATCAACAGCTCTTATAAAGTTTTCACATATCTGACACTACAGTTTTGTTTTTAGTGATTCATGATGTCTAGGATCAACATCAGCCCAAGTAGAATGCTTCCATTTGAGATCTACTTGAAATTCTTTTTAATAAGTTTATAAAAGTGGGTTTTCATGTGACATTTTCATGCATTCTTAGTTTTGGTTCATCCTTCCCCTGTAACTCATCTTCTTTCTCATAGGATATTGATAATTGATTAATAGTAGAAACTTGCTTTATTCACCAAAATCCTTCCGGAAAACAATGACCTCTCTTTCTAACATATATGTTATTTTATTATTTTTTTAAATTTTTTTCTTGACTCTTTATGATGATACAGCTATTGGGGGCTTTCTCTCTTATTTCTGCTTTTAGATCACTTTGAATAGAGTAATTTCTATGAGTTCCTTCAAAAATTGAGATTGTTACTATTTAATTAAGGAATCGTTAATTGCAATTTTTATGAGGAAACTTGACTTTATCTTCTACTATTTTTATTTTTTTAAGTTCAGTATGAGATATAACACTACTTGTAGAATTTGACAACAGAATAGTAAAGAATATGATGTCTTTGGTGATAAAATTTTTCAGAGTGCCTACATCTTAGCTTGTTTCTTCTTTCTCCACTCTAATTATACCTCAATTCTATAAATGTGATCTATCTATCTATCTATCATCTATCTATCTATCATCTATCTATCTCAACATATTTCCATATTTGTAAGTATATACATATAAATATATATCTTTGAGGAACAAAATCTGATTACAAGAATCTTATATCCTTGTTCTTAGAAGACTCTCAATTTTTAATCATAGATTGTCTGCATGACTAAATTATATTGCTTTCCTCTGAATATTAAGTTTTGTTAAATACATAATCATCTTATAATACAAGATGCCTCATAGTATTATCAAGTTTGTCATTTTAATATGAATTATGCAGGAAAATGTGATTATACAGGGAAGAAGAATTAGAGGATTGGAGGGAATTTAAAATATTAATTATCTGCCTAGCCTCACTTGTTGCCTTCATAAATAAAATTACCGAGAGACGAAAAGCTAAAGAGCTCATCATAGTTCTAGTTCTTTGTGGAAGTTTGATATGAAATTTAGGTTTTGGATATTTAGTTTTCAACTCAGAATCTCACTCTACACATCAGGGAAGCTGTGCTGTGATGAGAAATTAATCAACACTGTCATACTATACATAGAGAAGTAGTCATTCTGTTCCTGATTAATTCAGTGACTCAGTTCACCTTTAAAACAAAATAAAGACAACCAACAAATAAAAGAGAGAAAGATGGGAAAATTTAGAAGGGTCAAAGGAGATAGCCATCATTCTAATTTACATTGTCCAAAGCTGGAAGAAAATATCTACCCACTGCACTACCGAAGAGAAAAATGGTATAACAAAAATTGTCATGTACTCACAACAAAGAAAACAAAACTTTAAAAATTCCAAATATATTTAAGGATTTTCAATGGCTGGTACTCCATAAGCTTAGAAGAATATCAAATAGCTATCAACTGAGAGACAATTACTATTTTCATATTTTATGTTTATTTTACCAACAAAATCTAACAATCAAAATGTCTACTTTACAAATAAAGAA
Organism: Microtus agrestis; assembly: GCA_902806775.1. Classification (NCBI taxonomy): domain Eukaryota; kingdom Metazoa; phylum Chordata; class Mammalia; order Rodentia; family Cricetidae; genus Microtus; species Microtus agrestis. Next base: position 395,480 of record CADCXT010004254.1, read on the forward strand.
CGACATTTTCCAGAGAAAATATAATATAGTTTATAAATGGAAATATAATAAGAAAAAAAGTAATTGTTATGTTACTTTGTTTTAAATATGGCTCCTCACCTTAGCAACACTTAGTTCATAACACTAAAATATTTCAATACAAATATTAGGAATATACTCAAGAAGCCATGTATGTAAAGCCATGTTATTCTTGACAAATTGTTTCCTTTTGTTGATCTAGTACTGCAGATTCATAACCTCATTGAGAATTTTATGTATAGCAGGAATTATGAATTGATTTGTGTAGCAAATTTCCACACACTCTGAAGTCAGATGATTAGCAAGGTTTCAACAACTGTGTATGTACAAATTTTAGGACATACCACACTTACCCAGACACAAAATATGAAAAGTCATTCATATTGTTCTCCACCAGCCTTTCTCCAAAGCTGTAATAAAAAATAACCCAGTCTGGGCGGTGGTAGCACATGCCTTTAATCCTAGCACTCAAGAGTCAGCAACAGGCAGATCTTTGAGTCTGAAGCCAGCCTAGTCTACAGAGTGAGTTTCAGGACACCAGAGCAGCCAGAGAAGTAGAGAGAAACAGCAAAACACAAAACAAACAATCATACAAAAGAACCCTAATTCTGTTCAATCGTGTCCTAGCAAATGACTATTTCAGGAGGTGATGCTGCAAAAACAGTCCAAGGATGTAATTGAAAGGACTGTAATAAACATACTACAACAGAGGAGACACACAAAGACAATTAAAAAAACTTTAAGCATTATTTCACAACTTTTTCTGTTGGTTTCTACATGCATATACACCAATTTTGACGAATACTGTAGAGATAAACTTCCAACATTCATAAGAACACGTTAAGTACCCAGTGTCTAGTTTCAATATGCACATACTCAATTGCTTTTATTTACACTACCAAGGTAAGAAAATGTATAGTTTATGAGATTTGACTATAATATGTTTTAGGAAAGGAACGACCAATATGATGAGAGAGTTTGGCTTGAAAAAAGGAAAAAACACAACCCTCTCTGATATCTTCAAACAAATCTGTTGCTTATTCAAATAAACTAATGAAGAACATTTAAAGCAAATTTAGTGTCAGTCTACTGACAGATCCGAAATAGAATGACTTACTAGGTTCCCCCAAAGAGGAATATAATATCTTGTGACCATGTTTTATTGATACTCATATTCAATCTGAAGTTTTTGTAAAATCAATCTTCAGTGGTTACTTCCAAGAAGATACAGTCAAGCCTGCGAATGAGGCATGAAATAGGAATTCCACCTAAGCACCTGCTGTGAATGAGCATGATGAGAATTGCTTATCCATTTTACTCGTGATGTAGCTAAGTGCTTAGATGCTTAGATATAGGTATTCAGTGTTCGGTGAATTGAAGAAACTGTATATGCATGTATACATGTATGTATGTATATACACCCCTCCATAAGACTAAGAAGGGAAAACATACAAGCACAGGGGTTTGAGGACAGACTAGACAGCACGGTGAAACCTTTCTATTTTATAATAACAATAGAAAAAAATCTCACTTAAACACTTTATCATATTGGTACTCTACACATCCCAGGTGTCCATAATATATATAGGGGCAATTGGAAGTGTATGTATATAAAGAGCTTTCTACTGAAATTAGAGAGAGCAAGAGCACCACTCAGTGAGCTAGATTCTGCACCCAAAACATGTTCCCAGACCTGAGTTGCCTTAAAGATTGTTATACTTCTCTTTAATTCCAATATCCTATTTTTTTAACTTTTCTCTTAAATATTAATGTTAAAATAGTAACTCTGATAATCATCATTTAATCCTCAAACCCTTTCTGAGATAAAGGGTTTGATATTTGCTTTCAAGAAAATAAATGACTTTATTTCTTTTAGGAAATACATACCAAATTCTCAGCACCTCTTCTTTTGCTTACTCCCAAAATAACATGGACTGATACCTACTCTGTCATAATCACCTTGTAGAAGTTGGTGGCATTATGTTGAACATTTTTTGCTTTTACGTAGTGTATATATCAACTGAAAGACAGTCATGAAGTAGTAAAACATTAATTCACCATAATTATATGTTAAAGAAAGCAGATGTTTCTAAAGATTTTCACAATCTTGAAATCCCGGCAATTATAAGATAGAGACAAGAGGATCACCACAAGGTTTGAGTTTGCCTGGTCTACATAGGAATTTCCAGGTTTATATGACAAGACTTTTTTTTCTTTTAAAGGGACGAGGAATGAGAAGGGTTGGTGTGCATATGAAAGCGAGAAATAGAGAGTAGAGGTTGAGGAAGAAAGGCAAGGATTGGGAAGGGGGAAAAGAAAAAGAAGGAACAGCAGGAAGGAGGGAAAGAAGGGTCAGTGAAGAAAAAGGAAAAGAAAAAGAAAAAAATCAAGAGAAAAGATGGAAAAAAGAGTCTGCATATGATATTTGAGATTCTTGTCTATGTTGGAGTGATAATAAAAGTTCTCTACATGTGAATAAAGAATGATGGCAACAAGATTCAAGGATATTTTCTAGCTCTATCCATTTTCCTGCAAAATTCAAGATATTGTTATTTTTTCTCCTGTGTAGTACTCCATTGTGTAAATATACCACATTTTCCTTATCGATTCTTGAGGAGAAGCACACATAGATTGTTTCCAGGTTCTGGTTGTACTCAGTCATAAGTGGTTTTAAAGCATAAAGCAATAAAAACCAGTCCACAAATCACAATCACAGAAAACCTAGACAACAATGAGGACCCTAAAAGAGACATACATGGATCTAATCTACATGGGAAGTAGAAAAAGACAATATCTCCTAAGTAAATCGGGAGCATGGGGACCTAGAGAGAGGGTTGAAAGGGAGGGGAGAGGCAGGGAGGGGAGCAGAGAAAAATGTAGAGCTCAATAAAAATCAATAAAAAAGATTCAGATTCAAGTATGTTTGAGTTTCCCAGTTGCACATCCTCCCTGATTTAATATTAACCTCATGCTACTTGCTCAGAAGGAAGAGTCTGAATAACTTAAAGTGTCATAGAATCCTTCTTCTGACCTAAGTCTCTTTTATTCTCAGTATTCAATGTTAACAGATCTCTGTCTTGTAAAATAGATTTATTAAATATTTGCTCAGCACTGCATTTCAATTTTGGGTTTTCACAATTCAATTATCCCAGTTTCTTCTTATGTAAAGTGCCTCTGGCCCTAGCTCTTTAAAAATGGCTCACATCCTCTTCTATTGAGGAAACTTGAGCTACAGTCCTCCTTCCCTAGTTAGCCTACACTAGCTTCTTTAGTCCATTGAATTTTGTTTGTTTGTTTTTAGTGTATTTAACTGTACACATGCCAGGTTTTGTTCTTGAAGCAGCCATTTAATAAATTTGCCCTTACCTTCCTAATCATAGCATACTCCCAGCTTTTGCAGGTCTGTCACGATACTATGTACATTTTCAATTTCCATACCCAATGGTGCAAATAGTACACAATCAATAGACCTCCAAAATTAATCGTCAAGACAGTTCTATTAATGTCATTTTAGCCAGGAGACAAATACCAATACGTTTTGCAAATACATATGTTTGTGATGCACATCTACGTATGGTGTTTGCTTGCAAGTAAGTTCAAGCATGCATGCAGAGGCATATGCATGTGCTGTATTGAGGTTTGGGGTAAGTTCTGCTAGAAAACTTGCATTGGTGTGTAAGGCAAAGCAGCAACATGTGATGGCTACCCCCAGCATCCTCATGTACATACCTGCATATGTGAACCTGCCGGAGCTCTTTCAGACATATATAAAAATCAAAATCTTACACCTATATATGAAACAAAATCAAGTATTGGTCTTTTGGAGTGTTAATTTGCTTAATATAATAGCTTTCAGTTAAACATTTTTCTGAATATGTCATGTTTTCAATATTTCTTCAAGGCTAAAAAAATGCCAGTGTGTATAAATTGCACATTTTCATTATACCTCATCTATTTATGAATATCTGTTTTAGAATATGAAATAGGTTTTTATCAAATGAAAACCTTTTCTTTTTCCTTTGTAGGGAAAGGTGAGCATGGAAAACCATACCCCCTTACTGAAGAATACCAGGATGACTCAGCTTACAGGGAAAACGGCTTCAATATTTTTGTCAGCAACAAAATTGCTTTAGAGAGGTCTCTGCCAGATATCCGTCACGCTAAGTAAGTGTGAACACGTCAAGTGTGTTTGTTACTTTGGTTATTTTGTGTTATTATTGTTTTTAACTTTTATTGATTCTTTACGCATTTCACATCATGGATTCTGATCCCACTTATCTCTATCCCCTGGCATCCACCTTCTGCCCTGGCAACCTCCCCTCACAAAGCAAAACCAAATTTAAAAGAAAAACGCAAAACCAAATAAAGCAAAGAAACAAAAAGAAAGAAAGAAAGAAAGAAAGAAAGAAAGAAAGAAAGAAAGAAAGAAGGAAGGAAGGAAGGAAGGAAGGAAGGAAGGAAGGAAGGAAGGAAGAAAGAAAGGAAGAAAGAGAAAGAAGGAGGAGGGGGAGAGGAAGAGGAGGAAGAAGAAGAAGAAGAAGAAGAAGAAGAAGAAGAAGAAGAAGAAGAAGAAGAAGAAGAAGAAGAAGAAGAAGAAGAAGAAGAAGAAGAAGAAGAAGAAGAAGAAGAAGAAGAAGAAGCAGCTTTTCAGGAAGCTATAGTGGTTTCCATTGAGACATATAATTTACTCTTTAGTTTGTTTGTGTTTGCTTTCAAGTGTTCATTGCCATAAATCATTGGTCTGGCTGGAGGCCTCTGGCTTCTGCTACACCACCGATAACAGGCTTTCACTGGGGCTCCCCTTGAATATCCTCTTGCCGTCTGTCTGTGTCATGGAGATTCTGTTGTTTTGCGTCTGTAGGTTTGTTGCGTTCACATGCTCCAACATCATTGATTCAGTGGATGTTAGGGTGGGCCAACTGGTTCTAGGCCTGGGTGGTAGCGGATTGGTCAGCTCGTTAGATTTCCCTTCACATCTCTATGTGGGTGAGCTATCTAGCACTGCCTTGCCTAGCTCACTTACTGTAGCCTGCAACAAGGATCAGGGCCAGTTCTGCCCTCGGGCCCTCAGATTTCCCACCACCACCCCCCAATCACCACACATTCATATCACCAGGGCCAGTTCTACTGTTTTGCCCTGTGTAGCACTCTCTCTGTGTATTGCTGTATTGGCTGTGGGAAAACAGCGGGGTTAGCTCTGCTGTTCTCAAGGCCTCTGGGAAGACTCACCTGCAACAACAAGGTCAGCTCTAGTGTGCTGCCCAGACGGGAAGCAGAGGCTGCTTTCTTGTGTGCTGAAGCAGATGAGGGTCAGGGGTAGCTCTCCTGCTCTTGTGACCCCAGGGCCAGCTCTCTCACTTGGAGTTATTATTTTTAATGCATATTATTATGGTATATGTAACTGAAGTGTTGCACTAGCCATTTGAAATAAAAATTATGTGTAGTTTTGTAGTGTTAAACGTGTTTATTTAAAATTAAATAATTTTGAAATGCGAAAAGAATGCCAACATTACTCCTTGCTACAATTTTTAAAAAGGAAAAAAAAAAGAAAACGGAAAGGGCAGAAGGTTTTATTCTGACATTTTGGCTGAGTTCTGAGGTGATGAAGCAGCACCTTCTGAGGTGAAGAGCAGAAAGGGAACTGCACAGCAGGACCAGCCTGCAGCTCTGAGTCATCATGGTGTTCTCAGTAATGGGCTCGTACACATCTGGACAGCAGTAACTTACTTACCCTTAGTGAACTCCCAAGCAGAGATGGGGCAGGAAATTGAACCAGGATATAAAACACAAAGCCCACCTCCAGTGACCCATTTCCTTTACCAAATCACTACTTCCTAAAGATGTACATCCTCCCAAAACCATGCTGCCTCTGAAGACCAGATCTTCGAATGCATGAGCTTGTGGCCAACATTTTGAATCTAAACCATAAGACAGACTCTGAAAATTATTACAATTTCATTGCCTATATTATCTTCATTTAAAACAAAATGTTTTTAGATGTCTATACCTTTTATCTTTGATATTATAGATTGATGATAAATATTTTTTCTCTGGTTGACATGTTATCAGAACTGTATTTGGACATGAACCTTTAATGGACTGCTTTCTTAAGCTAGCATTTCTTTGGGTCCTTGACCTAATATTCCTATAAGGAATAATTACAATGAGCGATTACATGGTAGTAGTTCCTTTTTCAATTCCGTGTCACTTTATGAACTGCTTGTGGTTTGGCAATTGACAGAGAGTTCTACTGCATATATTAATCCACGAACGATGCTGCCTGGAATCCTCTGGAAACCACCTCTCTATAGTGACCTCAAGATTACCTTTAAATTGCTAATTATGAGGGGGGAGTGGAATCTTTTGTGGTTTTCTGAAAGCTTATACAAAGCCAAAAATCTGATGACATGCTACGTGAACAAGATTTTCCACTTCACTGGCGCCTCCCATCCCAGTCTCCTTTAAGAAACATTAGTATGAGAGAGAACAGGGGAGCAAGGGAGAGAGGGTGGAGGAAGGGAGAGAATCAAGTGTGCAGAAACCAAGAAAAATAATGATTAGAGCTATAAATTAAATACAAATTGTAAATATGTAAAATTGTGTTATATAAAGATAATTGACCATTAAGAGGGAAAACATTTCATTCTTTCAGGGACTATCATTTTATTTCCATCACTACTTCATCCATTTATTTGACAAATACAATAATTACTGGGTTTCTTTTCAGAATCTGTTTTAAATTACATTTTCTAATATCCTTAAGTAGAGGATTAATGTGAAGAGCAAATAAATTTTTCTCAAACTGAAAACTCTGTATATTGTTCTCAGCCTTTTATTCAGACTAATTATTCTCAGATTATTTACAATTATCAGTAGCAGTTCCCACTGCCCAAAACATTTCTTGTTTTGAGAAATTCCGATGTCTAATTGTGTTCCGTTAAAGACGATTAAGCTGCATTGTTGACATAATAAATATTCTCAGACAATAATTTCCTTTTATTTCCCTTCTCCCCAATGTTTCCAACCTATTAAGGTGCATTCGAGTGGAAAGCTCTACAGTTAGCAACACAGAAGCTGCGGAGGAAAGATGATAGACTGCTCTTTTAAGAGTTTATTTTTAGTGTAATCACAACATTAAAAAAACATATCCTTACACAATCCCAAGAAGTAAAAACAAAACTAATTTGAAATTTGTATTATATCCACAGAGCTTGGATTATTAAGAAAATATTATTCTAAATGTTAAGACAGCAAATAGTGGCTACTCTTATCACACTCATACTGTGTTACTGAGGCTGGATTCCAAAAAAAGGTCAAATGCTGTTGAGTAAAATTATACCAAACAAAATGATAAAACATAAATAAACTCTAGGAGGAGAGGGAGTAGGAGGAGGGGAAGGAGTGGGAATTTGCATTGGTATTTTTTTAAGTAATAAAATAAAATATTTAACAAAAAGAAAACTAGTGAGACTGTATATCAGGAAGGCTTTTAGAAATGACCATGGTGACAGCTTAACCTGACATCAGCTCATATCCAGTTCTCCAAGAGAACACTCATGTCCCCCTGACTTTGTTAGAATCACATCTCCAGAAAAGTCTAAAGTCTTTCAGGACCCACATTGCTTAATGTTTGATGCATTCTGCTTCCCTATGCATTTCAAATGTGTGTGTGTGTGTATATATATGATAGTTACACTATGATTCTCTATGTAAATGCTCTCAGAAATCACAGAATCTAATCAACACCTATTTAGGGTTTATTAGTTAAACTGTTATCCAGCTAACTGACTTAGTTTGCTAGTTTGCTTATGTTGTTTCCCTTTGTAGAACAGGATGCAAGATTTGGATGACTTTAAAATGTGATAGTTCAAAGAAACTTTGTGTAGTCTCAGAGTGTCATTAAGAAAGGCCGTGTTTGTCTGGACTTTAAAACATACTGTGAACATATTATCTTACAGCTCTTCTTAACTGACGTCTCATTGACATTCCTAAGTTCCTAGTGAGTGTGTGTGTGCTTCTGGTATATATTGCTGGTCTATGTACCAGTTCACATGTTCACCTTTGAGAAACATGCATTATGCATGGTTTGCTATGTTTTATATACATCTTTGTTTACACTAATTCATTATGAGTTACTTTAGAAATCTCAGTCTACAAGGCTATATTCTTATATTTATTATTTCTTCTTTTTCACTATTTTCAAAGCTAACACCCATATTTAATAGTATATGTCATAGACAATAACAGATATGTCATAGGCAAAAACAAAAACATGGTCTTAGAACCATGAATGAAGTAAAATCAAATGGGAGTGGACAATAATTTGAGGAGTCTTGCTTATATCCCAGTAATTAAATTATTTCGAGATTTTTTTATTTAGTTTTTTAAATTTATTTTTTCCATTTTTATCATCTCTGTGTTATATTATCTGTGCTCTGTTATTGTCTAAATATTCCCTACTTTTCCATACTATTATTCTGTATGTGTTTAAGATAAAATTTATATAATCTGTACATTTTAACCACTCAGCTTTGTCATGTCTGTATGGTCAATGTATAGAATATTCCTTTACATCTTCTGTGAATAATTTATTTCATTTCATATAATGCTGAATAGATATGAGGGCAGTTGTGTGACAATTGCCCAGTCAGTAGTTATATTAATGACTTGGGTTCAAAATAACATAATTTATTTTTTCCTCACAAAGTTATTTTGTTATACTTTCATATTTAGACACCTACCTAGGATGTCACATATACGTTTGTATTATGTAGAAGATATTATTTAATTTACATTTAAGATTACATAAAGACAGACTGTGCTCCCTCTCCTGGGCTCCACACAAGGGCACACAGCCTGGCAGCTGTACCAATGGCCAGAGTGATCCTAGAGATCACAGGGAAGACACTGCTTACCATCCACTTGAAAGTTGTCCATCAGCCACAGACTGCACCTTCAACTCTGGGCCCTGTATCCTGTTTCACTACCTTGGAAGAAGGCTTTGGCTCTACTAGAGGCCAGGAAGGATCTAGGAACCCTACCTATGACACTGTCTACCATCAGCTAACACTCCTTGAACCCAGACTACACCTCTGCCCTGAGTTCCAGAATAGGGTTCATAGCCTCTTTAGCCTTACTAAGGAACAGGTTGGTCCTAGGAAACCCAAGGAAGACACTGCACACTACTCACAAAATCCTTTAAAATCCTGTCCAACAACCCCAGATTACACACACACACACACGCACACACACACACAACACACACACACACATGCTTGCCTGCTCTGCCCCCCCATCAACCCATGGTACCCTATCATGGTCTACAACTTTGGGAGAACATTTCAGCTTTACTGGGACACAGGCTTTTTTGTTGATATCCACCAGAGCCCTGTCCTTTCCTAAACAGAAATGGAGGAGATGTGGATCGGGGGCAGGTAGGAACAGAAGGGGTGTGAGAGGAGGGTCTAGGAGAGGAAGAAGAAGGAGAAACTGCAGCAAGAATGTAAAATTAATTTGTTTATTATTAAAAATACTAAAGAAGAATTCTATTTGAATTCAAAATATAAAATGGATGTTATAAACTATGGAAGAATAGCTGATTCAGAAAGAAATATTCTGCTAAATTTCTAGATAAATATTTAAGTAATAAAGAAAGCTTTAAGGATGTGTGAACAAGTTCCCCTTGCTTGACCTAACAAATCCATCCACTATTATCATAAGCACAATTCAACCATAATATAATTAATTTATAAGAAAAATCTTAAAGTGAAAAGAGGAGTAGGCACTCTTGAAATGCCCATGCCCACTTGTGGTTATATAGACACCTTGAATTACATCTATCCAGCATCTAGCATCTGTCTCCAACAGCGACTACATGGCTTCTCCCGTACTCCACCTTCTTTCTTCTTCTCTCTGCTTGAAATTCCAGCCTATCCCTATTCTGCACTGCAATAGGCCCAGTGCAGCTTCTTTATAACCAATGGTATTCACAGCATACATAGGGGAATCCCACATTAATAAAAGCCTCAAGAGTTATATACAATTGCATTAGATTCATATGAATACATATGAATTTTCATGTATGTGTTTGTTAAATGAGGTTTGTTATTTGTAAGGTGACTGAGTAGCTGGAGTATGTGAACATTAAAATTGTCTTACTCTGCTTTGTGGCTTTTCTACTTTAATCCTTTCAGTTTTATACACCTGATTTCTCTAGATTGGAATAGTTTTAGATTCATGACTTTGACAATAAATGGAATAGTCAGTGTTGAAGAAGACACTGTGATAGGTCATCTCCTGGGAAAATACAGAGGCATTTCATAACTCTTGGATTATATGATTGCTTTCATAGTATTTTGGTTATATCATAATAACATATTGTATTCCTGTTTCCTGGACAATTTCAGAAGAAACTGAGAAATTTTGCCAATATGACATCTTTATTAAATTATTGTCTTTAATATTGAGATTTTATTGATGAGGACAGTTCTTATATGAGTCGAATGTAGTGTCTACTGTTGAGCTCGAACAATCAGCCTTCACGTCACCAGCTTTGCTGATATGAGCAACTCTAGATCTAAAGAGGTGGAGTGCTGAGTTCAGAGTGAAGCACAACTAGTCTCTGCCCGTAAGAAGGGTCCACAATAGAAACTGAAGGAGGAGAGCTAGGCATGGTGTGCTCCAAAGCCCAGACTCATCAATCACAACCATTTTTATTTTTCCTGCAATAGTAGTTGAGAAGGTTCAGAGAGAGCAAGAGTATTCACCACACAGTTCTTTGTCTAAATTACAACATCCATCAGGAAAGATTCTCCTTCCCAATGAACAACTCTGGATACTTCTTCTACATAGAATACAGAGACCTTGTGAGCATATTCAGAACTTTAGTTGTAGTTTTTAGCTGAAAACTTTTGACTTTTCAGCATTCCATATTCTAAATATTCCTACCTATCAAAAAAATGCTGTTTCTAGCAGACCAGATTTCCACAGTTAATATAAAGAAGTTGAAAAGCTCAGGTATTCTTTGGAATTTTTAGTCTACTACACTAAGGATGTAATCTTCCTTCAGGTTCCTCACTAGAGAGTAAGATTTTTAGAACTGAGACCAGGTTTGCCAATCAACTGCAACAAAATCACTCAGCATTTCTTTGTTTATTTCTTACTTCTAATGATGATTTAACTTGCATATTTTAATTAGCATAAAAATGTACATTGTGAAGGAATAAATTAATTCTAATGTTATGTTTGAACTGCTATTATATAATTAAATTTGTCAGTTAATTTTAGTTAAAAATTAATAAATATATTCAACTTTTAATTAAGATTTGCTCAATATACTTAAAATATTTATCTTAATTGTATATGAAATATAAAATATCATTTAATAGGTTCGATTAAATGCTAATGCTCATTCACAAAAATGTTTGGATGTAAGTAGGCAAAAGTTTTCAAGAATATTGCTTCTTATTCTCAATTATAATAGCTTTCAGTACATTTTGACTAGCAATAGTGAGTCTCTTTTCATGTGTTTTTGGTGACATGCATGCAAAGTTGATGAAATAATTTCATTCAGTAAGTTCACAAGTGAATTCAGCCACAAACAAACTAAAATGCCTCCCTCTGTACTCTAGCCAAGTGTGATACCACCAGCGCGGGAGGTAGAAATGTGGTCTTTGAATCAAATGCTGTTTAAGTTAAGATCATTTCAAAGCACTAAGAGAAAAATCAATAAAGGTTACAAGCAACATACTGGAAGAATGAATGGCCAGTAATTAGCAGCTAAAATCAAACTTTTAAAACATATTTGGGTATCTTCCAGACTTGACAAAGCTGTAAGTATGTTCCCTAGTCTAACAGTATAAGCATCAGGACATCATTGTGTTTCTAGAAGTCAAGATCTAGATTTATAATGAAGTTACCAGGATAACAAATGTAACACATACTCCTCATCTTGACTAAAGTCTGAGAAACAGAAATGATGTTTTATCACTGTAAGTGAAACTTGTCTATGATATCGCTATGGAGATGGAAACCTTCCTAGGAGAGATAACGGTTGGCAAGCTGTCAGGCGTCAGCCTTCAGCATGAATGACAGAGCACGAAACAGGCTATTTGAAAAATGAAATGAGGGATTGAATAAGGGTCCTTTGTCTCGGAGTGTTGATGGGAGAGCTGTGTACATAAAAAAATTAAATCTTTTAGGAATGAGCTAGCCGATTTAAAATTGTACCTATTGAATTTCAAGATTTGTGTGTGTGTGTGAACTTATAATAAGAATCAAATAAAAAAAAGCAGAAATGTGTATGAGACTGAGAAATAGAGTCATATCTTGAATTCTGTAAAGAAAAGAGCATAGGTGTCAGGCATGGCTCCCCCTGTCTATGATCCTAACATTTGAGAGGCCAACGACAGAGCTGCAGGGGTTGAGATCCCTGAGCTGCATAGAGAATTCTAAGGGAGGCCTTTAACATGTAGAGAAGAAATTGGATTTTATTTTTGCAAATGTTATTGTAGCAAGCACAACTCTAAATTCACTACTTAATTTTGCCCCCTTCAGAAGCTTTCAGAAATGAAACTCAGGGCTTAAAACCATAACTTACACATAACAAATGAGGGTCTGAGAAATATTTTGCTGTTCTCAGGAAAGTGATAGACTTATTTTTCAACCAGTGAGCCATGTAATTTTGGGCAATTATTGTAACTTTTGTCACTTGATGTGTAATGTGATAGGAAAAATGTTATTGATGTTTGTGTTGATAGCCAAGGGAAAATATGTATACCTAATACTAATGCAACTTTAAAAACATATTACATTTTAACCTAATTATTAATCAAAATTGATTTAATCATCAGTGAATAATAGCAGTACATAATTTAAGATTGAAACAAATACCTCATTCACATATTACAGTAACATTTTAAATGCATATTTTTATATTTCTAACTTCCCAAATATTAACACATAATTGTGCCTTGTTTCATTTAAAATATTCTCAAAGAAATCATTGAATAAATATATTAAAACACATAATATTGATTAAACCTCATTTTGTATTTTCAATAATATGTATAATCTTTGTTGCCTTTATGACAAAGTGCTTATCAGTCATATGAGTGACAAGCACTAATATGTGTTTGCAAAGATAATTCACCCAGGGATTAACTTCTGTAATGGAAGCTGGGGACAACACTTTCAAAACAAACATATTTGAAGCCCCTGAAAATTGTCCCCAAAAGCAAACGAGTTAACATCTATTCAAGAAATCTGCTGCTGCAATATGTAGGAAAAGAAAAAGAGAAGATATGTACACCAAAAGTGTGTCATCCTTTGTTGCCATCTCTGCAAGTCAGATTCCTATACGCTGCCAGAGAGCGGCTCACCGGGCTGCCTCTGGGCCATGCTCCCAGTCAGAATGGCTTCCTGGGAGAGATGGTGTAACAGTTTTTCTAACCCAGTTTCCTGCTCCCTGTCGCTTTAAGGTGAAACTTTGCAGGTACACAATGGAGAGGCAGCAGAAGCTCCTGCTCTTGGGCATCCCTCTTGCAACAGAAGCGCTCCTGGCATGTGGCATGCTGGAATCCTTCATAGCCTATCACAGTTTCCATAACTGTGATGTGCTCTCCCTGTGAGTGAAGCAGCTGCTGGTCCCTCTTCCGGAGACCTCAGCGCCTGGAATGCAGTGTCACCCTTGGGATCTTGGCAAGCTCTCCTACGTCCTGTGAAGGTACCTGCTTTTGAGGGAGTTCCATGCCGTCATATATTACTGTTTCTGCTCTTACCGAAGAAAGCAAATGCTTTGCAATATAACACACAATTTTAACAGCTCAGCTCACTGACAAAGGCTAGAGATTGTAGCAGAAATCACCTGGAAGGCAGCTAGTGTATTTCACAAAGATATAGCTATCTCTGTAGACCGATATTTGTTAGAAAAGAAGTGAAGAACTGAAAAGTTGGGATGAGTTCTGAAATAAGAACAGATGCCAAAGCTTGGTTATATCAACCCAGGGAAGGCCTGATGCTCAAGGGTATTTGGTAGGTGATCAATACAAACTGAACTCCATTATTTTTATTATTTTGATTTTTTTCTGTTTGTTGTTGTTGCTGTTAGTTTGTTTTTATACCAAGAGAAATAACATGATGTTGGATAAGAACAGAGTTGGATAATGGAAACGAATACACTAAAAAGATGCTGTATGAATTTCTCAAAGAATAAAAGTCTGGAACCTTGGAAGATATGTCTTCAAAAAAGACAGAATTTTTATAGCTTTGCCTGTAGAATGATTTATATTCCAAGATGTTGCATTAACGAAAATAATAAATCAGCCAGTGAGGGTTATGAAAATTCAGAGACGTTATGGTTTGGAAGGGGGAAAGTGTTACCACTGTCACTGCTTCCTTCTAAGTATGAGAATACCCAAACTGCCCCTCTGTAAGTGTCAACACTAGGGCTTCAATACTGTACTGGAAAGAAATAGACTTCACTAAAATAATTGGGTCAATTATTACAAATTAAACAAAAAATTCTAATAACAAACAAGGGAGCGGTAGAAACATTAGCACTCCCTTGTACAATATAATATTTCTAATTTGCAAACTTGAAGCTTAGAAAATAAAAAGAAACATTAGGCACTCCCACATTGCTACAATGATAATATCTGTTGAGGACTACTGAGAACTTAAGAACAATGGTGTTTGATCCTTGCACGTCTGGCTTTGGGAGCCTAGGCAGTTTGGATGTTCACTAGACCTGGATGGAGGTGGGGGTCCTCCCCACAGGCAGGGACCCGATTGCTCTTTGGGTTGTTGGAGGGGGGGGGTGGGGGGGGGAGGGAAATGGGAGGCGGAGGGGGGAAGAGACAGAAATCTTTAATAAATGAAAAAAATAAATAAATAAATAAAACAAAAAATATAAAAATAAAATACATGTTGGAATTATCACAATGAGAAAGTAGAATAAACAATGCTTTAAAACTGGAAAAATAGGAATTAAAAAATCATGTGGATCCTGAGTATTTTTTTTAATTTTGTGAGCACAAGGACCTTGTGTCTCCTATAAAACACCAAGGAGAGTACTTGCAACAGTAAAAGAAAACTGTCTCACTACTTAGAAGGAAATCATAATAAAAGGTGCAGTGAAGTCATCCCCTTAAAGACATGCCCAGCAAATAAATCCAACAAACAACTCCTATACCTAAAGCCAAGGAACTTTGCAGAAGAGATGTTGGAAATAAGAGCCAGAGGTTCAGGGATTTGCTTTGACACTGTATCTCCCAGGAATTTCAGAAGCAACACCACAAAGACTCATTAGGGTCACCGTCTACAGATAAACTGAACAAAGGTAGCATCAACAGACTTGCTAAAGTGTTTGGAAGAAAATCCATGAGACGTCAACCCTACACAAAGAACTACAAGCAACAAAGGAATGGTTAGAAAAGGAGGAACAGTCTTCTCCAAGAAAGATCAAAACAATTGGCTAATCAATAGCAAATGATCATCCCTGAAACCATACATATAGGTAAAATTATACAGACTGAGCTGGTTGTATTTCAGAACAGATATGTATATACATACACTTATTTATGCATACAGTAACAACTAGTGGAAAAGATAACTTGAAAGAGAGCAAAGAAAGTATATGGGAAGCTTTAGAGAGAAAAAGGGGGAGAGGAAATGATGTCATTTATTATAATCTCAAAAATAAAAGAATAAATAAACAAGAGGAGGCCAACATGGTTTTGCTGTGCCTTACTAGTCATGTAAAGCTGGCAATATTTTTTCCACACACTTACTGGATATTTGCAAGTCTTTTGAAAAGCATCTTCTTATTTGTTTGTGCATTTGTTCATTGACTCGTCCATTTGTTCATCTTTTAGATATCTGTTAAGTGTTTAATGTTCTGAAGATTAACCCTCTCCTGCTAGAATAGCTAGTTAATCATTTCCCATTGTGAGTTGTCCTTTTACCCTGTAACCATTTATTTTCTTTGGCTATGCTTTTCAACTTGATACAGTTCCATCATTCAAGGATTTGTCCTGTTTCCTAAATCACCGGAGTCTTAGGAAGTTAATATCTGTGCCAAGGTCTAGTGTCCTCTAGGTCTACCTCTTGAAGTTTTAAAGTGTCAAATCGAGATTTTTTTTAGCTTATTTTGAATTAAATTTACAGGGAAAAGATAGGGATGTGATTTTAAGATTCTATGGGTTGAAGGGGGAGGGGAGAGAAAGGGAGGGGAGCAGAGAAAAATGTAGAACTCAATAAAAATCAATTTTAAAAGATTCTATGAGTAGATACTCAGTCCTCTCGGCTATTTTTTGTAAGTTTTCTTTTCACAATGTAAGAGTTTTTGGGGAAACTTGCCAAGAACAAGGTGATTATAGCTGTGTGGGTTTATTTATAATAGTGTGTTTATTTTGGGTGTTGTAGCAATATGCACATGAGAGACAGGAAAGAAAGAAAGCATATTGGCTTGTGATCTCACAGGTTTCTGTATCATTGCTTGGTTCCATTCCCATATGCCTGAGACCAGCATGTGGAGAATAAAACTTATGATGGACAGAAAACAGAGAGAAAAAGAAAAAGATGTAGCTTTCTCGGTCCGTGCTCATTGACTTACTTCCTCCAATTATTCCCTAACTCCAAACTCTACCACCTCCTAGTAATGCCATCATAGTTGTTATCTATCAGGAGACTAATTCTTTGATTAGGTTGGAGCCCTGATTACAAAACTGTTTTCTCACAAGCTTATCAGTTGACAAATACATATCCAGTGTGCCAATAAATACACATATTTTTTTAAAAACTTCAAAGTTTTTAACTAAATATTAATTAGAAATGCAAATCAAAGCTAAACTGAGATCCTATTTTTGACTTAGAAGAGATAACATTCAAAATATAAGTGAAGGTGAGTATAGCATAAAATAAACTCTTTTGTATTATTATTGAAGCTGTAAACCAGTTCAGCCAATAAAAATAGAATAGAGACTCCTTAGAATACTAAAACTCAAACTACCATGTGACTCAATTACAACTCTTCTTGGTGATGGCCCAAGAGAAATAGCCAATTATCAGTACACCCACTCACATACTAGTATTTATCATGGCACTACCAGAATAGACAAATAAATCAGTGTCCATTATAACATGAACGGATAAAGAAAAAGCAGTACACACACAATTGAGTGCTATTTAGCCACAAAGAATAATGAAGTGCTCATATGTCAGGACCATTATGTCATTTTAAAACAAACTAGATTCAGAGATATAGGCTAGATTTAACCAAAGAAGTACAAATTTTACACTTTGAAAAGGCAAACATTGAAATTTATTAAAGAACAGTCTATGTTCACAATTTAGAAGGCATGTATTATTAAGCCAACAGCATTCAGAATCATTTGAGACCAACATTAAGATAAAGCTCAGACTTATGAGAGAAACAGTTATTAAATTGTAAATGTGTTTTATGTACATTAGTTATACTTCTCTTACCAATATATAACTCAAAAATATTTTCTATGATATTGTAAGTTATCAATTTAATTTTTTGTTAAAGTATTTAAAGAATATATTTAATATTTCTTTATTTAACAAGGACAATCCTAAAGAAGAACAAAGTGAGAAGATACATAATTCCTTATTTCAAGCTCTTTTATAAGACAATGGTAGTCAAGAAAGCACATAGCTAGTAAGAAAATGGGCTTACAAACCAATAGAACAGAACAGAAAATCCAAAAATAACACTATATGCCTAAGGTCTATTAATTTTTATAATGATACCAACAACACAAAATGGAAAAATATAGCCTTTCAACAATGGTACCAAGAAACTAGAAATGAAATAGAAAGAATAAGCTTACCTGTTCCTCAGACCATGAAGAAAAATAAACAGAAAATGATTGTAAGAATTAAATCTTTAGCCAGACGGTGGTGGCGCACGCCTTTAATCCCAGCACTCAGGAGGCAGAGGCAGGCAGATCTCTGTGAGTTTGAGGCCAGCCTGGTCTACAAGAGCTAGTTCCAGGACAGGAACCAAAAGCTAAAGAGAAACCTTGGTTCAAAAATCCAGAAAAAAAAGAAAGGAAGGAAGGAAGGAAGGAAGGAAGGAAGGAAGGAAGGAAGGAAGGAAGGAAGGAAGGAAGAAAAAAGAAAGAAGAGAAAAAGAATTAAATCTTTAATATATTTTGATCTCAGGGATAGTGAATAGATTAATAAACCATAAAACAAAATTATGCAATCACTAATAGGTGTCAAATAATGTTGATACTACATGTTGATATAATGTTAACTTTGAAAGCATGTTACTAAGCAAAAATAAGAATTCCTAACTCCTCCTAGAGTTGGATTGTGATCACATTGATGTTCCTTAAATGGAAACCTAAAAAGCTGAAAGTAGACTGTGGTACCTAGGACTGTGGAGAAAGGAAGGAAGGAAGGAAGGAAGGAAGGAAGGAAGGAAGGAAGGAAGGAAGGAAGGAAGGAAGGAAGGAAGGAAGGAAAAGATCAGCTTCCAGCAGTGTAGGGCTCTGAGGGAATCCATGGAGTTGGCAGGTACTATGACATTTTTATCTGAGGGGGTTAGGGAAAAAATACTCACACACTCTCTTGATGGTTTCTTTCTTTATTCTTCTGTCTTCTTATCTTTCTTATCTCTACCCAGAAATGTTCCTTCTGTCTCTCTTGATGTTTTTCTTCTCCTACTTTCTAATTTTTTTCCTTATAGCTTTTATACATCATCAATATCTTTCAGATATTATAAAATTTACAATGTCATTACAGTATTTTTCAAGGGAATGATTACAATAAATACAAGGAAAAAACCAACATGTTTTCCACATCTCTTCCATGATTAAACATTTTATGTATGACAGGTGAAAAACAAGTTGTCTCTAAGAACCCACATACATTCAAACACAAGCAACCGGTTATAGATCAGAAAAGCGTAAGCAAGCAAGCAAGTTATTTTTCTCAGCCAGGTCTCTGACTGGCAGGCTGTATTTTGCAGTTACAAAGAAAAGACCAATTATGCTATTACTTATCTTTAAAGGTAACCTTATCATGAATTTTAAAGGAATCATAAACCTAAACTTTGTAAACATGAAAAACAGTCAGCTCTACTTTTAATCTTTAAGGTGCATACCCACTCCTCAATATTTTTTTATATCAGGAGATTGAGGAAAGAGATGAGTATAAGTAATTAGTTATCACCTTTGATATGGTAAGGATGGCAGCTAATAATTGGGCCGCTCACATCATGCCAGATACCAGAGAAAGATGGCAGCAGCAAGCATGTAAAGGCCCAGCAGAAGCAAAAGACACTCTGGAGCCTGTGGTTTCAGGGCCTTGGCTGTCTGAGCTTTAGTCATCATGGATTTTCCTCCTGATGGGTGGACTCCTGAACTTTGATTGTCAATTGACGCCCCTGTGACATGGCTACCAGAAGGTGTGATGACGACTGATAAATGGCTGGCACTCCTCTTTGAACTGATGAGCTCATTCTAAAGATTATTTTCAGCTGGTTATAAAGGTCTGTGTATAAACTAAATATGCTGAATATACATATACAATATTAAAACATTAAAACAATGAATTGCATGACATATAAATTATATCTTCAAAAATCGTCCTCAATTTTTTTAAATTTTTATTTGATTAAATTTTTCCGTTTATTTTACATCCAGATTGCAGTTTCCTCTAATCCCTCTTCTTCCTATCTCCCCCGCTGCCTCCACTCTGCTCCACCTATATCCATTCTTCCAGTTTCTGTTCAGAAAGGGGTAGACCTCCCATGAGTGTCAACAAAGCATGGCATATCAAGTTGAGGTAGTCCAATCTCCTCCCTTTGTATTAAGGCCAGGGAAGCAAACCATTCTGTGGAATAGGTTCCCAAAAGCAAACCAAAGCATTAGGTCCAGGCCCTGATCCTACTGCTCGTAGTCCAACAAACAGAAAAAGCTACACAACTGTCAAACATATGTAGAGTATTTAGGTCAGTCCCTTGTAGACTCCTTAGCTGTTGGTCCATTGTCTATGAGTTCCTGTAATGTTGACTGAAATGATTGTATCTTTCTTTTTTCATGTTTGTAACCAAACTGAATGATGAAAATTACCTTAATATCTGATCAATGCAATAATTATTTGTCTGTGGAGAATTATAGCAATTATGTAGTGATATGTGCCTATTATTTCTTTAGTTAATTGAAAGATTCAAATATCTCAGTGTCAGGTGCACAATGTTCTAATAAAATTTTTCTGATTCCATCAATTGCTGGATAAAGGTTCTATGGTGATATTTAAGATAATCATCAGTCTGACTACAGGGCAAGGCCAGATTGGGCCCCGTTTCTTCTATTGCCCAGGTCTTAGCCTGGGTCATCCTTGTGGATTCCTGGGAATTTTTCTAGTGCCAGGTTTCTTGCTAGCCCCATAATGGCTCCCTCAATCAAGATATCTCCTTGCTCTCTGTCTCTGTCCTTCCTCCATCTTGACTATCCAATTCCCTCAAGTTTTTCTCTTCCTTCACCTTCTCCCCTCCTCCTCCTTCCCTTCTGCCCTATTTTCTCCTCCCAATTTTGTCAGGTAATCTTGTCTATTTCCCCTTTCTAGGGGGATCTACATATGTTTTTCTTAGGGTTCACCTTGTTACTTAGCTTCTGTAGGGTCATGGCCCAGAAGTTCAATGTCCTTTTCTTTACAGCTAGTATTCACTTATGAGTGAGTACATACCATGCTTATCTTGCTGGGTCTGGGTTGCCTCATTTAGGATGTTTTTTTTTCTATTTCCATCCATTTGCATGCAAATTTCAAGATGTCATTGTTTTTTACTGAGCTCCCAAAGACCAGTTGAAGAGTGGGAGGAATGAGAGTATGAGCAAAGAGATCAAGATCATGATGGGTTCACCTGAGCTTGCCTCTCCTAGTTCAAATACCCAGATAGCCTTTCAATCAGATTATATGCATTGATTCCCACCCTTCTGATGTGTTTTGGAGAGGGAGCAACTCTCAGCCTTATGAAAGAAGAAAGAACATTGTTTAAAGTACTTAGAATGCTCACATTTTCACAAAAATAATTATAGGATATTTTTATTATGAGCTATTTATTTCTTACAAAATAATAACAGTTCATAAAATATCAGCATCAGATTATTATTCCTTCCCTAGCCCTAGCCACTTTCCTATTGACTGAATATACAAACACATAGCTGATGAGAATGTACACATTCTATTATTCCTATCTATAAGCATAAAAATATTAAATCACTGTTTTATTTTTAAATAACATGTTTTATGTAAAATATTCATAAGATCCAATAAATATGTGGTAAATGCATAAACAAGTAATGATGACCCCCTTGTATTCAAATACACACACATGACAGTCAACACTAGTTTTTCCCGACCTGTCGTAGGCAAAATAAATTGCCAGTTATCACTACTTTATCAAACCCAGTTGACAAGGAAAGATTGGAACAGAAAATGGAGTGACTAAAACCAGTCATTGAAAACTGAAGATGCTGACATTAAAACAATTACTATGTAAATTGGTGCTTGGGAATGACTTACACAGATCAGCTCCGTAATATACTTGTCACTAGCCAGATGTCAAGTTGACATTTCACTCTGCTGCTATTGAGCACAGGGCACAGAGACCTGTAGCTGAACCAAAACAGGTTGCGAAAGAACAATGACAAAAGGTTAAAGAAAATAAGGATTTTTCCCTTAGCTTTCTGAACTTTTGCGATCTGTTTACAGTAAAAGTTAAACAAGTAGTTTATAACTATTAGATGGAAAATCTTCAAAGTTCTCCAAATGTCCATATAATAAGAACTTTGTAAACAGCCTGTGGAACTACTGGGAGATAGTAGAAACTTGAAGTAAGACCCAATCATCGGGGACATGTTCCGGAAAGAGCATTGGGTTCACAGCTCTCTTCTCCCCTAAATGGCTTCCTAAATGCCATATAGTGGGCAACCTCCTTTAACACACACATCTACTGTGATGGATTGTACTGCTATGTCCCAAAACAATAAGACCAATAGCCTGTGGACTGAAATCTCTAAATTTATGAACCAAGATAAATTTAAATGTAAGTTGTTCATCTCAGGCCTTCTGCTACAGTGATGCAAGCCCGACTTGCATGCCAATCAAACACTATTAGCTATTCTGCTCATTCTTGTTTAGTAAGCTTCAATTCTATCAAATGCAGCTAGCTGAATTGCCTCTGAGGAAAAAAGAAAAAAACAGGGCTTTGAAAAACTTTCCTTCCATAACTAAGAGACAGTAATTCCATTCTGTAACTAATCATTTGGAGTATAATTTGATGAAAATGGTATCTATAAATAAATTTAAATCACTGTTTTGTTGTAATTATGTGATTTGTTTTCTGGTGCTTAGTTTTAATTATCAATTTGACACAATCTACAATTATCTGGAAAAGGGATCTCATTGAGGGAATGTCCAAGTTGATCTATAGACCTACCTATGTGGATTACCCAGATAATTGGAAGACTTGCCTACTTTGGGTGGCACCATTGCTTGGGTAAGGTAATCTGATAATACAATAGTAGGAAACAGGTGCTAAATTAAGGCATGTGTGCCTTAGTACATTGTTCTCAGCCCTTGACTATTAATATATTAATATAATTAATTAATATTAATATAACTAGATATTTTAACCTCCTGTTATATTCCCAAAAAAGATGCATTGTGTCTGACACTTTTGAAAGGGGTGCAAGTGCGAGCTCTGGCCATGTCCCTCATCTTCTGTAGAGTGGCTTGGGGAAGAGAGATGCCCCTTTGTTGCCTGTGATGGGTGGGAGAGCTGGCTCTGCCCCTCACCAGCTGCAAAACTAGGGAAAGTGACCTCTGCCTCTCTGCAGAATAAAACAAAGACCTGACCCTGGTGGTGTAGTTGTGTCCCTGAAGGTGTGAAAACAGAAAAAACCTGCCCCACTTCAAGCTGCTTTCTGCATAGGCTAAACTAGCCAGGGCAGTGTTGGAGAGCTCACTCAGGTGGTAGGTTTGGGGGCTAGCTGAAAAGATGACCAACCCTGCAACAATCCAAGCAAAAAAACAGGGCTTTGATTTAGCCTGCCCCAAACTCCATCATTCTGTGTTCTACTGGAGCAGAGGAAGGGGCTTCCTCTGCTGACCCAAAGCTGTAGAATCTCTCCATGGCACAGGGTGACAGCGGGATATCTAAGAGGAGTCCTAGAAAGGGTACACCACAGATAGTGGTAGCAGAAGCCAGCAGCCGCAAAGCAGACTAATGACTCATTGCAGTGAACTCTTGCAAGCAAAGCTATGTGTACTAAAGGGGATACTGTGTGACTCACTATGTCACACTACAGCTTCCATGATGAAATTTTTCTCTTCGTCTTTTGTCTGAAATTTTATTCTATTTTATGTTAGTGGGGAGGATACAAAGGTTGCAGGTAGATGTGATGAGACAGGAAATGCGAAATGTGGAGACCACAAGGAATCAATAAAACTATTTTTAAAAGAAAGCAAAACTGTAGATTCTAACCCAGAATTGCCAGCTGGGAAAACTTTTTCCCTTTTAGCTTGCTTTTGTCAACGTGTTTCAACACAACAACAGTGGAGAAAAACTAAGATGTAATGAGTCCAAACAAATTGTACCATTTTGAATTAGTTTTCGCCTATGTACCACTTTATCGCTACCAAGGGTAATTCCATTAATGATTTTAATATTACACAAATCATAATGAACATATGGGCCCTAAAGTTCAAACTCTGACTCCATGCCTGTTTATTAGGAAAAGTGCTAGCCAATAATATTTCAGTATTATGTGAAGAATGTTGTTATGGTGACGTGATAGTATACCTAAGTGAGCCCAAAGTTTCTTCCAGTGAAAACTGAAGCTGATAAACAGCCTTTAGTGAAGTACTGGGTAAAAGATTAACTCAAAAAAGTCAGTAACCCCCTTATATAGAAATGATAAAAGGACCGAGAAGGAAATCAAGGAAAGAACAAACTTCACAATAGCCACAAACAATACACAATACCTTAGGGTAACTCTAACCAAGCAAGTGAAAGACCTGTATGAGAAGAACTTCAAGTCTTTGTTGAAATAAATTGAATGTTATCAGATCCATGTTCATGGATTAGTAGTATTAACAGAGTAGTCATGCTACCAAAAGAAATCTATGGATTCAATCAAAATTCCAACACAATTCTTTACAGACTTTGAAAGGACAATACTCAACTTCACATGAAAAAAAAAAGGATAGATAAAACAAACTCATACAATAAAAGAACTTCCAGAGGTATCAAACCCCCAGACATAAAGCTTTACTACAGGGCTATTATAATAAAAAAGCATGATATTTGCATAAAAACAGACAGGTGTATCAAGGGAATTAATTCAAGGTCCTAGAAACAAATCCGGATGCCCATGAACAACGGATTTTTGACTGAGAAACAAAATTATACAATCGAAAAAGGAAAACATCTTTAGCAAATGGTGCAGGTCTAACTGGATGGTGGCATGGAGAAGAATGCAAATAGATGCCTCTCTATCACCCTGCACAAAACTCAAATCCAAGTAGATCAAAGACTTCAACATAAATCCAGTTATACTGAACCTAATACATAAGAAAGAGGGAAATATCATTGAACACATTGGCACAGGAGACAACTTCATGACTGTATATACATACATACATACATACATACATACATATATATATATATATATGATCAGTAGGAAAGACACTGAGATTGACAATTGATAAATGGAATATCATGAAACTGAAAAGCTTATGAAAGCCAAAGAACACTATCAATAAGACAAAACTGCAGTCTACAGAATGGGAAAAGATCTTCACCAACCCTGTATCTGAAAGAGAAGTGAGCTCCAAAATATATAAAGAACTTAAGTAGCTACACATCAACAAACCAAATAACCCAATTAAAAAAAATAAATACAGGCCTAAACAAAATTCTCAATAGGGGAATAACCAGTGGCAGAGAAACACTTAAAGAAATTTTCAACATCCTTAGCCATCAGGAAAATGAAAATCAAAATGATTCTGAGATTCCATCTTACAGCTGTCACAGTAGTTAGATCCAAAACACAAGAGACAGCTCATGCTGAAGAGGATGTGGAGTAAGAGAAACACTCCTCCATTGCTGGTGGAAATGCAAACCTGTACAACCACTTTGAAAATCAATACAGCAATTTCTCAGAAAGTTGGGAATCAAACTACCTCAAGACCCAGCTGTTCTGTATCACCCTTAGGAATATATCCAAAGGGTATTCATTCATATCTCAAGAACACTGCCTAAACTATATTCATAGCAGCTTTATTTACAAAGTCAGAACCAGAAAACAATCTAGATACCTACCTACCAAAGAATAGATAAAGAAAATTTGGTACATTTACACAATGGAGTATTACTCATCTATTAAAAACAATGACATCAGAAAATTTAAAGAAAAAAATCATACTTAGGAGTTAATCCAGACCCAAAAAGATGAACATGGTATGTACTCACTCATAAGTAGATATAGCTGTAAAGTAAAGGATAACCATGATACGATCCACAGATTGAGAGAGGCTAAGTAACAATGACAACCCAGCTGGAGAGCACATGGAGTTCTCCCTGGGAAGGAGAAATAGAAGCTATCTCCTGGGTGGCCTGGGAGTGGGTAGGGATGGGACATTGAGGGGTCTTGTTGTGGTGTGGCTGGAGGACAAGAGTATTGAAAGAGATGACTGGAAATGAGGACATTTCAGAGTCAGGTAGAAACCCAATGCAAGGAAAACTCCCAAAAATCTACAAGGATGACTCCAGCTAAGACTACTACTAATCATGGGTACTGTGAGCAGACTGATGACTACCC